>CM052707.1:75364739-75405086 GCA_028551405.1 Uromys caudimaculatus | reverse complement strand
AGGAGGAATTCCCTCACAGAGGCGGGGAGGGGGAGGGGACACGGGGTTTCCAAAGAAAAGCGGAATCATCGGAAATGTAAATAAAAAAAAAAAAATAAATAAAAAAAGAAAAAAAAAACAAAAAAAACAAACATGCAATCGTAGCTGTTGACTGGAGTATTTGGAGTAATGCAGGCATACAGTAAATGAGTAGATTATTTTGAAAGTATGATGGTTTGTTCCGGATATGACCTTGGGTGATATGAGAAACTATGCTTTGAATGATGAAACAAAAAAGAAAACATGAAAATTTTAACATAGCTGGCCTGACGCCGTTCACATTGGAGGCCTTCCACAAATGGAAGAGAACTGCTTGTGTTGTTTCTACGGCAAGGCTTTGAGGCTACACACAGGGAAACTGGATAAAGTTAATGGTTTTACATGGAGCCACCTCCTGTGAGAAAGATTGTAATGTCTGTCTGCAGGGTCAAATTCCACTGTCATCTGTTGAAAAATGTGGAGGTGGAAAGAGAGAGTAGTCAGCCATGTTACACAAAAGAAGAAAACATGGCAGAGAAGCGGACCCAGTCAGCAGTTTTGTGTAACTGTGAGGAACACTGAACTCGGTGAGGACCTCACTAGTGGTGGGATCTAACAGTCGGAGCCCCAGTGTGCACTGCTTGCAGTCTCCTGTGTGGCGTGTGTTCCGCCCAGGCTGGCACCCAAGCCGGTTGCCATCCCTCTGTAAACTGCTTGCACATGATCTGTCACTAAAGTAGCATGCAAGCTTTGGCTTACGGCACTGCTTCATTATCTCGTGACGTCAGGCTGTCAGCGCGTCCCTTGCTCTATCACTGGTACAGGGGTGGAGCTCCATGGGCCTGGTTTAACCTGCCTTCTATCCAAGTCTCTGATTGAATAGCTTGCTGCGGTTACGCTGTTTGGTCCCAAGCTGTTCCTTTAAGTCTTTTTGACATTAAAATGATATTTAACATTGAGAGGTGGAATGGAGACTGAGGATGGGAAAGCAGTTCTTTGAAGTCGTGAGAAGGAATGTCCATCTGAGACACCAGTTTATTCACAGTTATTACTTTGTGCGGTTAATAAACAGTAGCAGAAAACAGCACAGCACATAACACAGAGAGCAAGGAAGTAGTGAGCTGGGAAATGTAACTGGGTCTTATTTCCTCTACTAGTCATGCAGAGATATGTGGGGTGACAGGTTTTAGGAAGCTTTTTACTTCACAATAGAGGACATGACCTCTCCACTGAACCACAGTTACTTTTCCAGAGTAAAGATCAAAGAGGGATGTGTTCCAAGTGTTTAAATTGAATGGTTTATTGTTTAGCATTAAAAATGTCCAGTGGCTTTCGGGTAGCTCAATGTTGTGAGAAGATAGTTGAGTTTGTGTACATGGAGGAAAAGATGAGAAGAGGGAAATGAAGACTGGCCACGAGCAGGGGCAACCAGTCACTTCTCTACTGAAGAGTCACCGCTTGCCAGACACTATTGAGGAGACCTACACTCTATTGCACTTAAAACATTAGGCCACTCTTTAGAATGAAAGAATGAATTTGAAAGGGCTTAAGTGGCCAGGGCTATTAAATGGGTTAGCTAGAATGGAAATGATGAATTGTTATTGTAAGGTGAGCCTTTCCCAGAATCCAGTTTAGCTGGTGATATCAAGGACAGGTTGGAGGCAGAAGAAGAGGTGACTGGAGACTGTTACACACACCTGTTATTTTCACTAAAAAGCATGGCAGCATATTTCCAGGAATCTGGTAATTACTATTTTCAGAATGAGTTGTTTTCCATGATTTGGGTGACAGATGCATTAAAGAAGTTATGGGAGAAGAAAACAGTCAACGGAAGACGGGGCCATCAAGAGAGTGAAGGAAAGTCCTTGTCTACTTAGATCTAACCTACGAGTTTAGTGGTAAGTCTTAAAATTACATTTACTCAAGGAATTTTTGAAAGAATACAGACTACCAAGCAGTTTTCCTAAATACAAGCCAAAGCACCTCTCACAAAGCCACTGGGTGTGACTGTAGAATTGTACAGCACACACCTGGTATTAGGTAAGCAGTGAGAGCCCTGAGCCCAGGGGACAGAGCCTTGCCTCGCCAGATATAAGTGGGCCATAGCCAACTACATGCGTGTGAATTAATGACTACCAGGCAGTTAGTCAATATGTGTTATATTCAAATAAAATATAAAAACTCATGGGACATCTTGCTAGATTGTTGCATAAAAATAGTATTATTGAATAATTGGCTTTCTCATTGTATGTGTACTTGAATTGACATCAATATTAGCTCACTCATAAGAAAAAGTTACATATAAAATCATAAAAGTTAAGAAATTTGGTATTTTTCAGGATTCTTCTTCTATTGACGCCTTTCACAGTAGGACAAACTTTTATCTCAACATTAAAGAATGTGATGTTTGATTAATATAATTTCCTCAGAGCAGAGATTAACAAATCATTTTGCTTCCTTTTATAGAACAAAATAATTATTTTAAAGCATAAATCTCAACGTATTGTGGTAAAAGTTTTCATATTCTATTAGAGGTCTGAAGTTTGTAGGTGTAGGTGCCGGAGAGGATTCTCCAGGTAATGAACTAGGCTGAGAATGATGTGGCCCCAGAGGGACCTTACATAGAGATCCTGGAAAATGGTTGCCAGTACCCTAACGAGGGGCTGTGAACGGAGTTTGTTTAGAACTGAGAGCCAGCCGGGCAGTGGTGGCGCACGCCTTTAATCCCAGCACTTGGGAGGCAGAGGCAGGCGGATTTCTGAGTTCGAGGCCAGCCTGGTCTACAGAGTGAGTTCCAGGACAGCCAGGGCTAAACAGAGAAACCCTGTCTCGAAAAAACAAAACAACAACAACAACAAAAAAAACCAAAAAAACAAAACAAAAAAAAGAACTGAGAGACGCCGAGGGCTGTTTGTTTTTCTACTATTAGCCTGCTGAGACATTCCCACAGACAAATGCCCATGCCAGGCAGGCAGAGCACAATCCAACAGAATTCGTTACTATGGAGTGGAAATGCACTCTGGATACTGAACTCTCTTTAAATGACAGAAAAGTACTGGGCTATTAAAACCAGGAGAAAAACAATGTGCACAGTACTACAAAGATGTGACTCACTTAAAAAATGGACTTAATATCAGCTTTTGTGTGTAATAGTTTCTCTCTCTCTCTCTTTTTTCCCCATTATTATGCTTTGATGTCTGCATGAGAAACAACGAACCTCAATATGCAGACATAATCAAGGGGAAAGCACCTGTTTACTTCACTGTGCTAGCTCTAAAACCCACGCAGACAATACAAGATGATTGCTCACTGTCTTTAAAAGGAAGGGATTGTTTAGATAGCCCAGTGCATGTTATCTCTCTGTTTTCTTTTAAATTCCACCCAGAAGTCCTGAATATATTTTAGCAGGGTCATAAATCCCTCGGACTCTGTTTTGGCAGCTGTCAGGTTTACAGGCCCATGTCCCCCTTCAGGAAGATCAGCTTTCTATGGCTTACTTAGTTTTGAGCAGCAGCAGCTAAATGAATACTTTGTCCTGTTAGAAATGCTAATGAGTTTCCTACCTCTTCCTTCTCAGCACTCTGGAGATCACGCCACTCCTCGGTTACATGGCCAAAATCCACAGTGTTCATAGGGACTTTGAACTCTCCAATGATGTCATGCTTGGAGAAGCGATCAAAATCATACACAGCCATCACCAGTGTTTTGCCACCTAATTCCGAGTACGGCACCTGCATGAGAGGAGGTGAGGGGGAGATGTCTGGTCAGAGGATGCTTGAGATTTGATACTTGTAGGCAGCTTTTGATACGAATAGTGGAGAAACAGAACAGAATCTTTTCCTTTACAGTGAGTCTTTTAGCCAATTTCTTGAACTTCAACTACTTGGGAGAAAAAATGGGAAACTACTATAGTGATTTATCATTTTATTACAATGTTTTAGAAGCAGTTGATATTATCTTCCTATTAGTTATGGTATACATACTCCATAATCAATGAAAGAATAAGAAAGACAATTGCATTGGACTCTATAACTATCTCTTGCAAAATAATGTTGTTCTTAGTTATATTCATCCTTGGGGTATAGCTGGTTTCGAAAGTGTCAAGTCATTTGGACACCATCGTTTAATGGATACCACTGTTTTAAACCATCTAGACCTGTTGGTTGCGACCTCTTGCGGAAGGGTGATAAATGACCCTTTTACAGGCATTATCTAAGACCATCAGACAACACAGATATTTACATTATAATTCATAATAGTAGCAAAATTACAGTTATGAAGTATTGACAAAAATAATTTTATGGTTGGGGGGTCACCCCAACATGAAGAACTGTATTAAAGGTTCGCACATTAGGAAGGTTGAGAACCACTGGTCTAGACCATAGTTAAATGAAGGGATGATTTGTTCAAAAGCTATGCTAGTAGTCTAAAAGGATCTAAATGAAATTCACAAGGTGCCTCTCATACTTTCTAAAATAATTTAGTGATTGACATGAGCTGACTGGAAAACTGATGTCTTGAATATCACCGATTCATTATCATATGGATCTCGAAGTCATTTGTAAGTGTGATACTAGTTAGCATGAGTAGTAGCAAAAAGGCCAAGGAGGAGTGAATTCTCCAGCTGTTCAAATCCATTTGGGACAGATGTTATGGTCTGGAAAGTTTATTATTGACATTTTTTAAAATTCAGGGAACGCTGTGCATACCAAGTAAGCTACACTTTAGTAAGTGGGTAGAACTGTGTCATCCAGGGATTGTTTAGATTTGTGCTGTATATTTGGTCAATTTTTACATGTGTAATATTTTATCAGTATATATGCTATATGCCCCAGCAAATACTTCTCAATAAACTCTTATTAAGAAGGAAAAAGGATGAAAGTCTAATTGACCATTTATTGACAAGAAATGTGAGCTTTCTAAAAAGTGTTTTGAAACTTATGAATTATGATCAGAACCAGGTCATTTTTCTAAAATCCTGTGAATAAAAACTAAGCATAATATTTTTCTATTTTCAGAAGAATCTAAAATAAGGTTGAAAGATCTGAATTTCAATAAAATCAACAAATTTTAAAGTGGTAATATAGAATCCCTTAAAATTTTAAATTGCATTTCTTGGATATTTGATGATGCTGAACAGCAGTCAGGCAGTGCCTGTGCTGTGGGTCAGGTAGACCTGGGGCACATGAGCAAACTCAGCTTCTTCACCCATCAAACTGCAGCAAAGGAGTCTGTACTCTGTGGAGCCATTTTGAGACTGAGCGAGTTTATTTTAAACATCCAGTCCACGGTAGGCACTTAAACCCACTCATTATTAACACGCCCTCTGAATGGAAGTTTATTTTAGCAGAAAGAAGGTGACTTGATTTTGGGGCATGCTGGGCATTTTAAGTCCATTTAAGCCCACTTGAAAGCTACTGTATGAGCTTCTACTCATACACTGCATGTCTGTCTGGCATTTCAACATACAGTTTACAATGTCTACTGTGGAAATCAACATATTTCTTAAATGGCTCAAAATAATTATTCCTTGAATATATTTACAGCCTGATCTACTTCCCTGAAATACACTAATGGGGACATTATAAAAATTTATAGACAAGTAAACATTTTAAAATGGTTCTTGCTGTCATAGACATTTCTAAGTAAAATATTACCACAAATATGCTTCAAAAGAAAAGATATGCAAGTAATAGAGGAAGGTACTATAAAATTATTTCAAAATTCCTTAAAATAAGAATCTATTAAACTCCATTTAGAAACAATTATAGCCAAATAAAATGCCATTGATTACTATCTACATGATTTTAAGTAATTGATATTTAACATTTTTGGTATAGGGTCTATAATAACTTGTTTTTAAGGCAGGAATTTCCAGGCTGTAATTATTGCTATTTTCACAGTCCAGGCAAAGAAAAACTAAGGGATTATGTCTTTAAAACTCAAAACCTTTAAAGAATACGAAAACTGCTGCTCTTTCACTAAATTGCAAACAAGATTTGAAGAGGTGACTCATACCTCTGTTTCATTTCCCACCAGAATGTTTGCCAACATGAAGCTCATGTTATTGCTAAGCCTGGCTGGTGGACGGGGTAATTTTGAATCAGCCTGCTGGCATATTCACAGAAATTTCATTTTCCAGAAATGTATTGTTCTAAGGAAAACATTTTAAAACAATTCCACATCTCCACCAGAAGCACTGTTTTTATGAAGGACTCCAAGTGAAGTGTTGCAAGGTGCCTTGCGGTTCTCGGGGCACGTCACTTTGATGAGTAGTCCTATGGTCAGAATGTCTCTTGGTTATTGTTTGTCAACTGATGTGTCTCAACATGATGAAGAGCATCAGAGATGAGCCTAGAGAAAAGGACTTATGCTGGAGAATCCCATAACCTTTTTATTGCTAGAAGGAAGGACTTTAGCATGTTCAAACCTTTCCGTAGTACTAAGGTAAGCATTGATGAGTACAGCTTCCTCCATTCTGACTGCAACAGGCCTTACAGGCTTGGCCTAGTTTTCAGACTTTGAAATTCTGGAAAATAAAACCTTGGGCTTTACTATGGGAGGCAATGTGGTGTAGTGTCCGTGTCATAGGCATACACGGACGAGTCCTTGGGTTTTTTAGGGGTGATGCTGATACTGAAAGATCTACATTCTATCCTGAAATGACACAGCCAAAACCTGCAATGCAGAATCTTCACTGGACTGAGAGTTAAAGTGTAAAAGATTCTGGTGTAACTGTGAGGGGTCCTAGGGTAACGACTGATGCATACGCTTTTATGCGTATCAGGGCGCAACTTGTATTTAATCTGAAACCACAGGGGAAAAGTTATGAATCCAAAATTCTACCTTGAAAGTAAATTGTTCATTGAAGACTGGATTGAGGGTTTTCCGGTGGACTTTTGTCTCAAACTTCTTCTTTTTGTCGGGCAGCAGGAAGACTTTGACGTATGGATCAGATGTCCCCCCCATGTCCAGGGCGGGCAGTTCAGCAGCCTGGATGATTCCCACCAACAGCTGAAATGAACAGCAAACGAGCAACACAGAGGGTGAGCACTTGGAGAGGGATTGATTGGCTCACAGTGTTGCACACTGTGGTGTCCCCTGTTCCCTCTGCTTTGAGTAAACTTTTATTCTCATGCATCTGAATAGAGAGGGCCCATGCAGTGAGCTCTTTAAACACTGGAAACCGAATTATGACAGATGCGGGCTCTAGGAAGCCTAGTTTTAAGTACAAAAGAGGCTTTTAAAAGGTTGCTGATTACAGTTAAATATGGAATTCATATTTGCAGAAGGGTTGCAATCAAGTAACTTCCCAGTTGCTAAAAGCTCTTGTGCATTGTGTTTCCAACCCAGCCCGCGCTTCGTAAGTGGAAATAAATCGTTAAACAACCACTAGCCCGTACTCGCAAAGCACGGATCTTTGTTTTTTATTCTTTTCTGAAGTCGCAGTGCAGCTAAATGGAAATGTCTTAGTCACTGACTAGTATTTTGAAATAAAGGTTGAGAGCTTCACATTTCTCTCTCACTAGACCTTTCCTGGTGTGATATTTACTTTTTTTTTAAACCCTAGCTTAGCATTGAATAACTACCTAAGAAAGTTTGCATTTAAATGTAGGATGTGGAACAAAATACATAATTCAAGTTTTCCAAGAAGAGAATTAGAGACTTGAATATTTATGTTAAATAACTGGTTTTGATTTTTCCTAATATAGCAAGTTTATCTGCAATGTATTTTTTCACAAGTAAAATTTCTATTTTCACTGACAATATTAAAATAATGTGGCATCTTTTAAAAATCTTACTCTGTAGTACAGGTTGGCCACAAGGTTGTGGCAAATCACCTGCCTCAGTCTCCCTAGTATTCAGATTCCAAGTATGAACCCCACCAGACTATTTTTTAATATATTTACAAAGAAAAAAGTGAAGTGCTGTTATTGTAGGTTCTGGATCCACCAGCTTGTCTAGATCTAAGATGAACACTGTTCAGTAAATCCAGACACACCACAGGTTTACATTCTACAAGCCCTGAACATGTGGGTCTGATGTTCTAGCCAATGGAGTGCAATTCATACCTCTATAGAGACCCAGTGCACCCTCAGGACGTTTGGGCTGGTTGGCTCAATCACTTTCTAACTTGGATCCTACCCTGAAAGAATAAGCTGTTTCCACGTTAAAGCTGACTTATCTAGTTTGTGGCACTGTCTTTCAGGAGTAGCAATGAATGCTGGAAGGTAGGTACATGAACAGAAACACACGATCCAGGAGTGGCTGATGGAGACACTAGATTATAAACCTGATTAGTAAAGCTCACAGTCTCTGGTTTGTTATACTTCCATTTGGCATTTGCCTTTGTGTGGTAATGCAGTATTTTATTTCCTCATTCTTACTGAGATAACTGTAGTTTAGAGACTTAGATATCTTGTCATTAGAGAATGACATACTCCATTTTCCCACCCCAAATGCTTCTTAATTCAAGCATTTCAAGACCACTTTTTGGATCTGGTAGACATATACTCATATTTGACCACAGCTTTGTCTACAAGATTCCTCAGACTTAACCTTCCCTGACCCATAGGAACTATGTGACGACTAAAACTTGCTAAGAACACTTGGAATTAAGATCAATACATGATATTTATAAACTTTTATCAACATAATCTTCTAGACCATCATAACAGAAGATATGTTTTGGATTTAATGTTTGCTGAAAACAGAGTAATAAATATATACATTATTTTTGAATAAAACAGAATCAATTCCATTCTTAAAAATACTATTGGGCTGAAGAGATGGTGCAGCATTTCTAGCACGCACGTGGCACCTTGCAACCATGTGTAACTCCAGTTTCAGGGAACCAACACCTTCTGACCTCCATGGCCACACCGTACACACCAGTGCACATACATACAAAATATTAGAAGTTTCAAAATAACACCTACGCAGTGTAAGATGCTAATAGATTTATACTGGGCAATATGAATGGAGAAAATATTAGATAGGTATAAAGACAGGGTTAAAACCTGGAAATCTCCCTGGGAATGTAATGTAAGGTAATCTTTGCCTTTCTTGGAATATATTAATAATAGATTACTCTGTTTCCAACTAAATCCGAATGCTCACATTTTGACAGAAGTAGTAGAAGGGACATGAAATATATTTGAGCAATTATAAGATATAAATGGTTTACCTATGATCCTATATAAATACATACTTATATACTGTATTAAAAGATAATACATAGGTATCTAGAATGTACCATGAAATAACTAGCCAGGGCTATAATGAAGCAAATCAATGAAACATATTTTTAAGTCCTACACATCCTTCAAGGGGAGGAATTTGAGGCTTCAAAGACTGACATTAGCCATCAAAGCTGTGTGTTAATGTTTGATTCCCTATCACTCATTACTCATCAAATAGGTTATTACTAGCATATGAGGGATTCCAGTAATTGGATTGAGCTACCAACCTTCCTCACCCAGTGCAATGGCTATTCCTGGTCATCAACTTGACTATATCTGGAATGAACTACAATCCAGCAGACCCAATGGTACTTGAGTACTAGATAGAGATGCTGTCTGGAGCCACTGGCATGCCCCTATAGGTGAATCTCGGAGGAGACTTTGAACTTTGGACTTTTAACATTGTTGAGACTGCTATAGACTATGAGGACTTTGGAAGTTGGACTAAATACATTTTTTATTATGCTATGGCTAGGTATGGCCCCCAAAGACTGATGTGTGTGAACAGGCCTGCGGGGGCCAGGGAGTGGAATGTGGTGGTTTGAATTTACTTGGCCCAGGGAGTGGCACTATTAGGACATGTGGCCTTGTTGGAGGAAGTATGTCACTGTGAGTGTGGGATTTAAGACCCTCATCCTACGTGCCTAGAAGTCAGTCTTCTCCTGTTTGCCTTCAGAACAAGATGCTGAACTCTTAGCTCCTCCTGAGCCATGCCTGCCTGGATGCTGCCATGTTCACACCTTGATGATAATGGACGGAGCCTGTAAGCCAGCCCCAATTAAATGTTGTCTTTATAAGATTTGCCTCGGTCATCGCGTGTGCTCACAGCAGTAAAACCCTAAGACACCCAGCAAAGGAGGAGGGGTGCAAACTGAGTGGGAGAGATCTGGACTCCCTAGTAGGGCAAGGGCTACACCCTGAACTTACATATCCTACGTACTCTTCTTACAATCCAGAAAGTAAAGCAATAGTCATTAATATTGGGAATCTTACTAGAAGGGTTTTCAAAGGCATTTTCCACACTTTAAGCTACCCAGATTCTTGTCACTTCTGGGCAGCCTCCTTGGGCTCTGAGAATCAAGCTGCTCATCTCTCTGCTTTAAAAAAATTGCTATCTCATCACTGTGGGAGTCTCACCTAGACTCATGGTGTTACATATAAGGTATGTCTTCCTTTAAAAGCCATAGAGCCCCAACGGCCAGAGGAAAGAGATGCAGACTCACACCCAAACAGTAGATGGAGCTCAGAGAGTCTTACAGCAGAGTTGGGAAAAGGATTGAGGGACTGGAAGAGGCCAGGCACTCCACAGGAAGACAACAGAGTCAATTAACCTTGTCTCTTGGGGGCTGCCAGAGATTGAATCACCACAGAGTGAGCACCAGCTGGACCTAGGCCCCCTGCACATATGTAGCAGATGAGCAGCTTGGTCTTCATAAGGGGCCTCCAAACAACTGGAGCAGGGTCTGTCCCTGAGCCTGTTGCCTACCTGCCTGTTTGTGCATCCTGCATCTCTAAATGGACAGCTTTGTCTGGCCTCAGTAGGAGAGGATGTGCCTAGTCCCGCAGCAACTTGATGTGTGGGGTGGGACGGGGAGGGGGAGAGGGGTGTCGGGTGTAGGGGTGCGATGGGGTGTTTGTGGGGGTTGACACCCAGAGGGGAGCATCCCTTCTAAAGGAAATGGGGGCAGGACTTGTGTAAGGGAGTACTGGGAAGAGAGGAAGGGCTGACAATTGGGTTGTAAAATGAATGAATGAATGAATAAATAAAGCCATAGAGCACTGGCCAGTTTTTAATTCTTTTATGGCTTTTCAAACTTCTTTTTCTAAATGTAGGCTTGGGTGGCAGCTGGTGTGGTTTGGAATCTAAATCTATACAGTTCAAGGAAGGTTGTTCCTATTCACACTGCAGGACCTATAGTGACCGGACTGCCTGGGAGCTCCAAGCAACAACTAATGGCTTGGACTTAATTTGTATTCTGCCTGCCTCCTGTCAGTGCCACGAGGAGATGTAATCGGCTGAATACTGTGAATTCTAATTACCAGAAGTTAAATTAGCAGCTAGGGGACTGCCTGTACTTAGAAATGATTTCATCAATAGCTTTGATAATTGCATTTTCTGCTCACAGCAAACGAAATGTTTTAAGGAGTATCTTGCTTCAATTCCTACTTGGTAATGTCAGAAAATGTAATGGAATTAGATGCGTTCCCCTCGGACCTGGTTATTCTGGAAGTCGTAGTCCAGTGAATACTGGAGCTTCCCCAGTTTCTCCTCTTCCTTGGGCTCTTCCTTTTCTTCTCCATCAGTCAGTCCGGTTTCAGCATCGTCGTCCTTAAGGGCCTATGAGGAGGAAAAAGAAATCCCAACGAATTTTCACCAAAGTCCAAATTAAGCTAACTATATAGAGAGACCTCCAAGCTGTTCGGAGCAAGCACTAAGATGCTGGTTGTTTATTTGCCTGACACATTCTCATTGGCTGCTAACGCACATGTGGTTTTTAATTTCACTTGTGCATGAACCTTCGCCCCCCCCCCCCCCCGTCAGCAAGCAAAATGGAAGCAATGGAAGAAGCCCCCTTATAGTATAGCAAGCAAAAATATGAAATCGTTGCAAGGAAAATGTCAACTCGGTATTGTTCTTGTCTTGGATTACACTGCCTCTTTTTTTTTTTCCCTAATATGATGAACATGCTTGTATCCAGGCTGGGTTTCACATTCTCGGAGCTGCAGTGGTGCTCAGCGTCATGTAAGACATCACTGGTACATGCAGTGGAGAGAGTCACATGGAATGCATGGCCTTCTGCTGCCGTATTGCTTCTGTCAAAGGTGGCTGAGTGACCCTCGGAAAATGTAAATTCTCTGTGTTTTCACATCTATGATTGTAAGATTTAAGGAAAAAGGAGAAACCATGCCAGCAGCAAATGCTGTTTAGAGGGAAGTCCAGTCCTTTTCCAGCTGAACTTTACCATTTCATTTTCATAACAGCTCCTCAGAAAGCTAGGCTGAATTAAACTGATTTGAGTTCATTTAATATCAAAGACAAAAGAGTCATGTTTGTCGTTTTGGAAAACCTCATATAGGTATAAAATTCATTTTGCATTGAAGAACAAGGCCCATGGTGCTAGACTTAGAAAAACTAGTCTAAATCATTATATATTCTTCAATTTAAAAGGTAGAATATAAAATAAAGTATTTGAAAGGTCATTATGTTATAAAATACATAAAATTTCTGTATTCCAAAAATCAAAAGTATATAACACTTTCCTAAAATGTAAAAGTAGTGCTGGATATTTCTACTACAAAGGTTTATGCTATTGGAAGAGTTCTCCACGAGGATGTACAGATAAACTTCTACTGTGTGCATGGTCATCCTTCACAATTGAGAATTACGAAACGTTCCATGTCCCTGTTCACTAGTATGTTTGAAAACTATAAAGGTATCTATACTAGCACTCACAGAGTTTGCTCTGGTCGTTGCCTGTACAATCTGCTTGCTCTTTTTCTTTTGACATTGCTTGGTTTTTTTTAATGCAGGAAATGTTATCTATTGACATCTAGCCATCACATATTTGTTGTGTGTCTGTTGCTGCAGAATCTCACAGAACTCAAAATAAAGCAGACAAGCAGTGGCCTGCACTATATTTTTGACAGTGTTAAAGAGTCTCTGCTGTTGTCTAACTATCTTCAGCTCTCCAGCTGATCTTCAAGAATTCTTACAGAACTCAAATATGATAGGTTTGACCAGGCTGGAACGGCCCCAGGGCTATTGGACCCTGGTCCGTCATCTTGCTGTTCCTGTCTGTCTGTCTACATGGACGTTTCTTCTGCTGTCCTTATTCTCAGTGGAGCCTCCTTCACTCCCTCATCACTTGCACGACAAGTGCTTGTGGTGCTTGAAATAGCAACCTCTGGCTCCCAGTCTGGCTCCTCACAGCTAACCCTACAACGATCCCTCAAATCCATTTGCAGCAAGACTGACAGAGCTCATTAGTTCTGCTCTCTGCTTAGAAGAACATCTGAACAGAGTTGAGCTGTCGTCACGAGTGTGTCATCCTTTGTGCCTTTTGACACATCTCAGGAGTTTACAACGAGTCTGAAAAATTGAAAATTACCATTTTCAAATGTGGCTTGCCCTATACCATTTAATTTGGAAAGATTAATTTATACTTGGGAACTTCCTTGAATATTAGAGTAATTTTGCTAAGGGCCAAAGCAGGAAGCAGCACAGTTATTGACAAACTGCATTAAGATGACTGAGTCTGACTAGAACACTTTAGGTAGTGGCCTCCTTTTGTCCTTGAGAACCCTAGCTATGTGTAGTCGTTAGCACTCTAGAGGGTGCGTAAAAAGAAATTATGGTTTAGGTAGTTTACCTCCTTTTAATAGTTTGATTTTTAAAAAAAGAATAAAAAAATTCCTAAATGTACCCACTGTCTGAAAATACGTACACATCACCCCATTGTCTCAAAAAAAATCACAAATTTAAATAATTTTTCAAAGTCCCCTTTCAGAACTCACAATTTATATATCATGTTTCAGCCCAATGTAATTTGAAATAGCTGAGATATTAAATCTCCTTTTCCCTAAGTGGTTTTTGCCAGAATAGAAAGTGCAGGACCATTTCTGCAACTATTTTTCATTAAATGGGGCTAAATTTTTGATAATACTTTGGTTCTCCTGTCCATCAGCAAAGTGAAGTCTATTCCTGGCTTGGAAGTCGAGCTTTGTCAAGATGTACCCTGTACATTACAATTAATTCAGACCTATTAAGTCAGTAGTATTATAATCTCAAGAGCAATATTTTCCCTCCATATGGAAAAACAAACAACTAAAAACCACCTCAGATGAGAAAGCTCGTAAGCCTAGCAGCTCTGAAGTCGGGCAGATTGTAACAGGAAAGCTTTGCTGAGGACATCAGGGCTTTTATAAACTTCCCAGGCTTAGAGGGGCAAGCCTGTGGTTTGCTTTGGCATTCAATATTTACCTAGCCCACAGTCATCAGTAAAAGCATTTGCTCGTTCTAAGTTACACTGTTCAGGCAGGATTTGGTAAGGCAAATTAAAAGGTGCCATAAGGGACTGCATTTTCTTTCCTATCTATCAATGTCAAATGTTTGAATCCTGTTCTATTTAGCCCATGTTAGCCATGTTTAAAACGAAACATGTCCTCGTTGAAGATCAGTTGAGTTCAGCCTTTAGATGTCAGAATGGTAAGCCACCAGCTGTGGAGCCCAGCCACCAGCGCTGATTGGGGATATCTAGTAGCAGAAGAAACCTACCGCAAGGGACAATCCAGAACAGTCATGAGACACAACACAGATAAGGAGGACATAGAAGGAAGAAATAACAATTAAAATATCCACGCACATCAGTGAAAACCATGGAGAAATGACCTAAGATGCTTACTCTACAAGTTGCTATCATCTCCCCTTCATGGCTAGACATTTCAAGATTCACGTTATTTTTTAAAAAAGCCCTCCAATGAATCTTTTGGAACACAAATATACTTTCTAGAGTTTACTTTTGGAGTCATTGCTGAATTTTAAAAAATATTTCTTGGTTATAAAATCTTAACATAGATACATAGCCATGAGTTGAAATTTGAATTTCTGGAGTTTGGAATATATTGAAGTAATAAAAATGTATTGATTGATTGCCCTCAGGAGTCACATCTAAAACTCGTTTCTTTCTGTCCTGTCTTTAAATGAGAGGACTATACACTGTCCTTATGTCCCTTTCCCATGGTCACTGAGATGTGCTACTTAAAATATTTCAAAAACACAGTGTTTAAAAATGAATTTAATCTGTCTAATTTGGAGGATTATGGGACACAATGTGACAGATCATTCTTCTAAACCCTCCTTTTCATCTTCAGCCTTCATATTCATAAGCTATTAGCTATTTTTGTAAGGACTGGTAGAAACAAATACTATTGTTACATAATTATCATGGCACATGATAATTTCACTTATTCCAATGATATTTTATTCTATACATTTATGATTAAGAAAATTATACCTAGCTAAAAGTCCTGAATACATAATATTGTTGACTTAAAGTAATTAAAACCAAAAGTGGTTGAAATTCTAGATACTTTGCTATATCAAATAAGTTACTACAAACTATCACTGGCTTTTTCTACTAGTTCATTATTTGATTCATGTTCCTCTGCCCCAACCCATCCAAAGGAACAGGATAGATGGAAAATCACCATCAAGTCTATATGTGAGATCCTGGTCATTTATCCATGGTGTACTGGGGATAATAGCACTATGCCATCAATTGTCGTATTACATCATACAGAACAAATCCACAAATGAAAATATAACATTCTTATCCTAGAAAGAAACGCTATAGTTACCACTTAAAAATTAATGCTTTTAAGTGTTCATTCCAGGACACAAGAAAATCACAATTGAATTTTACAATAATTATGAAAATAATAGCACTATCTATTCAAAGTTTTCTTTTCAAAGATATTGCTAAAATAACAACCTTTTTCTAGCCCATATTCACCAAGGTAAATTATGTCTATACTTAATAATACAATGCTTAAAAAAAAAATCTATGACCCTGTCTTAAAAAATACTAAATGAATAAAAAAGGAGGAAGCATCAGTATTAAATCCTACTTGCTATAAGCCAGAGTTGGAGTGTCTACTTAACAAACTAAATGAAGAGGAAAATCCTCCTTAGTTAGCTGCAATTGCACATGAGCTTCTGTGACTGATGAGAAACTGTTAGAGAAATTGAATCTTTGTTCAGATTGAGAACTGAGCTCAGGCCAAAGTTCTCTGGGGAGGAAAACAGACTTCACACCCACTCTGCAGCTCTGAACCAAGCGAACTGCAGGGAATGGGATGTGGGTCCCTGGGAAACTTCTGCCCATAGCCACTGCAGGGTCTTTGAGAAGGAGTTTAACACTCACACTGGAAGGGCAGGTTAGACTATGAGAGTCAGTGTGTGGAAGCCCAGACACTCTACATGTGTGCTATGAGGCTCGGGTTAAGCCCCGGTCAAACTGTTCTTAGATGCATGTGTTAATAATTCAGCTAATAGTAATTAATACCATAAAACAATTAGAAAAACTGCCTGCATAGGCTCCTATTTGGGCATTAAGAGGACTTTTAAATTATCTGATAGAAAACAATGTTTCTAAATATTTCTATGAAAAATCTTTATACTCTCATTTCATAAGAATTAAATTTTATTTAGAAACATTTATTGTAAGTATTATTCCAAAAATGAAGAAGCACTTAATACTTTACCTTAACTAAGTTGTCCAGTTAACTTAGTTAAAAATCAGCAGCAATGCCAGGGCAACCAAACGTCTTCTCCATGCATGGGAAGATAGCTCCGGCACATAGTTTATCAGCAACATTAGTGTTCTAATTACAATCACTAATTGAGGAAATATAATTTTGTCTTTCAACTTGGTTTTGTTCTTTAGGACTGGACCCTATCTCCCCTACCCCATATAACTTATTATTTCTGCATCTGAGAGCTGAGCTGGCAGGGTGCGTTTCAGTGTTGGCATTTACCAAGTAGGAAGAAGAGCTTCAACAGAGACTAAGAAGAGTGCAAGAGGCAGAAAGAGCCCCCAGAAGGCAGAAAGCACTCAGATATCTTGTATTACCTTTTTAAAAATTCTAAACAATTAGGATTGGCTAACGGGATGGAATTATCTTATTATGCCAGGCCCATGAAGCCACACCTCATGGTGCGGAAACTTCTCCTGGGGTATGTGTTGTCAGGAGAATAGAACACCACCGTCCCTGTCTCCACTACACTTTGGGAGACCGAGTCATACCTGAAAGGACCGCCAAGCATCTCTACAAAAACAACAGTAGCCACAAGTTGTCCGTGTCTATAAGCATCTACAGAAAAGAGCACAGCCCCACTGGTGAATTCTCGGGGGCGTCTGTGAATAGGTACGAGGGGGCGGGCGCGTTACCTGATCCTTCATGGTCTTCCCTAAGTCTTTCACGTCTTTCATGTTTATGGCGTTCTTTCCTCCCTTTTCCTTTCCCTTCTTCTTGTTTTTCTTTTTGAACAAACATTTCTTACAGACACAAAAGCAGCAGGTCACGACTAAAAGGACCGCAACTATGGCTATGGCGATTAAGGCCCACGGTGGCACTGGAAGAGAGAGAGGGAGACAGAAAAGGGACATCAGCCATGGAACCAGTTAACCAAATGCAGTGCAGACATCTACGCCTGCGGCTGCACTTCCCCAGCGCTTGCTTTGCTCCGTGATGTCCTGTTCTGTAGGGTTGTATCCGCACTGTGGCCTGGCCTGGCCTCTTCCTCTGCCTCTGATATTGCATGGCACCTTTCCTATATGCTCCAAGCTAATTCCCCATTAACTCTTCATTTACCCAGAGCATAGCTTTCCAGACAGTTTTGCGAGTTTGAACACTGGTTTCATTGTATACCACCTCTGCTATCTTGTACAACCCCCACCCTCCCGCCTTAGCGTCCTCATCTATTCAGTAGAGGTAAAATTGGCAAGTAGCTTAGTGAGTCTTACAAGAATGAAGTAGTAAGAAGCAATGGCTAGCATGAAAGCGTAACCAACGTTAACTGGAATTATTCCTTATTGATAACATTATAGTTGTTAATATGTTCTGGCATGGTAGAATATGCAGATATTAACCACACAAATAGAAAACCAAATGTAAAAATTATAACCATGTTGAAGGCAAGGAATAAGTCCTTGGTGCCTTGAGAATAGATCATGGAGAGAGGAATAGGGCTTGGCCGGGCAGAGGCTGTATGACTACTCCCTGATGGCTTAATGGTTATTTCTGTTTTCTTCTCTATCAAGTGAAGAATACAGAGGCTGATTAAAATGAATAGACTGACAAACCCTTAGAACGGCATCCAGCACACAGCAGGAACTCAGGTACTGGTAGCTACCATTGCTTTTATATTCAAGGCATAGGATTGAGTGATGTCAAGAATCTTTTTTTTTTTTTTTTTTGGTTTTTCGAGACAGGGTTTCTCTGTGTAGCCCTGGCTGTCCTGGAACTCACTCTGTAGACCAGGCTGGCCTCAAACTCAGAAATCCACCTGCCTCTGCCTCCCAAGTGCTGGGATTAAAGGCGTGCGCCACCACTGCCCGGCGACATCAAAAATCTTTAAGGAGACACAAGACTTATGAAGGGAGAGATCAAAAGAAAGATGGATACCCTGAAGCAGAGCTCAGTGAGAACGCACAGAGGATGGAGAGGAGGAAACAATGAATTTAGGGTAATAGAGGAGGTAGATTTATAGGCTCTGTTTAACATAAAGTAGATACCACACACACACACACACAGACACACACAGAGTTTTCTGTTATAGTTGTCCAACTGCTATGAGTTAAAATGTTTCCTTACTTAGCATCTATGTACAACGTACGTATAAAAAGCTAAGTTCCATGGGTGCCTTTGAGATTTAACTTTGACTGGAATGGAATTATTCATGATTCAAATCACAGCTCTTCAGATTCATCAGAAGTAATTAGATTTGTCTGTTGTAATAAGAAAAAGACATTGGGCACTGAAATTGTAAGAAAAAGTGTAATTTTCTTTGAGCCGCATAAACATCATTAGTGCCACTGATGGTTGAACATAAGTCAGGAGTACTCTGATAAAGTAAAAACACTTAAAAATTAACCTCTCTTCAAAACAGAAAATCCACTCTTGTGTGCTCTCTCTGTGTTCAGCTTTGTGGTGAAGAACATCCACTCTGCATATTACTGAATATTAGATAAGAACCTAAGGACGTATAAAATTACCACTTTTGATATCATGTTTATAGCCAGAGACATACTTGTGGGAACGGTAGAGCTAAGTACAGACCGTAAGACATGTTTTCCTAATGTTCTTTAATCTATTTGAACAATCCATGCCTTGTTTTTTTTTTTTTTTTAAAAGTGGAAATCAGTGCAAGCTCACTCGACCAATGACATTATTCCCAAGCCTTCACTTAGCTGATTCCAGCTCTGATGACTGAGTTAAAATCCTGCCATGCGTGTACAGGGTTGGGAGCGGGGAGGTGGGGGGAGGTGCTGCGTGCTCAATGCAGCCAAGACAATGTTAATAATGGCTTTTCATTCTAAATCTCATAAATTATTCTCCCGGTCAGATTTTTGTGTTAGTCTCTCAGAGAGCTACATAAAGGCCTCTTAAACTACAAAAGACAAGACTGAGATGATTTGACAAGTTCACACAAAGAAAATAGGTGGTAAGAGTAGAGGAACATTATTTAATCAAAAAAGGTTAAAGAGAGGGAAAATGGGGTTGCGGGAAGAAGTCTGAAAGAGCGCAACTGGAAGGTGATTTCAAGCCACTGAAAATGCTTCATTTTGTGACCTTCATTTCTTAAGGCATTTCTAATGGCTGCGTTTGCTTTTCTGTTGATCTGGAGTGCAGGTTAATTTTAATCTTAAATATAATTATTAAAATTTTCCTCAAATTTACTAATACCTTTAGATAGAATTAAAAAAAACTCCTTAACTCTAGTTATTTTGTACATCCACAAAAGAGTCAATAATAATGTAAAGGAAATAGCCTTTTTTAATAGATAAAATTATTTGAATACAGTATTTATCTTAAAATTTTACTTTATTAGCCAGAGACATGGAATATTTTAAATTTAGCAAGTTTACTAAGAAGACATGAGCAGCAGTATTCACTCAGTTCAGTTTTAGTATAGTGAGATAATCTGACAGAATCCATTTTGGATTATTGAAAAGCTGCTGCTTATGGTCTAACCACCGTGAGATGAGTTTAGCCACAGCATTTCTTTTAATCTTCACAGCAATTTTGTTCATTATCACTTTGGTTTTACAAAGCAAAACTTAACAGACTGAGCATCTTGAAGAATTTCAATGCCTTTAGGTTGTTCAGCTAAAAAATGGGTAACTTACAAAAAGCATACAAAGGAAAAAGTCATGTCTGGTTCCGAGGCTTTTTTAAAATAGGGCATTTTAAATGAAAAAAAAAAATCCAATAAAGCAAACAAACAACCGTCTAAAATGTGTCCAAGAGCAATGTGCTGGGTATGAATACATGTCCATCAAAGCGCTGCTTACTGGCACAGTACTCCGCTGCCACCTATCGCTACCAACTACTGACAAATGAAATTTCAAATCAGGATTTTAACATTTAACTTAAAGACTTCTAGCAGAAAAATAATATACAAAGGTGAAAACTCTGAAAATATTTTTAATTTTCTAGTTAATGAGTTATTTTTTTCCCTGTATTTCTTGAACCAAAGGTAAATAGATACAAGAGAATTAAGTCAGAGGAAAGCTTTTTAATGATAGTTTAAGTTAGACTGACGGTAGGCAGAAAAGACGTCCTTCATGATTTGCACACCCTGCTTCTCGGAAGCTGTGAGCAGGCTACAGACACTGGCATCTCTCTCGCCTGTTCCTATCACTATGTTCTTATGTGTGTTAGCTTTTTGGAGTGCTCGTCTTTCTTCTTCTTAGTCAATTAATATTTACTCTTTCAGCTTACTACAAATATTAGCATTGACAGATGTTTAAGTAAAATTACTAGATACATTTGTTAAATCCCATTATTAACTGTGTGATATAGTACTTTGGGTGGTTTATAGCAAACTGGTATAAAATGGTTCATTGTCATTTAAAATAGTAATTATTATTTTAAATCTGCATGTACTTAGAAAACATTTGAATACATCCTTTTTCTATGAATGAAACATACTTCCTACTGATTCAAAACTTAGCTTTTCTGTAGAGTATTTGTGAGCTGAACATTAATACTGACATACACACAATAAAAAGATTAGTTACCATTTTAAAGTCAAATTGCACTAATAGGTCTTTTATTAGAAAAGAAAGTAGAAATGTTCCCTTCACTAAGAAAGGTGACTCGCCCATGGAGGTAGATAGACAATGAATAATGAAATATATAATTATTTAATCAAACACACTAGTGGGTCCTACTAGTGCCATGTCTTCTTCTCAAGACTGGGATACAGATTAGGCAGGGGCTGTCACATGATGCACGTTAATTTTTTAATTTTCTAGTGCTATAAAGTAGATGTCATTGGCTGTATTAAAGGAAGCTAATGTCTCATTTTGCTAAATGGCTCCAGGAACATACCATGGTGCATTTTAAGATGAAATCCACGTGGCACTATTATATTGTGTATATTATTATATACAAGTAGGCACTTGTGTATAAATTTAGGCTGCATGGGCACATCTATTGAAACCAACTGGTAACTGTTCTTTCCAGAATAAAAAACCAAAACAAAACAGAATGATATTGAAAAACATCCTTTGTTTCCTCCAAAGGAGTTTTGGCACAAAACAGATTTTAAGGGAAGTTATTTCCTTAAGGGAGTCTGAAGAATTCCTTCTTTTTTTCAGCATGGGTACTTCAAATTTCCTTTTCTTCAATATAGGATTGTGAATTATGAGCTAAAAGCTCTACAATTACAAAGCTGTTGCACAGTGTACATTTTTCAAAGGAAAATCTTCAGTGTTCCCTAGTAACTCCTCTGGGCATTTGGGCTCCAAATCTGAAGCCTGCCCATCAGAATACATTATAGTCAGGTTCACAGAAGCAGTAATTCACTCAGAGCACCCTGTGGTCCAGGGATGCTTCAGTAGGTAGCTCTGCAACTCTGCACCTACGAAGAAATGATTTTCAGCGACTCAGAGATCAGTGCCTGGCTTGTAGAAACCCACAGAGCCATGCTCTGTTCTTCTAGCGGGAGTGAGAATATTCTGTAATGTTCTCCATCCCTGACTTCTCTTGGGGCTCCTAATCCTCGCTCCTCAGCTCCAACTCTATAGTTCCTCTTCCCTCCTTCCTCGGTTGTGTTTCCTGCCCATTATTTTGTGGATTTACTCTTCGGGATCTTGGTTTAGGTCAGGGCCATTGCTCACTGTTTTCCATGTCCCAGGCTTGATTTTGCATGCGCAGGCAACTCTGCATTTTGTGCTCCTTGCATTATCATTCATCATCTTAAAAGATCAACTTAAATTCAGGTTCTTTTTGTGCTAAGATGGGCTGCCGTTATTCCTTCCTGGGAAATAAAAACTCGTACATTTGTGAGTCTTAGACCAGCCAGAAACCTCGATACAACACGGGGTATTTTGTTGCCATGGACACTGTAAAAACTTAGCAGTGACTTCAGGTATTTTCTGTTTTTGATACATCTCTATTTGTCCAATGAAAGCCTCACTCCTTCACTCACTTCTTTGGAATGAATTTTGTGAATAAATTCCAGATTCTGTATTCATAAACCACTGAAGGTTTTTGTCAACGTCTAATTTACCCCAAATTATCCATCATCTTTATATATCGTTATGGTTCTCCCAGATGAAGAATACAATATGAAAATGGTTGTTTTGCTGTTAACTAGTAGGAAAAAGAATCTATTTCAAAGCTTTGCTTTTGAAACTGTTTATGAATAATTAAAAAAAAAACCTACCAGGATAATCATCTGATAAAGACTGGCACACACAAAAAATCAAAGCAAGCTTTGTATTTTAAAGCTTTTTATAAACTGCAGAATATAAGTGGGAAAAAGGAACACTAGATGTATGTGGATTAAGATATCATTAGTCACCTCTGGAGACAGAATATCAAATGCAAATTTGAAAAAGTATACCCAGCATATAGAATGTAACCAGATTAAAACAGACAAAAGTCAGAGTGAACACTTTCTCATAATAAGCTAAATGGATATAAGGAGAATTTTGGCACTTAGGTAATTGATACATTTTTTCCCCCTCACAGTTTAGAACAAGGGTTCTGGATTTCTTTTGTAATGATATGCTGCCTTCAGAGTATATTAAAAGTGTTAAATCTTCATGAGAAAAACATATGTTTTCTGCATGCATGCATCTGTATGAGTGCAGAAACTTAAATATGGTTGGTAATGTTTCGTATCCTGGTCAAGGATTAATTAATTACTTAATTCCTGAATTTAGGAGACGATTTGCTTCCATCACCCCTTGCCCAGTGCGTCAGGGCAAATTTCATCAAGACTGACTGATTCACTAAGCTCATGGTCATGTAACTTTATCCGACTGGTCATTCATCCTTTCATTTCTTCATCCTTGATAATCTGCTGAGTGGTCAAGTTGTGGAAGGATGTGGGTGCTGGGACAGAGGACGGGAAGAAGCACGGTTCTTGCCTCTGGGAGATCAGGAACAGTCACTTCCAATAAGAACGTTAGAAAGAGACAGGAAGCAATACAGAGTCAAAATTTAGTGGAGCTAATGGGCTGTACCTGCAACAGCTGGGGAAGAACAGGATAAACAGGCCTGAGAGTCAAGGAGAGCTGCACGGAGGAGGTGAGTTTTGAAGTGGGTTCCGAAGCCTTGCTTGCTACCATGAAAATGCTATTTTTAGGACTTCACGTTCTTCTCCCTGACTCCCTCCCCACTGATTTCCTTCACTTTCTAAACTTTTAATCTAATTGATTACCCAGTGGTGACCCTGTTAAACAAAGCACTCAGCAGAATAAAGACATCAGAGTCTACATTAGATATTTTGTTCACCCTAGTAGCCGAGACCACTTGCCGTGTAGTGCACTCACAAACCCTTCACCAAATGGCACTCACAGTAATTTTCGTAGGGACCCATTTGGTATACTTTCCCACACAGCTGTTTACCTTTTCTGTTTCTGTCCCCGACAACAAGCAAACTTGGAAGATCTGCCCATGCAAGTATGCTCCGGAAGTTATTTAAGGCATTGCTGTCAACCATCCCTGTGCCTTTGCAGGGTAAACACACTGTGGTTACTGTCAGTGTAGGAGAGATGAAGAAGCTCATCCATTACAGTGGTGACTTAGCACATCAATGCTTGACATGATGGAAGAATGCTAGCCAAGTCTGAAATAATTCAAAGAGTTTCTTTCTATTTGGGTAGCTCTAACACATACATGAACAAGACAGAACTCAGAAATGGCAGAGGCATTTCTTCCTACATTCTGATGGTATTCACTCATTGCAACCTGATTCTATGTATGGAATGAGCCCTTGTTTAAAAGAAAACTTTAATAAAACAGGGCGTCTGCCTCTGTACACCAGCTCTCAAGAATGGTTAATACACAGAACTTCAGTAAACATATATTGCTTTGATATGCACAAAGCCGCTAGCTGTTCTTCAGTAAAAATCTACCAGGGGCTCCTACCCTCAATCTGATTTCATATTTACTGTGCTATTGATCAAATTCATATATACAGTGGAATAACTTCAGGCACTGACGTTTCTTGCCAAATGCTATGATTAGCCTTGATAATAAGTTATTTGATTGATGACCATTTTATCTGCACGTGGATTAATCAAATAATTCTATATATTATCTATAATAATAGTAGTCTGCTTCAAATGATAAGGCCATATCTTCACAGTACTGGAAGGTTTGAATTTGATATGGAAAATGATGTTTGGTTTTGGGCGGATAAAGCCTTCCAGAGGATTTAGATAAGGTGCCTGGTCTGCCCACCAGCTTGCTAGCAGCAGGTTTCTGGGAGGAGAGTCTCAGCAAACGGGAAGGATGCCAGGATAGCTGGCAGAGGTGAAGGTCATTCCACAACTGATCAGTTTGAAAGCTGCTGGAAGTTCGTAGCAGGTTTCAATCATTCTGCAGACAACACAATTTTGTAGCAAAAGGAAATCCATTTATCTCTGGTACCTTTAGCAGGTCTCTCTCAAGTTCTGATTTCTAAGTTCAGACTTAAAAAGTTATTATCTAGTTTTTTTCCCCCTTATGGAAGCTAATGTCTTCCCAATTTCTATATAAGAAAAAAGTTGCAATAAGTAGCTTTTGGATTTTGACTCATCTCATGTTGGTTTTATTTAGACGCTGTGAACTGGCTAGAAAATTTTTTAATCTGTTTTCTGCCTTGGCAAAGATGCCCAAGGAAAAGAGTCTAATCTAAAAATGGAACATGGCTCCTGTTGGTAATTTATGGATAATTCAATATTTTGTTATCAATATTTGTTTCTTTTCTCAGCAATTTAATGTTATTAAAATTCCATTGAGTTTTGACAAGAGCACATCTGCTAAAGGGGGGGGTATGCTCCCTGTCCCTTTACAGTTCAAGGCCATGCCTATATATACCAAACAAACAGAATTCTCCTTAGTTGGATCATAATGGTTTTTGGAAGAGCCTCCCACCCCCTCCCCAGTACACTGAGCTTATTCTAGAAACAAGATTGTGTATTTTTAGAAATCCCTGCAACCTGGAGAGTTGATTGTGCTGCCAGGAGTCTTGTGCGGCCGCTGTGCCTGAGTGGAGAACTGGATGTCTGAGCCTTTCCAGTTGTGAGAAGGAAGCATTGGGCTCATTAATTCATCACTGCACAAAGTGACAGGTAGAGGACACTGAGAACACAGCTCCTTGCATGTCTAGCGAACCACAATGTTTCACTTGGATGATCCAGTGGATCCCCACCGCTCTAGACCAAACATTAATTTTCTTCTCAAACTGTTGTTTTCTCTTTCTCTCAGTATGTTTCTTACCATGGCAGTTCATATGTCCATTGCCCTAGCTGAAGTGTCATTCCGTCTCTCTGTTTTATGGGCTCTTGGATATAAATTTTCATCTTTATTTTGTACAACTCCCACAATCCTTGACTTACTTTCTGGTCTTGTTTTTAAGAGATTGTCCCTATGTAGTCAATCTTGTACATGGTGGCATTTCCCTTGGGTTTTACTCTCTTTAAAAATGTATTCTTTTGTTTGGAGTTTGTCCATCTAAGCCTTGTGACTGTCAGCATATAACCTCAAGGCCTTGTATGAATCATGTTTATTCTTAACGATTCTTATAGATCTCCACTAAAAATATAGAATTTCTTTGCTTTGTTTCTTCACTGACACTAGATTGATACTTTAAATGTATGTATGGTTAGTAACATCTATGAACCCTTTACTTTGTTTTTCATCCATATTTATTCAAGCTTTTTGACTTTCAGAAATAAAAATAATTTCTGAATGCAAGTTTACTTGTGCCCATTGTCTTTATCATGGGAGAAGCCATCTGGAGTGATATAGTCTCTCCCTTTCTTTTGCTTCGATGAAGGCTTCAGCAAATGCTTATCGAATTATAAGAGAATAATTAGAGGGCAGACAAAGCCCTTCTTAAGTGTTGTGAAAACATGGCTCCTTTGAACACCTTTAAAAAAACAAATGGCATCCTACTTCCTCTTAGTGTTTCAGTCAAAGCTTGATTAAACTTCAAAACTTCCAGACACTTCAGGAAAACTTGTACTATTAGTCTTTATAGTTTGCAAAGGTCACGGAATGACTCCACAGCTCATTGTTCTCTGTCAATGATTTTTCCTAAAATTGACCATGGACAATTGAATGTGTATTTGTGATTAATAATATAGTTTCTTAATACAAAACCTACAATGTTAGTATAGTGGTTTTTATTTTTTGAAATTCTCCCCTTTGAGGCCCTTTTATATCAGCTCAACTGGTTTGACCTTCTATATTGAACAGAAGAATGACTAAGAGAGATAGAATTAGCTCCAACTTTCAGACCAGAACCCGGAGAATATGAATGTGGCTTCTATAACACGACTCTGGGGTCAGACGGGGTTTTGTGATCCAGCTTTGAGTCTCTCACCATATAGCCCAGAATTCTTTTGTAAGCACAATGAAAACCGACTGGCAATTTTATTTCTAAGAACAGTTTAGTTTTGTAAGACATATTAGAGAGTATTCCTATCAAGTTTCTTTGTGCCAGCCCCCCCCCCCCCAAAACAATGGAATAATGCTTTAACACAGTAGTCAAGATGTTAGTGGCAAGATTTCACCCTTTCTGTTGGCAATGACAAGTCTACTCAAAGACATGCTCATGGTGCCCTGTGTGGGCACTGGTACAGATGTCCTTTAGTGCGGCTTTGCTTTGCCTTCAGAACTGGCTCAGAATTTTGAGACTGAGAAGCCTACCTCTGTGCCACGCTTACTACCTCATAAATATTGACTGACTTTTTTTTAGTGATCATTTTTATTAAGAATCAACTTTATATTCCATGCTTCCATGGAATAACTTATGAAATATTTGTGCTTATCATTTCAATTAGTCAGTATCACCTTTATTTATGATGGTAAATTTAAGCTACAGAAAGTAATGTGAATCTTAACAGATTCTTGGGAAAATGGTCCAATCCCACACTTAATTCTTTGAACCATCAAACTCTTCTAATTAATCCAATTTCTGGTAATTCTTGTTTCAAATCAATGATTTAAGTACTTAAGATACTACATTTGGTCCCTTACTAGTCTGATGCCTGCTTTTTCTTGTTTCTTTTTTCTAGAAAACCTTTATTTTCTGCTATTTATGAGAAGACATAATTTTCCTGAAAACAGGAGTCCATAATATTCTTCTGTTGGTTTTGACTAGAACTGAAACATTAACCCAAAGTATTTGGGTTATTTATATTTTAATATGAATTTATACTTTAATTCATATTTTAATATGAATTAGTAAAACAGCAAAATAGAGGATTTTACTAAAGCATCAAAGCTATGAAATGTAATGGCAGGGATAGCTGTATTTTGCATTTTTTTGTATTTTACATCGATAAAATGACCAGAGTCAGAGCCTGGCCACTATGATTGCAGAGTGTTTATTGCTGTTATGCTTTTATGATTACAGTATCTTGAAATCCAGCTAATGCCTACAAGAAATGCAATTGTCTCAATAGACTTGTGGCTTTTGAAAATTCTTTCAAAATCTTCAGTAGAAGGATTGCTTAATATGTTTAGACCAATGCCTTTCCAGTAATATAAAAGTTGGTATTTGAAGTTTGCTTGAATGACTAAAAATTGGCAAATTTACTGTGTTGATATGGGCAAATTGTTTGACTTAGGGTCAAATTAGTACCTATGAAAAATATGTTTATTTTAAATTAAATATTGTTAGTAGAAAGGGAGAAAATACCAGAGTGCTGGTCATAAAACTGCTGAAAAGAGGATCTTGAGAGGGAAAAAAGCCAACTCCGAAATGAATGGAGTAGGGTATATGTGTGTGTGTGTGTGTGTGTGTGTGTGTGTGTTAAGCACTCATCCAGAGAAGCAGCTCACTGGTTTACAAGTAGTGAGTGAATGTGCTACTTTCTTCAGTCCCTGCAGTCTGAAGTCTCCTTAGCCAGTTGTAACAAATGGAACATAAATTACGACTACATCCTAGAGACTCTTTAGATAGATGACGTGTTTGTGTTACCTGGGCTAGATTCCCCTGACTCTTTTCTTCTACTTTGCTCTTTGGCACTTTTTCTGGCTGTCTTGGAGTAGCACAACTTGCGAGATGGGTGGGAGGAGGGGTAGGTTGGGATGGTAGAGCATTCCCAGGAGAAAAGGGTGAGCTATTTCAGCTCCGACAGCCCCCAGGAGGTGGCAAAGAAAGCCATAGGCAGTCTCATGTCTCTACACTGTCAGAGGAAATCAGGTGCTGCAGTTATGGGGTTATGTGGGTGAGAAGGGCACACACAATCTCACTACTACAAACATGAAGATGAGCACTAGCTTAAACATGTATGCTCTTCCATAAAGGACCAACAAGCCGTGGAGTTGGCTATGAACATGGTTGTATAATATTTACTGCAAAAGTGATCTTGGCTCTATTCCTCACCTTGGCCCCACAAAGTAACACTGAAGAGTTTACAGTAATACTGAAGAGTTTACAGCAGCAGATGCTAACACCTACGGCTAGAAAATTCCACAGAAGAGTCATGAGGTTGGAGTTAGATAAGAGAAGTTTCTGTTTCGTTAGAAAGTTAAGATAGCTACTAGCTATTCTGAGATGTTTTATAATTTTCCAGGCAATCTTCCAACTGTGCTATAAAATGAAATGGGCTTCTCTGAAAACAGCAATGTATAATAAGATAGAGACTTTGTTAATCCCAACTTGTCAGACTCTGATCAATACACAATAATAGAAAATAAATTCCTGAAATGTCTGAGGAGTTATGATTGTTTTGCTACTTCATTATGGAGCACAATCTAGTCTTAGTGGGTTTAAGACTAACTCTCCCATTGGCAACGTGGCAGTAGAATATGGTTTTGAATTAAAAGAATGTTTCAGGTTGAATTTTAATAAATGTGAAACTTAATAAAGGAAACAACAAAATCAAAATCAATTATAGTGTTTAATGCTACCTCAATTTGTTATGACATGGAAAGTACTAGAGGTTTAGAGTGAGAGGATTCGGACTTTAAAACTCAGTCCGTTTTCTTCTTTGAGAATTTAACTTTATGAAAAGTAGGCCTGATGATATCACATTAATAATTTTGAGGATGACATGAAATTCTGTGTGAACATCTAGCATATACAGAATTTTTAAAAAACCACTTTCTTAAGATTAAATTATTTTTTATGTATATGAGTACATTGTCACTCTCTTCAGATACCAGAAGAGGGCATCGGATCCTGTTACAGATGGTTGTGAGCCACCATGTGGTTGCTAGGAATTGAACTCAGAACCTCTGGAAGAGTAGACAGTACTCTTAAGTGTTGAGCCATCTCTTCAGCCCCGCATATACAGAATTTAATAAATAATAGTATTATTTATTATTAAATTTGACATTTTCAAGAGTAAAGATTATATATCAAATTCTTCTCTAAAATTTAATAGAATTTTTTATTCTAAAAGTACTTTCTGGGGATATTTAAAATGTTTAGATACAAATATTCAATTATATGTGATCCTTTTCTCTCTCTTAAAAGTTAGGAAAAAGAAAATTGGCCTGGTTTCCCTCTATAACCTGAAGGGAATGTCAATGATTTGGAGTTAATCCAGCATGAAATGAACATTTGAATCTTAGAGAAATCCTAGATTTATGAGAATGAAGAACCTACTTCCCCAAAATGGAGACTGAAAAGAAAGAAACACAGTATAGCCGCTGAAATTGGAGACACAGGAACAGGGAGTGGGGCCTCCCGCAACCTAAACAACTGATGCCCTCTGGATTTGAGAGAATGTATCCAATGTAGTTCATCAAGTCTCACAGGAAATGAAGGGTGCTGGCAGACAGTTCTGTCTGTCTTGTGTAACCATCATTTACGCTGACACAGCATTCTAATGTGTTACACTCATAAGCCTACTAACTTACCGCATTGTATCTGCTTGAGAAGTCTGTAGGAAAGAATGAGACTTCTGAACACTGATGGACCTTAAGAACCCAGGAGTCAATGACAGGTGGCAGAGGGTGGACCTAGCAACTGTGTGAAGTAGCTAACTGTGAGCCTATTCTTGGGCCATCTTAGCAGGTTACAGTGTTTGGGGGAAGGAGTTTTCTAGGTATAAAGGACTCATTAGATGATCCTCAAGGATTCTGATCTTATGATGTGGCAGGTATTTCAGTAAGATAAAGCTATTCTTTTCCTTTTATGGATTAAGACTCAAGTCAATGAGAGAGAGTGAGAGAGCAAGAGAGCGAGAAAGAGTGAGAGAGAGCGAGTGAGAGAGGGGAAGGGGCTGACTTACTTTTCTCTAAAAATAGAAAATTCTCCCAGGTAAACAAGCTAATGATTCTCACACGGATGGGAAGATTCTTATTTTCAATTTTTGAATATATTGTGATCATTGGCTGAGGAATGAGGAAAGGAGGGAAGCAATTGAGCTTTGGATCTTTATAAAGGGCATCAGGAAGCTAAGAATGGGAACAGCGAGATCATAATGCTACATACTACCTAAGGCACCAGACACAGTCCATGGGGATGGTACACAAGGATGGCCTATAATTTTGTCTTGTAGTTCATGGTAACTGACCAAGAGGTTAAGCATATGGGTACTCCAAGCAGTCTAGGTATTAGGAAGACTTGTAAATATGTATTAATAGTCATTTTGAGCCCATTAAATTGGAATTTGTTACTAAAGAAGCATTATGCCATAATTTTCACTGTGTACCATTATATCTGCATTAACAAGGAGCACAGTGTCCTCTCTTTTGCCACTGCTTTGTTTTATATGCCTAATTTAATCTTTAGGCCTAAAAGTACTATACTACGTCAAGTTCAGAGGAAATTCCATTTAAGGTCAGATACTTGGCTTGTAACCTTAAAACCTGTGATGGAATGGCTAACCCCATTTTAAGTTTAGATCTAGGGATGGCATTTTCTTGCAGAACTATGAGTATCTACCTTCTTCAGATACTGTCTTCTCTTCCATCAGAACAATGTATAGGAATTTGGTAGCTATAAAAAAGAGGACGGGGAGGAAGTTCCGGCTGAGGCTGATGACACGAACTGATGCTCTTGGTGCTGTGTCTGAGATGCTCGCGTTTTCCTAAGACAGTGAACTCACCCTTTCCTCCTCCTCAAAACTGCGAGTCACTTACCCTGACATCTGCTGTCCAAATTGTCATAATTCTTGCCCAACATGCCATGTCGCTTTCTATCCCTCATTTTATACACATTTTGAGTTGCCTTCAAGAAACACACAACTTTGTACTCAGCCTCTTCACTATGAAATTTCCCATACGATTCCATGGTCTCTAAGTCTGTCAAACATTATTGTAATTCAACTTAAGCCAGTGAGATAAATGTATGATATGCACTTACAGCTATGCAGCTGAAGAAGAACTATGAAGGTCTGGTGCTATGAAGGCCCATAATCAGCTCTGATGATACCTTTTGTCTTTCCAAAGAGATAAACTTTACACAAAAACTAGTGCCAGTCCCCCTCTTGTTTTCCTAACCTCCACTGGTGTAGGCACTGATTCTTTTGGCTTTTTGATGAGCTACCAAAGGGATAAGTAATAAAAGTAAAAATAGAAAAAATAGAATAATATATAAGAAGCTTTTCTTCATCAAAGAATTGAAGATTTATCTGACAAGGAACTAATACTGAGAACATACTAAAAATCCAAAAGAGCTGACCATCAAAACCCTCCAAATAAGTCAACCGAAAATAAACCTTTCAAAAAACATTCATGGCCAAGTATATGAAAATAAAAAGCTGAGGCTCACTGATCATCAGGGAGCTGTGAATCAAAATCACACATCTCACTCTGGTGAGAAAGGCTGAGCCCACAAGACCAAAATAATAACTGCTGCCGAGGATAGAGAGAAAGTGCAACCTTCCTTGTGTAGTTAGGGCTTTCACGTCAGGTGGAGAGCATCAAAGCCAGACAAAATTCTCAGTCAGAAAAACAAAACCCTGAAAGCCTGACATCAGACCCTACCACAGTCATTTTTAAAACAAAATGAATTATAAATATTCTTCTTTAGTGTGACCCACAGGGACAGGCAAACTAGAGTCAGGCTCCAAGTTGACGAATGCTTTCTCCACTCTTAGATAGAGCTGAATTGTGAAACATGGCACTTTTTAATCTGTTAAGGTGCTAGTCTCAAGGTTATTTGCCATGACCATGACCATTCAGGTATCTTGCTAGAACACTGCTTAGAAACATTTTGTTTGGAACATGACCTCTGTTGTAGATAGGGCTAAAGCTCATATTAGCAAACTATGATTTGAGGCTTCCTAAGTTCATTTAAGGAATATATGAGAACATTAAATAATACCATATTATATGGATAAATATGATGATATTGCCACTCAGAGATAAAATTCACATGTAGGGCAAATGAGTGGGCTATGCAGAATAACTTGGTTTTGGTAGATCGCATTTTCTTGATTTTTTTTTTTTTTGTTTCTTTCTAATCAGACAGAATAACTCCCATTACATTTTAAAGAAGAGTTCCTATTTTTACCAAACTTTTGTAAGGATACCCACTGTTAATAGTGGTAGATTTCTTCAGATCAAAAGATCTTGGAACAAATGAGTGAAGAAAACATAAGTTATCCTCATAGGATATGATAAAATATTCAGTAGAACCTATAATTTGGCACAAACACGTAAAAGCTCACAAGAGCTGGCAGTGCATTGTGCTTGAGAAGCTAGTGGACTTTTTCATTAAAATGCCAATCTAAAGGCAGCACAATGACAGTAAATTAAAAACCATATTTCCCTGGATATATCAAATCTTCAGCTACAGGATTTTACAGTGAAACAAAGCCTGAGTCTTCTTTCTGGGCTCCTATTTTGAACACTGAGTAGATTTGAATTGTATTATTTAGAGGCAATTAAATACACCTGTGCTATTAAAGTTGGAATTGCAAATATTAATAAGGCAAATGTGTTCAAGGGAGATGAATTTGTTTTGCTCTTTCTCCCATTGTCTGTATGATTGCATTACAGAGGCGTGAGGCAGTCATTTACTTTTAGCTTTTAACTGGAATCGTGGCTTTAATGCAAATTGTGTCCATTTTCAGGGCCACAATGGAATGGCAGAAAAGATCATTCCACTCTGGTAGAATATTTCCTATCTCTTCTCTTAGAACAAAGAGAACCACTATTCATTTTTGCACTCTAGGAATGTATTTTTAACTTAAGAACTGCTTCAAGTGGAATAATCATAACAGGTAATAATTAATCGTTATGCAGTCTCCCTATTAACATTCTTCAGTGTACATTATGTTAGTAGATGTCTTTCTAGTAGTGTGGCTAAGCACACACATTATCCATTATAACATTTAAGCAGAGATTTACCAATATATCTACCTCTTTGTGGTGTGGTGGACTTAAAATCTCTACTGCAACAAAATGCAGAGCCACAAAGGAACTCCCTTTAGGAGGCCCTCATCTGTTTTTGCAGAAGGCTGCTGGTCTTGTAAAAGTTGTATGGGTTGTTCAAACAGCCATTCTTTTTCAACCCACTGAGGGAATACCAATATATTCAGTTATCACACAGATTATTCTACTCAGGGTGAATTATGATTGAATTAAATCAGTATTTGGAATTTCAGTATTTCTCTCACTGATTGGTCTACAGTTGGGACAGAAGACCCAATACTGCTAGTCAGATGTAAGAGAAACCTATGGACAACTGCTTCTAAGTGTTTTCTTCTCTGATAAAAGACACAGGCTGGCAGGAAAAGGAATCTCCAACTACCACCACCACACCACTGCCAGCTGGACTGCCATGTGAGCATCCAATGTTTGGAGTTGCCTAAACTATAATTTTAACCATTCAGCGAGGGCTCAAAATTGCTGTAATCACCTATGAACAATCTTAGAAATTATTTTCCTGAAATTTCAGTTCAACTGAATGAATAAAATGTGTTATTATTTAAGTTGTCTATGTTAGTTAGGGTAGGTTAGCTCATGCAGCAGTAACAAACAAGCCAAGTCTCACGGGTTGGGTAGAAGACAAACATATTTTTCACTCTTGCTTTAACAAGGCCTCTATCTGTTGTAGTCACTTAGGGATCTACCCTGAGGGGGCAAGTACATCTCCAAAGAATAAGTTCTGGATGGTCTCACAACCATAGCCAAAGATTGTAACTCCAAAGCAACAAATGCTATACTCTGCTTATAAGAAGGTAAGGAAGTACAATTGTGCTGTGTACCCCAAAGCATAGACAATCAGAAATACGTGTTGACCAGGTGCTAATGACCACTTTTTCAGCTTAAGATTAGGACCCTGTTACTCACAATGGAGGAACCCTGAAGATGATGATAGTGATGGTGATATTAATAATGCAAAATGATGATATTTTAACCATTATTATATTATATCTTGATACATTTAGTGTTCTGTTATTAAAATAATAATACTACTATTCTCATAAAAATCACCTCAGAGATGTTTCTTCTTGGTGTTCATATAGAAGCTCATTACTAGAGTCATGATTTTAAAGTGCCCAGTTAAATTGTAAAGTTTACTATGTGAACTGTCTCTATTAATTTTAATTTTTAAAAGTCAGTCTATATACATTATCTATGTGTCTATGCATGTATGCATATGTGTATACAAATATACACATATGCATACATGCATAGACACATAGATAATGTTAAAATATGAGCACATATTCTACAACATTATTGGTAAATTAAAAGAAATAAAAAATTGACTAGAAACTTATCCATTTCAATTCACTTAGTTGACATTACCATATTGGACAATGTTTGAATGAATTTTCCAGAAACATAGGGTTTGCTTTTTTCCTAGTAGACATAAAACAAGATATATTTTATAAATGACTAGGCCTGGAGGTCTTCATCACAAATAGTTTTAGCTCTGCTCACTTGGGGGTGACATAAGATTGAATACACAATTTACTATCCATGGAAAGCAAGCAAGCATCTGTAGCCCAAAGCTATTTCTATAGCAGGTACTCTCGGGTTCAGCTAACTCTCTATCAGAGAACTAACTTCCTAGCAGTGCTTGTTGATGCACTGAGGATGAACCTAGGCTTGGCGACTATGGAAGTTTATTGAATCCACTTTTCTTGTCCAAACAAGTTGTGGGAAGACCTTTCTAAGAGATTTTCATACTTCACTGTCTTGAATTGGGACTTTAGCGTTTTAATTGAAAAAATTCTCTTCTGTAGACATACATCCATCATTTTGTAAAAATTGGCTTAATTTTTCTTTAGAAAAATGAGTGCTTTCTTGCTCTTATTGAAGTAATTTGACTGGGTCACTGGTGCTGGTTTCTTTCTATAAGATTAGATTTAAGACTCAGGTCTGGTAATAAAAGTTTCTGCTTTCCTAAGACATAGTGACTGGATCACTCATGGGTACGTGATTCACCACTGTGCCAGCTGTCCAGACCTGAGGACTACTGTGAGAAATGATGAACCTAGAACAGGCAACAGAGAACAGAAAATTTTCTTGTCTTTATTGATCCATCTCTACATTCATGGGCTTGATCTCTACATTGCATACAATGTTGGCACATGTATATTTATTGAATGGAATGAAAGATAATGAGGAGACTATGGTATTAAGCTGTTGTGTTGATTGCATGCAATCCTTGGACTTCTAGGTAGCTATTCCATGGGAAACACGTGCCCACAAAAGAAGTCATAACTGCATAAATTCAAGCAAAAGGATGGAAGGAAAGAGATGTTGAATTCTATTGATATCATTTGGATTTGGGGGTACAGCTCTACAGAAGACAGTGCAATGAATGCTTCTGATTTCTAAGAACCAAACGTTTCATTTAGTGCCTACTTCAGGTTGGATTGGGTTTCACCAAAAGAATATGAATTGCTAATGAAGCATTTTATTATTTGGATACTCTTTTAGTTTTGAGCTATTGTAATAAAATGACCCAAATCACATCATCCTGAATTCACGGGCTTGAACTTTTCATTTGCAAATATTTTATTAATGCTGCAGAAGACAATATGTTTTTGTAACATTAAGACCATTTGCAAAGAACTACTAATATTGTGCATGAGGATCACTTTCTAAGTCAAATATTTTAAGTGGTCTCTCCTGGACTCAAGTAAGCCGGAATCTAATTCAACTTCAGTGAATGAACTAAGGAAGTATTGATAAAGATATGAAGAATATATTCAATACTAGAATTAAAAAATGTTAAGAGAGGATTTTTTAGGTCACACTCTTAAGAGCTATAGCATACTGTGAGATACATTATCAGAGAAGACAAATGTAACTAGCAGTGTTCTCTTTTTCTCTGGTATGACTTCTAGGAGAGGTCAGCTTTTGTGCTGAATCTCTTTTTTAAACTTCTACAATGGTAGCTGTTTGTCACTACTTACAACGTTTTTATCCTGCTTGCTACAGACAATCTGTAACTTTGGGCAAGTTGGTTCCTTTAAAATGAAATGGTGGTAACAGTCATTTTATAAGAGTTTATGAAGATTAAATAAGATTAAGGTAACACTCAATAGCTAGCAAGTCAATGTCGGTTATAACTATTTCAGGCTTTTTTGGTCAACCTACTCTGCATGAAGTTTTAAGTCCCAGGTATGCTAATTTACACTATCTTGATTTGGAGATGAACTTCTAGGAAACAGGTTCAAAACCATCTAAGTTCTCATTACCTGTTTGGATGAAAAGTCTTATTAAACTTAGTTTTTCTGGGACAGGGCACCTTAAGTTATTCATCTACCTGAAGGAATAAAGTTAGCCTCAAGGTGGGGTATCTGCCGCTGCTGCCATTTTAGCTGTCTGGGTATTGCTAAACATTCCATCTGATCCTAGCTTCTCCTTCCTTCTTGGATGCAACCACCATTTCACACCAGCTCCAAATGTCTCAGTGCCATCTGCTTTAAAACGACTCAGCTGGTCTTCCTCCAAACGCTCAGGTGGACTGCTAGCACATTTTCATAGATACACACATCCTCTAGAATCTTTCTTCCATGGATAGGTTTCTTTCCTTACCAGCAACTCTTTCACATTTTTGGATGCAAGCTTGGAGAAGAGTTAGAAGAGAAAAGCAACACATGGCACAGTAATGCCCTTCTATACTACTTCTAAGCCTGAACTGCAATAGCAATATGCCTGGGAAACTAGCCATTCTTGGGCTGGAAAGCGGGCTAACACACACAGAGTTAGCCTCAAGGTGGGGTATCTGCTGCTATTAATACAACCATTATTAAAATAAAAATAAAAATAAAACCATTAATAAAATAAAACTCTTAATGAAGATCATGAATTTTTGTTGATCAGTGTGTCAGATTGTCTACCTAATCTTCATGTATCAACGAGCTCACCAATTTGCTCCTCTTCTGGAGCTGCTCACCATAATTTCCTATCTGTTAAAGATCTCTCTCATTAACCTCAACTTCTGCCACAGAGGCATTTGGTTCAGAAATGTTGGAAACCTAATCCGGTTTTGCCAACCCTCATCTCGACTGGGTTTCCTGTCAGCTCTTCCATTTAGTAATTGTGGAATATCCTCATTTTTATGGTTTTAGTTGGGGCTTAGGTCATATTGTTCTCTACAACTTTACACCTAACCCAAATCCAAATTCCCTGTGATGCCATTTTGAGACTCAAATTCCCTTCACTTTAACAAATATCCCCTTGCATGCTTGTGACAGTTTTATACTTAAATTGCTCTGTTGATTTCTAAGCAAGAAGGCCGGAGAAGTTTTAGCTTCTCATGCTACTATGTAAATATTTTTTTTCTTTTTCAGATATGTTTGTTTCTCCTTCCAAATGCCAGGTGCCAGAAAGGCACTCTATTAGTTTCCCAACTTTAATTTCTCTCTGGTGAGCCCTTATTTATTATTTAATAAGATATCTTTCTTTTTTAAAAAGATTTCACTTATTTATTTATTTATTTATTTATTTATTTATTTATTTATTTATTATTTAATGTTGATGAGGGCTCCATCTGTATGAATGCCTGCAGGTGAGAAGAGGGAATCAGATCTGATTATATATGGTTGTGAGACACATGTGGTTGCTGAGAATTGAACTCAGAACCTCTGGAAGAGCAGCCTGTGTTCTTAATCGCTGAGCCATTTCTCTAGCCCCGGATAGTTTTCTTTTAAGCAATCTCATCTTATATTGTCCATTTTCTCCATTCCACCAACCTAAAGATCCTGTTTTTTGGGCATAAAATCAACATTGTAACACTCTATTAATAAAGTACTCACATTAAATATATTTTTCAAAATGTCTTTGGTTTATAACCATTGTGTGTGTGTGTGTGTGTGTGTGTGTGTGTGTGTGTGTGTGTGTGTGTGTGAGAGAGAGAGAGAGAGAGAGAGAGAGAGAGAGAGAGAGAGAGAGAGAGAGAGGGGGGGGGGGGGACTAGTTCACCTGCTTCAGTGTGGAGCATCACATGGAGGGGTTTAAAATGGACTATGATGATAATGAGGCCTAGTGGGCATAGTTCTGTCTTTGTTCTATTTAATAATTGGAGTTAACTACCAAGGCTACCATTTTAAACCATAAGATCTTGACTGACTTTCATTTTCTAAAAATTCAATTCAAGCTGTACTTTCTCAATAAAAGTATTTTCTTCTCCAATGTTGCTCTTCCTGTCTTTCCAGTGAGTTCCCTTTCATTGTGCATACTCCTAGGTTTTATTTTGCTATTATATCCTGTGCCTTTTGAATTCCTTTCCAGTATTCTATAACTATTTGAATGTGTTCTGTTTTCTTTATGTAACTGTGAGCCTTTTGTGAAGCAATGCCTGTGTTCCATAAACATGCATTGTGTTGTAACTCTCCCCTACTGTCAGTGTTGTGTATTCTAGAAGACTGTTTAGTACACAGCAGGCATCCATTTAATGTTGAGTGACCCACTGCCAACATGTAGGTGGATGCAAAATGTTCTTTCATGTGTGAAAGGAATATATGATTTAACTCTTTTCAATTGCTGGTAGAATGTTCATATCCCTTATGTCTTTGGTAATTCTCCAAAATTATTTATGTCACAGCAAAGACAAGTGATTCATTAGTTTGCTTGTGTTACTGTATATCCCAACAGTAGTTTATTAGTTCTAATAATGTTTATAAAATATATAAAGTCCAATATGAGCAAAGCCATTGCTATCTCATACATAATTTGCAACTGTTGATATTAGTGAGCCAAAAATACTTGTAAGTGGGTGAAATGAGAATGAGGCTTCATATAGTTGTACATAGATACCTGATGGAAGTCTTAATCTCAGCTTTTAAAATCACACACTGGAAGAAGACAGAAAACAAACTACTCATCAGAATCATAACCTTCCCTTTAACTGAGTCTCATGACACTTGGAATTGGACACAGATGTCAAATTTTAAAATAAATCCAAAGTATCTCCTCTACTAAAACTTTCATAACTATATCTTTTCATCTCAACACTTACCCTTGTAATGCCATGAACAAAATTCTTTGTCCTCCTTATAATGAACTCAGGTTCTAGCCACTGAGATAGTTTCTCTAGTTTGATCAGTTTTGCCAAGCTCAGGGTGGAACTATACAGTTGCTAGTGTGCTTTCCTTGTCTAAAGAAGGCATAGGTTTTTTGGCAGTCTACTGGTCTACCTTCTTGTTATGGAATTCTCTCTTAAACTACTCTGTTGAATATTTTTTTTTTGATACTTTATTTACATTTCCAATGTTTCCCCTTTTCTGGGTCTCCTCTTTGGAAACCCCCTATCCCCTCCCCAACCAGCCTCTATGAGGGAATTCCACCTCCCACCCACCTGCCCACCCATCCCCATATTCCCGCCTTGACATTCCCCTTTACTGGGGCCTCTAACAACCTCAGGACCAAGGGCCTCTCCTCTCTCCCTGATGGCCATCGAGGTCATCCTCTGCCACATATGTGGTCT
>CM052707.1:75323428-75358604 GCA_028551405.1 Uromys caudimaculatus | reverse complement strand
GCATTCCTCTGATGAGGGACATCTGGGTTGTTTCCAGCTTCTGGCTATTATAAATATGGCTGCTATGAACATAGTGGAGCATGTGTCTTTATTACATGTTGGAGCATCTTCTGGGTATATGCCCAGGAGAGGTATAGCTGGGTGCTCTGTTGAATATTTTGTGAACTGTAGAAGTCATACATTAATACTTACTGGCATTCTACCATCGCTATGCCTTTAACTTAGTGGTTTTCTACCTGTGGGTCACAACCTATTTGGAGTTGCATGTCAGATATCCTTCATATCAAAATATTTATATTACAATTCATAACAGTAGCAAAATTACAGTTATGAAGTAGCAACAAAATAATTTTATGTTTGGGAGTTACCACAACATGAGGAACTGTATTAGAGGGTCACAGCTTAGGAAGGTTGAGAAATACTAGTCCTAAGTTGTCAGTAAGAAATCACAGTGAACTTAATTACATAGATAGGAGCTAACTTCTGGAGTTTCTCTTAAGAGTTTATTTAGAAAATTTGCTTTCTTCAAAGTAACAGTTGGCAACATTTCTAATTCTTGTTCTTTTTTTGTCACTATTTTTCATGTTATATTTTCTTATGAATGCTACCTTACAAAAGCCAGCACAAATATATAATGTACTGTTTAAGAAGCCAATGCAAGGGTAGAAGTTATTTACTTCTATTTGAGCTTTTAAGCAACAAGCAAAGTGATCTTTCTAAAATCATGGCTTCTATAAGGAGGTGGGACAATTTCAGAGTCATTCCTTTGGCAAGAAAACTCATTTCTCATGCTAGATCTTGTAGCCATAATAGCTGTCATTCCCATGGAAACGGTTTCTAGGAATTGAGTTTGTTCTCCATAACTGACGCCTACTTCATCAGATGAAGTTTAGAATAACTTTTAAAGTGCTCTTTCCATTCTTGCTATAGAAGAAAAGAAATGAGAAATCCCTTCAGAAAAAAAGGAAAAGCAATTCAAAAGTAAAATAACCTCTGAGTCTCTCTAGCTCCAGATACTAGGTTGAATGGTGTGGGGACTCAGGACAAAAGGTTAATGCAGTGCAGTCCCCTTAGGTTTATGAACCGATATTGGTGTTTCTATAGAAGAGGAAAGAACATGAAAGTTTCTAGAAAAGAGGAAAAATGCAAATGAAATATGAATGCAATGGAACCATGTTGCCTACCGAAAAAGCTTTAGCAATCTGCAGATAGCAGGATCTCAGCCATATGCAGAGCCAGCAATGTGCTGACCAGACCAATAAAGGCATACTTTTTTGGCCAGGAAGAGCAGTGAACGCTAATAATTAACAACAGGTAGTACATCGCCACAGTGACATACCATGTCTAGAATGGAGTTAAGATGAGTTGACCAATAGTTTTAACACATTTGAAAATGTGGGTGAGAGTACCTCCTGCCACTGGGTAAAAGGTGATAGCCATACAGGATTATGCTTTTATGTCATATGATTCGTGTGGCATTCTAAGCTTTGGTTTTTTGTTTTTTTTTTTTCGTTTTTCAAGACAGGGTTTCTCTATGTAGCCCTGGCTGTCCTGGAACTCACTCTGTAGACCAGACTGGCCTCGAACTCAGAAATCCACCTATCTCTGCTTCCCAAGTGCTGGGATTAAAGGCGTGCGCCACCACTGCCTGGCACTAAGCTTTGTTAGGTGTGCTTTTACCACCCCATTCCTGCTGGCATTTCCTAGTTTCCTCATCTCTCTTCTCTCCTCTCTTGCAAGTCTTCTTCCCTTTCCCCTCTTTGTGCTCACTAAATTTTCATTGTTGATTTTTCTTCCTTTGATGGCCCTATTAATGTTATTTTCGATTTCTATCCTATTGAGATAGGATACTTAGCATGTTTATGGAGAAGTTTGAAATTAACATTTCAATTAAAATCTAGCACTAATGAAACCGGGCTGGCACTCTGGGGAAGCTCCAGCTTTTCGAGACCTCCTGCTTGCTAAGAGAAAAGTTGCAGGCTCCCTGAGTTTGGAAAGAGATAGTACCACTTTATCCCTATCTCCATGGAAGTCCCCCATTGGGTTTCTTATTATACTGATTTTTTCTTCTTTTTTTAAAAATAGTACTGAAGACAAAAGGGATCTAGCAAGTATTCTCATCTTAATTTATAATAAAAGTTACATGTATGTAAAAAAAAGAATTCCTTTGACATAATTATCTTCAATCTTTAAAGCTTATCTTAAGAGCAAATTTACATACTCAATGTAAATTACATACAAGTTACATATGACACTCAACGCAGTCTTACTATGGGTGACTGGGAGGCAGAAATAATTTATTATGGATGGGAGCTTGACCGGATGTGAGATTACCACGCCTGTCTGAATCCTGTTCTACATATTTGTTAAGTGACCTTGGTTAATATATTTCCTTAACCATCAGTTCTGTGTTTGCTGAGAATATCGCTTGGATCAACTTCAAAAGGTGATCATAAGGAATAAATGTCACGATGCACACTCAGGACATCATAGCGTGGCCGCACAGTCATTGGCAGACTTTACAACACTGGTCACACTGCATTAAGGGTTTTCCAACAGACACATGAGGAAGGGATGCCTCAAGGTGAATGTGCTCTGGCCAGATGTCCCTTTGTTCTTTACAATGAATTGATAGAGACCTAAGTGGCCAGTGGGAAGTAAGGAAACAGCTCAGGTCTCTGCCTTCCCTGGGCTCTCTCCACAGCTCTCCTGGTCTGGGAAGTGATTGGGAAGGACCAGTCAGAGGAGGCAAGGTGATCTTAGCTTTGGTTCACATGCCCACTGCTTTCCTGGGTTGCTGCAATAAAGAACCACAAAAAAGTGGCTTCAAATCAATGAAATACATTTTCCCATAATTCTAGAGGGGAGATGTCCAAGATCAAGGTCATAGACAGACCATGCTTTCTCTGAAGGCTTTAGGGGAGAATTCTACCATGCTCTACTCATGGTTGCTGTTGTTTTGTGATTGACAGTGTTCTTTGGCTTATTATCTATCATTATGATCTATTACTGTGGTCTACCACTGCGCTCCATTATATGAACAACTACTGTGCTCTGTCACTGTGGCCTATTATAGTGGTCTGTCACTATGGCCTACCACGGTGTCTGTCATTGTGGCCTATCTCTGTTCCATCACTGTGGTCTACTATCTTAGTCTATCTTTCTTATGTGTTGGTCACTGTGCACTCTGTTCCATCTCTGCGGTCTTCTGCCTTGGTCCATCTCTCTTACTCGTCACCATGATCTCTCACTGTGCCTATCATTGTCACTCCTGCTTCCATTGCCACCTAATGGGATTCTCCCTGTGTGTCCTAGTGTCTGTGTTCTGCTCTTAGGGCCGCTGGTCACTTTGGAGTGCGTGCCATCCTACCTGACGTGAACTCAATTGTATCTTCAGAAACACTATTCCTCAGTAAGCTCAGGTATACATACAGGCTATGGGGGGTTGAACGTGCCTTTCTGGGAAGGCAGCTCAATTTCAAACATCCACGATACAATTTTCAATTTAAGAAACACTTTCTAACTTCTTAATGTGGATCAGTTATTTATCTCTTTTATCAACATCACTTAATTTCTATTTACCCATTTCTTTATTTTATTTAAAATATGATTTTTATGTTTTGGGGAAACAAACTGAAAAGCAACTAATGCAAAAAAAAAAAAAAAAACCTCTTAACAAACAATTAAATTTTTATCGTATTTTTTTCTTCCCTTATAATATTCCTCATACCATTCTTTTTCAACAGTTAGAAGGTCCTTGGGAAACATGAAGTAAACAGGGCTTTGGGGATCAAAGTATGTCTCAATTACTCAATGAATGTCATGAGTTAGGATCAAAATTTTTTTTATTCATAATAGACAACACATTTGCCCTCTCTGCTATGGCTAACATGTGTATTATTTGGATCTAGAAAGTTATATTCTATCGTGAAATTCTGAATATTTTTGAAAACTCACTTTAGCTAGACAGATGCCACGTTCAGAACAATGAGAATCTTAATGTATTCAGGATGGTTTACAGAGCATGAGGCTAGCTCATTTTACACTTTATACTTTTTGTTCTTTATAATTTAAAAAAGACAAATGCATTCATTTTCAAATAAACCACGTATCCCTCTCCCCATTTTTCTTTCTTCATTGACAATTTCCTGCTACCATGGCTAGTGTTGAAACTTTGCAATACATAATCCTTCTCAGTCTTAACACTGTCACAGTCCATAATCAGACTGATCCAGGACATAGCAGAGCCTAATTATAGCCCCTGCATGTGACACCAAACTAAGATCAGAAACTCCTCTTGTTAACCATTCTTCTTTTTCAAAGCAATCATGTGGGACTGGAGTAGCATCCTCACCCTGGGATGCATCGTGCTCTCACACTCCAGGAAAAGGGCCATTCTGGAATTTATGGATGTGAACTAATTAGCATCACCAAATGAAATCTTTCAAGTTGGGGCAAGAATGGGGCCTCTTGCTAGTCAATGGCTGCAGCTCTCAGGCTCTTTAATGTTGACTGGGCTGCACAGCACCTGCCTGAGTACACCCAGCCTCCATAAACACGCTGTTGCTCGCCTTGGGAAATCACACTAGATAACCATAATCGAACACCACTAAAGACAAAAGAAAACAAACCAAACCAAGAACCACAAATCCTGCTAGCTTTGTAAAAAAGTGAAAGTATATAGCACAAGGGCATTGGCTAGAAAAGAAGTCTTTGTGATCTTTTTCACACAGGAAAACATAGCTTATTTCCTCTCCCAAGCTCCCCGTCTCTGTATCGATGGTAAGCAAAATTCTAAGGCTCCATCCCTTTTATAAACACGCCTTCACAATCCCCTCCCCTTACATGCTGGAAACCAATGTGGTTGTATGATGGGCCTGCCTGCCACATGGCAAAGGGGAAAGTGGCTTGCAGATACAACTCACATCCCAACCACAAATCAGTTGTAAGGGAATTCATCAAAAGGGAGAGATTTCTGAAAGGGCTCAATCAGTTCGAAGCCCTTAGGGCTGCACAGGCTCTTCTTCAAGTGAAAAGGTGTACTCTTGTTGGTCTTCAGGAAGAATACAGTCCTGGTATCATAAGCTGCCTTAGGAACTGAGGACCTGAATTTTTCTAACCACTTGGGAAAGGTCTCAAATTGCTCTTCTATCTAGTTCATATTTTCCTACCTCGTGGCAAAGACCTTTTGCAGAAGATGCAGTTAAACTGTGCTTGACTCTTGACCCAAAAAACTGAGACACTGAAATCCTAAAACCTCTTAAATTCATGACTGTAAATTGTATATAGCAATAGAAAACTCATAACACATTTTTCTATACACCAAAATTTGCATATATTTGTAGCAGCATAACATAGTCTATGTAATTCAATTTGATAGTTTTTTTTGTAGTATCTACTCAGTAGTAGCAACATATAGTGTCTGTGTCTGCCTCCAAAGACTTTAGAATGTTCTAGAAAAGAAACATCTAGAATGTAAGAGGGCAAGCATCCTCAGCACAAGGTTATAGAGAATCCAAAGACGAGGAGGCTATGATCAGGGACATGAGAATCAGTGAAAGTATGTTGCTAGATAGTTTTGCAATACTCTGCAGACTAAGCTAACATGCTACTTGTTTGAATCAGAGAGGACCTCTCACACTCGGGGCATTGATAGACCATCACCATTTCTGTATCCCAGGTTAACAAGTGCATTCTGTTGCAAAAAGTAAGAGGAATTGATGGGTAAGAACTCTAGGGTGGGTCTATGTGGTGGCATTAGGAAGTAACTGGGAAAATGAGCTCTGTGGAAGGGGTCATCTATTCTCTTTGATTGTATTCTATGTTCCATCTCAGCACCTGTTTAGTTTCTCCTTGTCTGCAAGCCTGGGCTGTATTTCTTCCTGTCCTCTTGAGGGAGAGAATGGATCATGATTACTTTCTAACTGCGCTTCTCACGTCTCAGTCCCTCCCCCACACCCTGTCCATCAACTCCCCACTCCAGCACTTTAAGGAACAAGGTTTTTCAAGGTCACTAAAGAGCTCCATATCTGCTGGACTTTTTTATTATGCATAACCTCCTGCGATCTATTTGCAGCACTTGCTACACCAGCAGGCTTACTTCTCATGGTCAAAAGCAGAAAAAAGTAAGTTCGCTAGTATTCTATTCTCAAAAGCCCACAGAGGTTTATGGTTTGTAGAATGCATCATGACCCACTCAACAAAATGTAATAATTTCTTAAAATTTTTCCAACTACACTACTGAGTATATTCTATTCATCTGCCTTTGTCTCACTTCTAACCACAATTTTCCGTAATGATGCTTAGGTTGGTCAGTGTGAGATGACTTCCCGTTAGCTCTCTGCCGATGCAAAGCCTTTCGGGTTCCAGGCATAGTTCAAAGGTTTCCCCTTTCTTACCTCCTTTCCTGACTGCTATATAAGAACGTCTTCCTTCAAACCTAGTTTACTTGAAACTCTAACACATGCTTGCCTTTCTATGTCCTAGCACTCACTTTGTTTACTGTCTTTGAGACTCTTTACTCCACTATAACATTGGAATATGTATGCAAGTAATAATTAGTCAAATTATAGTTTAACATAATAAACTATTATTACGGGGCCTGTACCTAGTACTCAGAAAATGTGGGTGATCACGAACGACATTGTCTTTTTAAGTCTTCTACTAGACTTAAAACGTGGCAAAGGTAGACTGAATAAGTTGCTTGTTGTTTAAACTAAGCCTCACACTGTGCCTTCAAGACAACTTTCTTAGGATCAAGTTGACTAGTTTTCCTCAGGAGTCTTCTTTACTTAGCTTCCGCGTCACACCTTTCTTTTCTCATAGTCCACATTTATCTCTTCATCAGCCTTTCTCTGTATCTGTGTGTTTGGTAAACTAAGAATTTCTCTCAGATGCTCTCTTTCTTTGCTTCCATTTTGTATGGGCTTGCTAACACTATGACTCCATTTCCACAAGCTGAACTCATAGATAGTCAAGTCCCAAATCACTACTTCTGCATTCTTCTTGTGCTCCCTACATTTTCCAGGCCCGGGAAAGGATGGCTATTCAGCATCTCTGGAATTACTTTCATTTTCTCTTTCCTTTAGCACTAGACACACTGCCTGTCAGCAGCAGACTCCCAGAGTCTGTCACATACGTGCTTTCTTTCCACCAGCAATTTTAGGCTTACTCCAGGGTCCCTTCAAGGGCCTTGTTCCTGAATAGCCCTCTCCAATTTTCCCTTCTTGTCTCTCCTCACCACACATTGCTGCCAAACAAATGCTCCACAGACAAGAGGATAAACTTCATGTTTATCTTGATTGGTTCCTGAATTCCTATGGGGTATCAAAGTCTAATTTCCTTAGCTTGGTATCAATGGGCACCTTTAATCTAGTTTCCAGTTGCTCTGTGGGGACCCTTCCTAGGATCTCGTAAGTTTCAGCATGCATCCTATTTTCTATTTGATTATGTTGGTCGCTGTAGTTTGAGTGTGAAGCGTCACCTATTGGTTGATGTATCTGAATATTTGGTCCTCGGTTGGTGACATTATTTTGGAAGGTTGTGGGACCTTTGAGAGGTGAAGCCCTGCTGTAGGAGTGGATCCATTAGAGGCTGGCCTTCAGGTTTTATAGTCTGGCTGGCTCCACTTCCTGTTTTCTCTTCCCTTCTTGAATAAGGATAAAGTATGACCAGATGCCTCCAACTCTTGCTGCTTTGTCTTCTCCATCCTGGTGGACTTTGCCCCTTTCAAACCGTGGACCAAAATAAGCCTCCCCTCCTTTAGTTGCATCTTGTCAGGTATTTGGAGGCAGAAATGAGAAAACTACATAGAACCATGGCTCCTCCTCTTCTGCAGTCCCTATTCGATGTACATCCAGGGCACATAAATTGGTGTCTTACTGCTTTTAAGCATCCAGTGTGCAATATCAAGTATGGGGTAGCTGCTCAGACTCTTCCTGAGAAGTCTAATGTGCAAGACAGTATGAGACTGCTTCTCAGCAAATATAAGTATGTTAATGCATAAAATGGGAAATGGGAAGAACATAGACTAGAAAGAGCCAGTATTTGAATCAGCCTGTTCTTTTAACATGGCGGTATATGGTTGTGCAGAGACGGAATAATGATTTCTGATGTGAGCAGACCATGGACTAAGATAAAAAGAACAGGAATTAGAAGCATCTGCCTAATACCTAGAAACATGTATCCATAGTATTGAGATGGTAATCATATTGGAAAGGTGGGCTGTGCCAAGAACAGGCAAGACATGCCAAATAAAGGAGCTGAGAATTTAGATGAAGGGAAGTGGTCATGGGTATTGAATAAGGAACCTGTATGCTCTGAGCTCAGCAACAAGAATATGTGGACAGCATTTGTTCAGCCGATTGTCTATGGATGTGTAGAAATGGCTGTAGGGGAAGACTGTGGTCGGATCTAATAATTATATACAAGGTCCCAGATTAGAGCAGGATCACGGCGAGCACAGAGATGAGGGGGAGCAGAGAATGCAGCACTGTGGCTTAGTCTGACTGGAGAGTTGGGATGCAAAGGAGGAGGCTAACAGATGATGTCATGCTTCTGAGCTTTAGAGCAGAGCAACGCACACGTCTGTGTTGTTGAAGAAATGAGTTTCTCACGTGCTGAATTCTAACCATGGCTGGGACACAGAGATGACTGGATCTAAAGGAGACCGTTAATAATTATTTATTTTATTTTGTATCTTTTCTTGTATCATCCTTTCATATCTCGATTTATTGTCTATTCAAATATATTTCTCAATTATCTACTGGGTTGTAAAAGTTGTTTTTTTTTTGTTTGTTTTCTTTTTTTAAATAAATTGTGGAAAAAAATTCCTTGCCACATCTATGGACTTTGGATATTCTGATCTAGTCTATGACTTCTCTTCATATTGTCTGTGCTATATTTTCTAAAAAGCCCAATTTTCACCCTTTTCCCCAAATTTTCAATTTGACAAAGCTTTATTTATTAAATTGTCTTGCTAGTCAGTGCTTTGGTGTAGAGAGCTGCAACGGCATTCGCCATTACAAGATGGCGCCGACATCCTCTGTCGCCTCTGGTAAACAAGCTGTAGGCGCATGTGCAGTAAATGTGTGCGCACCAAGGCACAGCCCATCCCGGGGCGTAATATGGGGTGATGAGCGAGCAGCCAATCAGAAAGGGACACACGCCTCAGGGTGTATTTAAGCAGTGCCATTTTGGGGCTCGGGGTCTTCCTCTTCATGATGCAATAAATGCTTCGCTACAGAAGGAACCTTGTGTCGGTGTACATTCTTGCTGGCGAGACGGTACAGCGCGGGACACTTTGGGACCCTTCCTAGAAGATGTTTTGCATACATCAAGGTCACGGAAGGTCTTATTCTTTCTTCTCAGTTTTCCAGCTTCAACCTTTACATGTAGATCGCATTCCACTTGGAGTTATCAGAAGATTGCAAATGTTGGGTTTCAAGCCTGGGACAAAAGACTGAGATGCCTCTTTAACATGTCTAAGTGGACACTGGTCGCCAGGTTCTCCCTACATCCCTCAGGCCTTACCTGTATAGGACTCTTCTGGCTGGCATACCCAGCCTCCTACTCTGCCTTCTCCAGGCCAGGGTCTGGGGTGCCCTTCCTCCAGCTGCCCTTCATATCTAATCCAACCATTTTGGTTACCTGGTCTCTTGTCTACTCTTTTGGGTCTCCTGGCTGCTACACCAATCTCCACACTCTCCCCCTTTCCTTCCTCGTCCCCTCAGAAGAGGCATGGCTCAGAAGCATGTCCATTCCGGACTCTCCCAGATGTCCCTGCCTTCAGCTATGTCTTCTTCTTATCTACAATAAACCTTCTCTTCCACCATACCTAGGAGCATGGTAACAAAGCATGGAAGAAATTATAATCAATATGTATTTCATATATATATATATTATATAAATATATATGAGATATATTTCATATATATATATTTTCATATATATATATTTTCATATATATATATATATATATATATATATATATATATATGACAAAAATATTATAAAATGACAGAAAGGCCAACTAGCGTCTAAAGCTAGAGATGCTAGGGCAGGCATTACTGGAAAGGAACTAAGAACTTTTTCTTTTTAGAGTGATGATGATTACATTGTATGCAGGTGTGAAATACACAGACGTATGCATGTGTGGTGCAGGCAACTTAACTGTTTGCAAACCATTCTTGAATAGAATTACGGAAAGCAAGAAGTTCGATGGAGATAGCAAGGCTAGGGATTAGGCTTTGAGTGGAAATGACGTGAAATCAATTGTTTTGTAAACCCTGAAAAGATAAAGGAGTCACAGAGATAGAGGAATGCCTAAGATACATCTTTGGAGACAACTTTTCTATCTACAATTAGAAGAGAAAGAAAGGAAAGGTGAGGGGTTCAGAAAGAGTAGAACAGAGAGACTAGTGCAGTGGTTCTCAATGTCCCTAACGCTGTGATACTTCCATACAATTCTTCATGTTGTGGTGATCCTCAACCATAAAATTATTTTCCTTGCTACTTCATAGCTCTAATTTTGCTACTGGTATGAATTGTAATGTAAACATCTGATGCTCAGGATATCTGATCTATGGCCCTGTCCTTTGACTTCCAAAGGGGTTGTGACCCACATGAGACCCACTGAAATAGAAGCTCACTAGCTAACAGAGTATCAGTAAAGACAAGGGACATGGGGCGGGCTGCCTTTACATATGGCCCAACTGTCCCTGGTTGAGTGAGTATCCATGTCAAGTCATCCGTATAGTGACAAGGTAGCTGTCCCTAGCTGAAGCTATAGGCAGCCGAATGGACAGAAGGGACGGTCCTCATGCTTTTTGTAATTGGAAACATAGGTGAAATCACGTGATGTTCAGCTTTTAGAGTGACTATTAAGCTCAAGTCCTCACGGAGGTACTTGGCTGTGTATCAGAAGCACCGGTGTTATAGCTTAAGACTACTTAATGCAAAATAGCAAAACAGATTTACCGCTGATGAGGACCTGGAAAGTAGCCAGTTAAATCGCATTAACACTGCATTAGCAGGAAGAGAAGTGGGTGGATGACAGCAGCCCTGAAAGGTGAGGTGATGGGGAACAGTTCCAATCAGTGTGGGCAGGAGATGGCAGGCAAGGCCAGGCTGAAGCACCACTTCAAACGATAACCATTGCTAGGCCATTATCAGCAATGACAGCAGCACAGAGCCTCTGAAAGTGCGCTTTGTGTGCCTGCTAGAGGAGGCTGAGAAACCTGACCAAGGTCACAGTAAACCGCTACTCACCGAAGCAAGCCTCATCAAAGGGCCTGCTGCAGGAACGCCTCTGTGGCATTTGAGCTGTCCCCTGAATTGTCCCCATGAAAGCATAGGGAACAGGGTGGTGTTATGCAGCAGCTGTCATATCAAATGAGCTTATCTAGCATCCTTGGTATCCCAACATAGTACATTAAAACCAAAAACCTGAGAGATGAAATCAGGACTGGATCCCAGATCTATAATAAAAGTATCTGTGGGGAGGACTATGCACCCCGAGGGCCAATTAAGAGATGGCCTGCTTATCAACTGCGCCAGACTGGTTGCCACGAGGCTCAAAAGAATAAAACAAGCAAGGGACGTGTTCAGGCAGTACAGGCAAGTAGGAAAAAAACCAACCAGAACAGAAGGTGATGGTACTAAAGAAAGGCCAAGAATAGAGACAGCATAAAAGAAAGAGAGAAAACAAAAGTCGAGACGAGACGTTCAAGGGCAAAGCCTGTGGCTTTGGAAGGTTGCCCACCACTATTCCAACAAACGGGAGAATGTCACCTTCCTTACTATGTCCTTCAAAGCCTTTCCATAGGCTTCTTCTTCGAAGTCATTTTCTTATGACTCAAGGTAATTAATAGACTGCTCTGAATTAAAGGGGAGTAAGAATTCTACCTACTATGAGCCTGCTTTTTTCTGGGACTGGAGAATCACAGGAAAAGAGAGCATCCAACCACACAGATTACACAGTATTCACAGACAGAGACAGTTAAGTAACATATCAAAATGGCAAGTATATACAAGCAGGGATTCATAGCAGAGCAAGAGCTGGGGATTAACAGACGACTGGGAGGTTTGAGGACAGGGGATAGGAGCAGCTTGAAATAGCACAAACTCAGAAGGGCAAGAGGATCCAGAGGCAAGCAGAGGTAAGCAGAGATAAGCAGTATTCTAGGCCATGGAGATGGTGTGTGTGTGTGTGTGTGTGTGTGTGTGTGTGTGTGTGTGTGTGTGTATGTGTGTAGCTCTGGATGCACTGTAGAGGATAAACAAAAATGCAGGGGAGCCGCCCCTCCTGGAGCAAACTGTGAGTGGCCAGCAGGAGATGAGCTCGGTCCACTCCTGTCCACCAAGCTGTAGGGGCCTGGCCAAGACACTGTGATTTACTGTAGAAGTCCTTCTGAAAATGGAATAAGGACAGAATGGAGGTCCAACACATGGTAAAGTGGTTTGCTTGGCTTTAGTTAACTTGATGTGACATGTGAAGCATGGTGTATGGTAACATACCACATAAACAGACAATAGAAACAGACACATTTTCAATGTGTTCAGTGTTGAATTGCAAATATTACTTATAGCCCCTTGTGAATATTACTACTTACTTGTCCACATTTATACAACTCTAGTCTTATTTGGCATGCATATTAAGTTATTTGCTCAAGGACACACACTAGTAATGTCACAGTGAATCCTGACAGATCAACTCACACTATGAACTAGTTCACTTCATAGTGTCACAGCAGAGCAAGCCACACCCCTGACATGTCTGCCTATTCATACTGGGCTAGTCTCTCAGTGATTAGCAACACTTCAAACAACGTCTAGGCCGCAGAAATGTTCCAAAGATTTTAGAGAACACAATTGCAAAATTATGATGGGAATTGTTTTTATTCGCCACTGTAGACTACTGCAGTTCCTTTACTTGAAAGAACCAGTCTAAGTCCTTACAAAAATAAAATTATAGTAAAATTTGACTTCCAAGGTATTGAGCCATTTAACTCTGTCAAGTAAAGGGATTACGGAGAAGTATATATTGCTTTCAGGTAATAGCATACTTCTCAGTCACATATGTTTCTAGTATTTGTAATCTATTATCATGTTATCCCCCCCCCCCCGTGTTATAAACAGCTTTAAAAATAAGATAAAAAGTAGGAGAGTGCAAATGATTTCAGAATCTCTCCAGGGCAGCAGTTTCAATTAAAGTGTTTCTTGGTGAGGAAATCTTTAGATGGCCCAATATCTTCTTATTCTTTACTTCAAAGTTATCTAAGCTCATTCAAAAGACAAGACAGTGTGTGTGTGTGTGGACTCAGAAGATATCAAGTTTCAATCTCTTTATTATAATATTCTCTTAAGTGAAAACTAAACAAAGAAAACAAAGCCAAGTGCTGGAATGTAATCAACCACCACACAATTTTCTTGTGATTTCTGTTCTAATTTCTTTATCAAATGTAACAGAAAGTGTCCCAAACCCAATAGTCAGCCATGCAATAAGGGATCGATATAGTCTTAAGAGCAAGCAGAACAGCAGGATCCCAGGTTTCTAAATCCATAGCTTTATGAATTTGCTTCTGTAGGCAGGCTTTGCTCAGTGATAACCTATGTTTTGTACTGTAACGGAGATGTGTTAAGGAACTGACTTTTAGAGCTATTTCATAGTATCTGTCTCCTTGTCAAGTACTCCAGCAAGGTAATTTTTGAGCTGCATTAAATACCAGACCATGGTGTTATTTACAGCCCTTATTTTCCTTCTATGGGCTTACTTAATATCCTTGAGATGCCAACGAAGTTTAACTAAATAAGCTCTGGGAACTTAGCTTGGATCGTAAGTCATTTGGTGGCTTTTATAGCTTACAGTTATGTTGTACCACCTATGCGTTGGAAGTTTATAGAATCCCTTAACACTTGTTCTTTTTAAAGGAGTTGATTTCTTGCAGGGAATTTTTCTGTATAATAAGATTCCTGAAGGAAACCATAAGGACATATAAAAATCCTTCCTGAAATGCAATCTCAGTGGCATGTAGTCAGCTTAAGCTGCCACCCAGACCCCAGAATACTGCTAGAATTATATTGCACACTTGCTTAAATTTAGTATTATCTACAGCACTAAAGTTTGTAACAAATATTTTAAAATAGTTTTCTGTCTCACAAGGTGAGCAGACAATATAAAATACTTACATATATAATTTTAAAGCTCATGAACTGTGTTAATTATAAAGGAGAATTAAGGTTTGGATTTAAAGTAAAATAATTTGTAATAATTTACCAAAAATAAAGTAATCTTCAGGTAACGACACTATAAAACACAATGAAATAATTAGATGCCTGTGACTCCTAGAGGGCTCACTGGACAATCAAAAGATTATTTTTTAATCAGGAACAAAACCCAAAGACTAGATTTTAGACAGATATTATAACAAAAGCTAAGCTGTTTTATATACTTAAGAGACATACAAACTGCCTTGTGCGTGCGTGCACGCGTGCACACACACTCAGATATACACACGTGAATAGTTCTAGGTCACATAGCTATAAAGTTTTCTTTTATTATGTATATACTATCTGGATTTTGAAATTTTGTGGGATGCAGGTTTGGAGCAAGTACTGAAGGACAAGTAAGTTCTTGCCAGGTCCGGTCCTGATACTCAAGTTTTAGCACACTAAAAATAGCCCAACAAATACTCACTGTATCCTATAGGGGGCAGTACAAGCTGTTCTATGGACTTTTGCTTTAGGCAAACCAGATCATTTTAGATTAAAAATACATTCATTCATTCATTCATTCATTCATTCATTCATACATACATACATATATACATTTCTACTATTTTTAAAATCAGAATTGAGTTAAAATGATAATCTAAGATGGTGGACTAAGCTAAACTAAAGTGAAGGATGTCCGGCTGAATGGAAGTGTAGACGCCTGCCTCATGCTTATGATGAGCTTGTGTGAGTAGCCCTTTTCACTCAGTGTCTCTGCCTCAATAGATTCCTTCATCACTATTGTGATGACGTCAGTATTGCAAAGTCCTTAAGGTTGAGAATACTCATTAGAATTGCACCTTTCTTTCTTGCAGATTTTCCATTTCACAGAAGTTAGGATCTTCACTTAACATTTTAGCCATGCCTCTCTGAAGTTTAAGAAGAACGGAGTCAACAGATAGGGGAAGCTGACTCATGTAGCTCATTCATTTACAGAGTGTGCTACTTTGGAATAGCATGGCCACATGTCTGAGTAAAGGAAGACCATTTAAAAAACTGCAGAACTAAAGTAAATAACTATTCACTTATCAAGCTGGCTGATGCAGGAAGAACACGAGTTATATTAAAATCACATTCCAGGCATTCAATCATCTACAATATAAATCACAATATGACTGTCTCTGAGCAGGTGCACAGTGTCTCACACGCTTCCAGTCTTTTACTGTAATAAGCAACAGTGGACCGAATGGGACGCCTTCGCGACGTTCTCACGAGGCCAGATCATCAAACTGGAAATGTCTCCTGACAACACCTCCACCTCTCTACTCTCCAGCCTGAATAAAGTTTCTGGACAGCCCTTTTGTCTACAGAAGCCCCGAGTTCTTCTGCATACAGTGGGAACAGGTATCGTTCTTCGTTGGCAGTTTTCACAAGCTTGTTATGATTCGCACAATGCACGACACACAAAGACGTGCCGGGTGCTCCGTAAACGTGGGGATCAGTAACGTTCCTCACACACCATGGATCGCTGTGCTCCGAAAGGGTCTCTTCATCTGCTTCTTGCCATCGACTTTCTTGACATTAACGATCATAACACTGACACAGGGCAATGCCATTATCTTCATTTTTCAGCCACAGGAGGGGAAACAAAGTCATCCGACTACACTTTCCTGACTGATGCACGCATACTTGCATGATGCTCGCTGCTTCACTGCTAGCTGTTTAATTACTGATCATCTGCCTCCTGAGGTTTAAGGTCACCCTGTTCAAAGTGTTCCTACAGCTAGCTGTCTTCGTAGCTGCTGATGGCACGCCAGCAGGAAGACTGTAATAGTAGCTGAGCCTTGCTTTACCATATCTCCCTTTTCAGTGTTCATGTAATATTTCCTTTGAAAAGGACCCTTGTGTTCAAAGGTTTGAAATTTATTTTCAGGATTCAGTTTCTGCAAACGTGGGATAAATACTATACTACTTATAATAGTGTAAAGTTTTGAAACATGACATCTACACAGTTGCTTCTAGCGTAAATTGGTTTAGTCTTGAGCAAAACTCCATGCCATTTTTTTTTTTTTTTTTTTTTTTTTGAGAAAGAGGTTTTTTTCCTGGTCATAAACTCGATACAGTACTGCACAGATCCAAATTACACTACATCTTAGGCCCACTTTCCATGAACAGGACAGACAAAGATGTGTGAGTAACTAAACCAGGGCCTTGTCACTGGGAAAGTAAGCAGAAGGCCCTGTAGATAACCAGGATAGGTGAGAGATTTGAATGAAGAGTTTTCACAAGAGAAAGCCTCACACAGCCTTGCCTTTAAAACGAGGGACTTTGCAGGCAAATGGATGGAACTTGAAAATATCATCCTGAGTAGGGTAACTCAGTCACAAAAGAACGAACATGGTATGTACTCACTGATAAGCGGATATTAGCCCAAAAGTTTGGAATACCCATGATTCAATTCACAGCAACTGTTGGACTGAGCATGGGGTCCCAGATGGAGGAGTTGGAGAAGGGACTGAAGGAACTGTGGGAGTTTGCAGCCCCATGGGGAGGGAGCAACAGTGTCAACTGGTCAGCCTCCCCCCCCCCCCCCCCCGTGCTCCCAGAGACTGGACCACCAACCAAAGAATGCATATGGAGGGATCCATGGTGCTGGCCACATATGTGGCAGAAGAGGCCCTTGTTGGCCATCAGGGGGAGGAGAGGCCCTTGAGTCTGAGAGTGTTAGATGCCCCAGTATAGGGGAATGCCAGGGAGGGAAGATGGGAGTGGGTGTGTGGGTAGGTGGGTAGGGGAATACCCTCATAGAGGCAGGTGAAGCGGGGATGGGATAGGGGGTTCCAAAGGGGAGACCTGGAAAGGGGAAAACATTTGAAATGTAAATAAAGTATTAGAAAAAAGTAGAAAACAAAAAACAAACAACAACAAAAAACAAGGGACTTCTCATCCTGTTAGGGACAAATTAGCTGGGTATTCAATAATAAACTAATATATCAGGGCTAGTGGGAGCCCAGCAAGAGAGAACATCTCTAGGTAAGTACTAGTTGGCTTGGAGAGAGATTTCAGGGTAAGTGTTCATGGGCTTAAGTTCAAGCAGAGAATTGGTGGAGATGGAGCTGGTTGTGGTCAGGATCACAGTAAGAGTTCTTATTTGAATAAGACTTTCCACAGCAGGTATGTAGAATAAGAACTGAATGTAGAGTGAGAGGTGTGATCAAGGTAACACCAGGAAAACAGGGCTGCACTTTGAGAAGTGAATGATAATGAAAAACCTGACCAGCCTGTAGAGAATAAGGAGCGGGGAGAGGCTGAGCAGCATAGGAGGTGAGGCAGAAGTTGTCAGACTGTGGAGGCCGGTAAGCCGGTAAGTGGTAATGGGCAGAAGTATCTGACTTCATGAAACTCTACAATAACCCTCTCAATATCAAGATGTGCCCAGCGAGTTGAAAGAAGATAATTTTAGCAGTGCACGGAGATGGAAACGAGAGCAGAAGGCCCTGGATTGTTAAAGGGCATGAAGAGAAGGCAGGTCGTCATGTAGTTTTAAACTCTGGTGGAGATGTGACGGTAGATGATAGAAAGGTAGTTTGACCAGAGCGATTTCAGCGGATGGCCATTTTAGAGCACAGAACAAGCCGTTGGCATTCCTTTAGCATCTATAACATATATAACGTCGCTAAGCCCTTCCTGACATGTGATGTAGGCTAAGAGCAGGGCTGAGAAGCAAGGTCAACAGAGAAGTGAGAAGGTAGGATGAGGGGCCAAGGAACCCCCCCCATCATCTTCCCTGGAACAGGTACCAGTGAAATGGGCTTAAAGAATACCATGCTCATATAGTCAGCTGCAAAGTTTCTGGAATTTTCTCTGGGTGACTGACCTAAATAGAGGGCTTTTCTAAAATAGAAATGGAAACTTTTTAGACCGACAGTGTGAATTTAATAATAGCTAACATTTCAAGTGTGGTTTCTTTGTGCTAGACACCCTGCTATACTTTGTACACGCCGATGCTTTTACCCACCAACCTAGTGACGAGAGCACTATTTAAGATACTGTCTTTGCAACAGGAGGGAACGGATGCACAAACAGTTAATATGCCCAAGGTCACACAGACATTGTGTTGCAGATATAGGATTTGGATTCACGCAGCCTGTGCCCATAAATCGTTTCTATTTCTGCATCAAAACGTTTATCCCCAAACATTTCTGCACCAATAGCACAGCTATTCTTAGACCTCTTACCCCTATTCTGGACTGAGAGTGAGGATTTGATTATTTTGCTGTACATAAGGAAAGGTACACTCTACTTCAAGGAGCTCATGAATATCAAAACCTTAATTGTAGCTATTGGGATGACATGAGTTCATGCTTTACAAACCAACCATGGCCTTAGTCACATTAAAATCAAAGTTGCAAAATAAAGAAGCATTCTGGAAATCCTTGTCTGCTTCATTTAGATAAGAGTGTGCAGAACGACTTGAAAGATAAAAATGCTCAGAGAATTTACAATTTTCTTCTCCTCTCTCTTTTTACATGTAAGCCCCATGGTGTTATGGATGATATCATCAGGCAATTTGGTTTGAATAAGCTCCACACTGGACTGCGTAGATTACCTAACTAATGACATGCATACTCCTTGCCATTGTGACACCTCTCTTAGTACAAGTGGGAATTTCAAGTGACAGATGAAAGCTGTTTGCTATCAATTTTGCAAAAACCACATCTGCCAGATAGCCAAGATTTAGTTCGGAGACCAAAATCGATTAATATTCTAATTTGTTACCTGTCATTAGCATCTTATTGTGTTATGCCAAGTCAAAAGTGATAATTTTTATGTAGCATATGCCCCTGAAGGAATTTAAGTTTAGGGACATATTTTATTTTGCTCATTGTTGTGTCCTGACTGAAAAATCCCATTAGAAATTTCAATTATACAGGCAGTAAAAGTTTTAGTGGATTAAAAGGAAACTGTAGATTATTTACTGCTAGATATTTGTAATAAAGCTGCATGACTGTATGAAAAATAATATTTTTCTAAAACCTATTTACTTTAAAAATATTTTAGATATTCACTTGTTTATATCAAGGAAAACACTAGCAACATAATACTTTGTACAGGTCCTTAGGGGATCCTCTTGTTTTTAGCCTTGTGAGTGACAGGTTAAAAGCAGGCCCCTTTGGAGGAGGGCACGGCTATTGGGTATCATTTCTTGCATCTGATAATGGGATACAGACTAGGGAATATCTTGGGAAGAAGAAAGAAAAGTTAGCTAAGGCAAACCAAACAAGGAGTTTCGTATGCAATCTTTTGTAGTTGATTATTTTTCTATTGATGAAGAGGAAAAAAAGTCATGTCTGAATCTTCATGAGAAAGAGGCAGAGGACATCATAAAGATGGGAATATTTTGCTTTGTAAAAATGAATAGCATTGGTAAGCACAGAAATGGAGTTTTAACACATACAATGTACAATCCCTGTTTTAATTTGATAGCACCTTAAGGCTACAGAATTTAAGAGGGAATGTGTAGGATAGAAGTTGAATTGATCTTCGTTCATTCATTTCTTGGTCAAATATACATTGAGAGCCTTCTATGTACCCCTCATCATGAATGACGTGAGTACTCATAAAACATGTATAACTAACTTCCCTCGCAGAACTTTTATTATTTTGGAAAGATTCAGAATAATTAAAAACCATGTAGTAAGTCATACATCTACATATGTTATTGTAGATGGTACTAAATAAATAGTAGGGTGAGAAACAGAGCAATACTGAGCAGCAGGGCATGCTGGCAACAAGGGGGGGTGAGTTACATGGATGGTAAATACTGTGCTTGGATGGGCCTAAGTAGGCGGATGACGCTGTGTGAACATGAAAGAGACAGGATGTGAGTGACGCTGCTAACTGGGAGCACATTTCAGTTGGACGATTATCAGGCTTGCTATGTGCCTCATACTCTTTCCTCTTCCAGAGGAGACAGTCACTCATGAGGCAGGACATGGGTCTCACTGTTTCTTTCTTTTATGACACGTTTCTCTTATGGCAACTATTTTAATAAAACAGTTTTTAAGCCCGAGTTTAAATCTATAATGCATGCGTATGTTTTACTTCTAGAATTTCCAACCTCAAAGTTATATAAAAAGCACTTCGACTTTTATAACAGTCCGTTAGCTAAGCAATAGAGCGGAAGAGGAACTGTGATCGTCTTCTTGCTCAAGGGCTTGAGCTACTGGACCATCTCTCTCCTTCCATTTCTTCTCCAATGGGGCTTCCTGCTGAGAATAGTAATTACCAATAACTCTGTTAGAGCAAGCTTCAGAGGAAGCCGAATTTGTGAACTGTGTAGACATATGAATGCATTTCTAGTCTTTGAGGCACGAGAAGATCTTATAGATACATTTTCATAATGTTGTCCTTCATCTGGAATATTCCAATAGCTTGTTTATCTTCTCTTCTTGGATTGGCTTCATCCAAGTTATCATTAGGTCCCAATGCTACATAGAAATTCAACTTCTGCTGGTCTTGTTCTAATTAAGGGCATACTTTTAAACCAATTTTAAGAGGCCAGCATCATGCTGGTACGAAAGCCAAGGAGCCCACCAGAAAAAAAAAATGAATAAAAAGCTATTTGAGGCCAATCACTATTCCTGGTTACTGTGTCCAGGGCTTTTTCTGAACAACCAAGTTGAGGAGCAAGTTAAAAAGGCTAGTCACCATGTGGGCTTGATTAATTTCAGGAAAGGAGGAGAGTTCAATTTTTGTAAATTAATATATATATGATAGATCACATTAATAGGGTAAAGGGTAAAGCAATATGATCATTTTAAAAGAAAAAGAATTTGAAAATAATTGAATATTCTTAAAAATGCTCAACAAGTTAGGTATACAAGAATTATACTTCAATATGATAAAGGATGTACATGACAGTCTCAGAATTAGTATTTAAAAAATTTCTTCTATAACGTAGAAAGCAAAGATGCACAATCATGAAACCTACTATGGCAGGTCTTGTCCAGAATAGAGCAAGAAAGGGAAATAAAGGGCATCCAAAGTGGGCAAGAAGAAAAGATTTTCCTTGTTTGCACATGATATGATCATACAGAGACCAAGAGAGAGATTACCAAACCTTTAGAAGTAATGAATGGGCTCAGTTGTTAAATGACCCAACACTGATGTACACAGATCAGTATTATTTAGATGCACTATCTCAAAGATAAAGCAAGAAAAAAAATCCTTTGCCAATACTAAGAAAGAAAACATTCCACATTCACCTACACTATTTTATTTACTATTATTACTGTGTGTGTGAACATAGCATGTGTGTGCATGTGTGTGTGTGTGTGTGTGTGTGTGTGTGCATGCACGCACGCATGCTCACATATGTCACAGAGCTCATGTGAAGGTCAAAGGCCCTGGGGCAGGGGCTTGAGGAGCAGGTGAGGGAAATGGTCAAAGGATACAAACTTTGATTTAGAGAGGAGAGCAAATTCAAGAGACTTATTGCATGACATGGGCTGTAGTAATGTTGAGCTGAGAGTGAATGTTGGTTGTTGTCAGTAAAAATGGCTCTATGTGAGGCAGTGTCCACATGGTACTTAATAGGTCAACATACACTATTCATATCTGAAAACACTGTTATTATACACAGTAAATATATCTGCAAATATACTGATAAAATTTGAAAAACTAAATACTACCAGTTAGACTTAGTGCTACATTTACTCTGATAAGCCTAGCCATAGGCTTTGTGTTTCCCATTGACAAATAAAAAATTAAAAGTAGGCGAAAGCTTTTGAATATTTGACAAATCAGTGAAAGAAAGACAAGTATTAAAAATATTAACAAAGGCCGGGCAATAGTGGCGCACGCCTTTAATCCCAGCACTTGGGAGGCAGAGGCAGGTGGATTTCTGAGTTCGAGGCCAGGCTGGTCTACAGAGTGAGTTCCAGAACAGCCAGGGCTACACAGAGAAACCCTGTCTCGAAAGACCAAAAAAAAAAAAAAAAAATTAGCAAAGGAAAGGAAATCAAATTTGTAATAGTGGGAAGGTATCAGCTAATATAGCCTTTGCTATATAACAATTCCATCAATACAAATCTAAACTTCATATAATACAACCTATAGGCATTACTATTATCAGAGAAAAAGAAAACAAAGGATCAACCTACATTAAACCCAACATAATTTTACTATAAACTGTGCTATTATTTATAAAACACAGATAAAGAAAAAAATTACATTCTATTTCCAAAATCACTTACCATGCAATACTACAATACTACCAAGAAGAGTAACATTGAATTCAGCTGACTTTCTAGTGATTTTAATGTTGTTCAATTGATATGCTGATCAATAATTTTAATGTTGTTCTTTTTATCCAAGTGAAGACTGTATACTCACATGGAATTTTATGCAGTTCATTCATAAACTTCTGCTTCAGCTTGGAAAAGGCATCTTCCTTCCCTTCCCCAGGACTGGCTGGCTCAGTGGCATTGTGTGGGGCAAGGGTGGCAACAGTGGTGACAGGGGCAGCCAGGGCCTCAGGATGACTGGCACTCACCATTTTTGGTTCAAGCGAAACTGCGATGGGGAAGCAAAGAGAAAGCCAATTCAGACCGAACGCCATGCCTGACCCCATATTACAGGTGTACCCAAGATGAAAACACACTGCCCACACTGCACCTGCTCACTGGGTAAGCAGGCTGCCATTAGCATATTACTTTATGTTGGCTCATGAAATATTTATGGAACCACAGTGAGTGGAGAGCTCCTTCCGGGAAGGCTAAGACCAAATGTAGTTACTGACTAGCATTCTCTCCCGACAATACCATGTAAGCCCTCAAACCTATTAGCTATGTATACGAGCCCGATTTTCCTGTGTGAATTTAATTTTTAATGATATCTTCCCAAAGTATGTAGAAAGTGATTGTTGATGACAGCCGTGTTCTATACTCTAAGCCTCTTGTATTATTTTAAAAGAAAAAAACCACAAATTATGAATATTAGTGTTGTAAATGTTGCTAAGTTGATTGCATACATTCAAACAGTTAGTGACTTTAAAAATAACAGTATATAATACAGTAATCCCTGAAGCCTAGGACACAGTAAACATTATACAGCAAATGTTTCTTGAATCTCTTATCAAGGATAAGTTTTATCCCTAGTCATTTTTTGACCTTTACTGGAGGTGATATGCTGATCAATAATTTACCTGTTCTGCTAGATGGTATTTTTAGGTCACTGTAAATGTGGCATAATTGACTCCATATATCAAGACCCTGATAATGAAACAGGCCTTGTCTGCTTAATTATTTAAATTCACCTAGCTTCATTATCTTATTGAATTATTTTATTAAATTCACTCGTTCAATCATTTTAAATACTTATTTACTTTTGAACTAAAAAAAAAAAAGAATTAATTCTAAGGTCATAAATGAAAACATTTTGGCTTTGAATTGTGAAGACAGTAATTTTAGTCTTATTCTCCAGCTAAATGAATTTTGAAAACTTGTATGACTTCTCAATTTGATGCTTATAAAGTGGGAAGAAATAAACTTGCTCTCTCTCTTACTCAGGGTTACTACTGCTGTGATCAAACCATGACCAGAAGCGACTTGGTGAGGAAAGAGTTGATTTTACTTATGCTTCCATATCAGAGTTCATCACTGAAGGAAGTCAGGGCAGGAACCCGGAGGCAGGAAGTGATGCAGAGGCCATGGAGGCATACTGTTTGCTGCCTTGTTCTTCATGGCTTGCTGTATTAGAGCACCCAGGACCATCAGCCCAGGGGTGTCCCCACCTACAAGGGGCTAAACCCTCCCACATTAATCCCTAACAGAAAAGGCCCTCCAGCTGGATCTTATGGAGGCATTCTCTCCATTGAGGTTTCCTCCTCTCAGATGACTAGCATGTGTCAAGTGAACATAAAAACTAGCCAGGACAACTGACCCTTTGTCAGCTTGGCGCACCAATGCAATACCAGCTAACAATAACTTTTTGTTTTTTGTTTACCCCTCAAATATCACATTAATAATCATCACAATATAAAACATTTAAAACTCAAAATTCCCAGGTTTTACAAATTTGAGTATTTTAAAACTTTAATTTCTTTAAAGTCCAAAGTCATTTAAGAATCCAAAGTCTCTTTAAAAACTTCCTAGTCTCTCAACTATGGGCTCCTACAAAATCAAAATAAGTTAAATATTTTCTTATTCCAAGAGGAAAGAACCAAGGCAGAGTCACAAGCTAGATAAAGAAAAATGAACTCTAACAGTACAAATAGCTTCGTGTCCAATGTCGGCCATTCCCTCACAGTCTTTTGGGTTGCAGAGGGCTTGCCACAGCACTCACAGTCAGTTTCATGGCTGAAGCCAGCTCTGCTGCTGTCTGCAAAATTCTCAAGTCTACTACTGTAACTGGGATGAACTTTTGCCAAGAGCCTTTCTTGGGTGCTCTTCATGGTGCTGCCCCAACTTCTCTGAATGGACCCTTCTACCCTGGGCTTTCCACTGCTACTGAGGTTAAACCTTCACTTCTGGCTTCTCACAATGCCAGCCCTTAGCTGCTCTTCAAGACCCCTTCATGCCTTAAAAAACAGTATTAATTTGGAGCCTCTTACACATGACCCAGTTTTGACCAGAATGAGGTATAACCTAAGTCACCCCCCGAACTTCTGTGCATTGACTTTAAGGAAACAATTGCCAGAAGATTTCACCTTAATGATGCTGGTCTCTTCACAATCATTGCTAATTGGGTTTTTGTATGTGTCTGTTGTGTGTATGTTTTCTTCCTTCCTTCCTTCCTTCCTTCCTTCCTTCCTTCCTTCCTTCCTTCCTTCCTTCCTTCCTTCCTTCCTTCTTTCTCTGTTTCCTTCCTTCCTTCTTTCTTTCTTCCTTCCATTCTGTCTGTTTGTCTTTGTTCGTTTTCTTTGTCTTCTTTTTATTTGTCTGGTTTTTTTGTTTGTTTTGTCTGAACATATTTACCTAGCATTTTGGCTAAATATCAATAGCAAAAGTCAGCATACAAGGAACTGGATAATTGTGAGGAAGAGTAGAACTGGAACATGCTCTATGGACCCAAAATAATAGAACATATCAAAATATGTGAAAGGGTTCATCCTTATTCTAGGAATCGCTGATAAAGAATTACTTGCTGGTATATATTCTAATATGAAGACATTTATAGGGACTTTAATATCAGAAACTACCTATCAGAGTCAAATAATTTTCGTAATTTATAAAATAATAGTATTAACCTTGTCTTAAATAGCTTTGAACCTGAAAGCACAAGGGAATATTAGTTGCTAAATGTAAGTGATGAGACATTCCACAGAGTGTGCATTGTTTGTAAATAAAGGACTTTCATATTAAAGAGGTTGGAAAGATAGAGTCAGTGTCACATTTCTGGTAAATTTTTTACCTTCTATGTGTTTTTGTTCTTAATATGGTATAAATCTGAGTTATTTTAAATCATAAAAACAATCTGTTAAAATTATTTGTTCTTATGAGGGCTGAGTCTGACAATGTGAGTTTAGCATCCTAATGCTGGATTGAAAACACTTTCAAACACAAACTGAATCTCAAGGAAAAACAGTGAGGCAAAATTTTCAGCAAAAAAATATACAAAATGGCCATTGGCAGAAATGCAGTACAGACGAGATAGTAAAGTCTCATAAACATTCATTTTTGTGATATAACCTGTGGGAAATCAGGACCATTGTTGTAAGACAATCTTCTATTCCCTCATATTTATTCTTTGAAGGACTTTAGTTATGTCTAGCTATCTAGATTTAAAACTTTGTATATATTCCTCAGATTATATTATATTTTATTATACTACATGATTTCAACAAAAATCACCATTTCCACCTCTATTTAAGTATTGCAATTTGTAATAAAAGTACACAAAACCTCAAGGTCAAATGAAAAGGTGAAAAATTATCAAAAATATTACCAAAGAAAATATTATAAGACATAAGACTCCCAAACTGTAAGCTATTTTTGCCATAATCATTAAAAATCGCCCTGGAGATATGAGGAAATGTTTTTGTATTAGAGAAAGAGGACAGCATTTAGGGATTTTACTTCATGAGTGTCCTCCATCTACCACAGAGCAGGTATAAAGCCAAAGTAGCTGCCACATGCATTCTTCTTGGCCCCATTTCAAGCCCCGAGGTTCGGTAAAGAGCCCCCACCCTTTCTTTATACGATGTTCAGCAAGTACCAGTTGCTGACAGATGTACCCAAATACTTCTTCCATTGAATTGGACCTGGCCAAGAGGAGCTGGCCTGTTAATCTCCCTTCCCTAAAGGCCACTCTAACCCTACTACTAGTGTCAAAGGCAGGTAAGGTTCCCAGGAAATATGATCACATTCACTGCGAAAGGACTTGGAAAATTAATGAACTACTGCCATCATTTTCATTTAAATTCTTCCCTTGCCGGAGGATCCTGAGGCAGCAAGTGACGTCTAGGAGCATGGCAAACTCTCCCAAAAGTTTGCAGGTGTTTGAATGTCAGCCTCAAGGTGTATCTTCTCTGCCATTCAGACAAATACATTTTCTTGGGAGATGTAAGGGGAAGCAAGAGATCACAGGGCTCTGTTATGGTGGGTGGCGGCTGGTTTTTGGTGACTGATACAATAAAAGGGTTAAATTAAAAGGTGGAAAATACTAGAAAACATTGATATGAGTTTCGATACAACATCCAAAAAAGAAATTAAGGTCCTGTGTCAAAAAAGTGTGATGTTCCGGTTTACTTACAAACTGCCTCAATGTGTTTAAGGTGCCTGTATTTGCTGTACTTCCTTTTTCTTCATTTTTATCTTAACTCTGTTTTCTGTAAAGAAAGATGCACCGACCCTAGTTGTGTAGGCAGTGAGCATGAGGCATAGTCAAGATACAAGTCCCAGGGTCTGCCCATGAGTAGCGCCTTCTTGGTAAAGCTGCCCTTTCACAGGCTCTGATGGTGGGAAAGGTCTATGTAGATGCAATATGGTCATAGTCACAGCAGATATAAGGAAGGAAGAGGATCTGCTTCCACACAGTCTGCGGCCAGAAACAATATACAAACGTAAATCTTTTGCCATGCACCAAGCAATATTCTAACTGTCCCACATATTTATTTCCATAATCCTTATAATAACCTTTGAAGTACGGAGGTCTATTATCTCTATATTACTTATTTGAAAGTAATATATGTATGTAGTTATGTGTGTGTGTGCGTGCGTATGCACATGCATGATGTGTGTGGGCACACATGCCATATGTACACAGAGGGCCATGTATCTGACTTGATTCTTTATTTGTATCATGTGAGCTGAACTGAGGATTTCAGATTTGGAGGTAAGCACCTATAATCTGCTAAGGCATCTTTTAAAATTATTTTAAATTGAAAACAGATTTTTTCATATAATATATTCTGATTATGATTTCTCCTCTCCAACTCATCTAAGATCCTCCCAACTTCCCCACCCACCGAAATACACAGCCTTTCTCTCATTAGAATACAACATGCATCTAAAATAAAACTCTTATCTAAGTATTTAAGTTTTGAAATGTTCTGGTGTGTCCAGAGCATATAGACAAGAATAAACACATAACAATGAACAAGTCAGAACAGTAGCAAAATTACATTTATGAAGTTGCAATGAAAATAATTTTATGGTTGGGGTCAGGACACATGAGGAACTGTATTAAAGGGTCACAGCATCAGGAAGGTTGAGGACCACTGGACCACAGCAGTTTCTAGGTTCCCGCACCACTATGGTGGGATTCTTTTGCCTACCTTTGAATTCCTGTGGAAATTATCCTCAAAGGCTAATACTACACTTAGATTTATCTGCATATCTGCATCACAGAATCCAGAAAACACAACAAGAAATAAAACTGAACGTTTGGGTTCCCTAGGCTTGTTAGTTCTCAGAACAATTTGTATACAAAACTGGCAAATTTTGTCACTAAATTCACACTTTTATCCTTAACTGTTGTATGTGGAAGACTGCTATCTGACAATTCTGAGTGATGCGGGGCTCCTCTTACATAGCTTAAAAAAAAATGCTGTGTGACAGATTGCACACTCCACAGATACCTCGCTTTACAATATATATTCTCACACTTCCCTGTACAGGTCTGAGGTGGGAGTTTTCTTAGATTTTAAGGCTCTGCACTTTCACTTTCTGCCAGGATAAGCTGCTGTTTGCCTGGGGATGCTCAAGACAGTTGTTATTCTCAGCAATGGTTCATCTCATGAATCAATTCAGGGGAATCTAAGCAAAGGTAAATGAGTCCTGTCTGCTGTCTGAAGCCTGCGTGTGTCAGCATGTGTCATAAACCCCAGCAGAATAGACTCAAGCAGATGGAAAGGTTTCAGAGGCCATATTAACTAAAATACTTTATCCTGGTACTCTTTTTAAAAAGTTATATATTTTTTTTATTTTGCAATAATTATAGACTTATGAGAAATTATATGAAAGTACGAAAACCCCATGTCCCCTTCACTAAGTTTCTCCTCGATCTCCTACAACTGTAAAACTTTAAAACCGACATCATGATCGTGGTACATTATTTGCTGCCACTAGATCCTAAATGAATTAGTTTTTGTATATATATCTATAAAATATTAGCACAGGAATAGTTTTATGTACTAAACAGTAGAAGCAAGATACAAAACTACTTCATCAGCCCAAACAACTCTTGTGCCATAATGTAATGCGTAACATTAACACATATACTAAACACTATACAGTCCTGAACCCTGGAAATCATTTCTGTTATTTCTCTCCATAGTTCTGACATTTCAACAATGCTACAGAAATGAAACCATAAAGCAAATGACCTTTGAGATTTTCCCCCTACTTACTGTACTATACTTCAAAGCTCATCTAAGTTGCATATATTAGTGGTCTGTCCCTTTTTATCATAGAGTAATATTCCAGGGTAGAAATGGTTTATTTACCCATTCTGGAATATTTGGGTTATTTGTAATCTGAGGCTATCTCAAATAAAGCTGCTATCAAAAATTTCATAAAGGGTTTTGTGCCACAATGGTACAACTGCTGGGTCGTATGTTAATATATTTAGCTTTATCAAAGATTTCCAAGTTCTTCTGCAGAGTACTTGTATTTCACATCCCTGTCATTGCTGTAAGAGAACTAGTTTGTAGCTTTAACAGTATTTGGTATTTTCACTGTTATTTCTTTAGCAATCTTGTGAAGTACACGCCACATCACACTCTAGTTTTAATTTGCATTCTTCAATGACTTAAAAAGTTCAACACATTTTCATCACATTACCTGCATCTATCCATCTTCTTTGTTGAAAATGTCTATGTCAGCCAGGCAGTGGTGGCGCAGGCCTTTAATCCCAGCACTCGGGAGGCAGAGGCAGGCGAATTTCTGAGTTCGAGGCCAGCCTGGTCTACAGAGTGAGTTCCAGGACAGCCAGGGCTACACAGAGAAACCCTGTCTCGGAAAACAAAAAAACAAACAAAAAGTCTATGTCTTCCCATTTTCTACTTGACTTTTATTTTTGAGTTTTGATCATATACTATTTTCCCATAGTTATTAGACAATGCAAGTATATTCTTGTATTCTTCTTCTTCTTCTTCCTTTTAAACAAAATAAAGTTGTTTAAATTTTGGTAAAGTCCATTATATATACTTTGTTTTCTTCTGGATGATGCATTTGGGCTAAAGTTTAAAACACTTTAAAGTTAACTTAAAAACTTAACGTTGTTTCCTGAAGATTTTCCTAATACATTTTTTTTCTAGAAGGTTTCCATCTTACTTTAAATCCGTGAAACATTTTGAAGTACTGTTAGAATATATTTTCTTGGCCATAAATGTTCAATTGGCCAAAGCACGTGCTCTTTCTTCTTTGGATCGCCTTTGTACTGTCAAAATTAGTCAAAATGAATTCGTTTATAAATCGTATGCCACATATTTACATCTGTCCAGTTTTGTTCTCCCGCTTTATTCTAGGGAAGACAGCTCTTCCATGAGGTCTTCCTTTTCTTGTTCCAACTCCTGCAAACGCTGCTGGTTTTGCTCTAGTCTGTCCTCCAACCACTGTAGGAGAGGCCCACAGACCGCGGACATCTGACTGCACAGATGCTTGGTGAATACAGAGCCATTATGGATCTTGGTTACCGAGTCCAGATGTGTAAGGCCGTGAATCCTCCTATATGCATCTTGTTCTTCCTGACATAGGATCCCCGGCAGCTCTACTGCTGACCTGAGGCACACTTTCCCAATGGTGGTATGAGGTACAATATGGATTGGGATTTCGAGTCTCTCATATTCTGAACTCTTTGATGCTTGTACCGACTGGAAGCAAGTATAGAGTACACGGCCAATCTTTGTGGGTTTGTCTTCTATGAAACAAGCAAAAATCAGTCCTACAAAGCTTTGATCCATCATCTGGTACATGGCTTGTGTACGGACATCGACGTGGGAAGGCCAAACGGTTATATGAGGGTGAGAATGGTACCAGCCAACAACTCTCATGGGACGGCCTGTTTGCTCAGCTAACCTTTCTGCCTCTATGGAGGCTGCAGACAGTTGCTCCGGAGAAATTTCTACTCGGTCCTTTGTCTTGTCAGAACGTCTCAAGATAATAACAGAATGAATATGAACAATTCTAACGGCATCTATCTTTTTCGCAACTGTGCACATTTTAGCCCCAGCGTATGAAAGCTTGGAGTCACTCCTCCCGTGATCATTCAACTGCCCAATACACAGACCCATCACCTCCTCCTTCTCCGTGCTCAGAGCGTGATTGAGACAAACCAGGAAAGCGTCCGAGTCAAGGTGAACAGCCTGCACTCTCTGCATCGTCCGCCCCGCCATCTTAATACGGATCCACTCAAGCAGGCCTTGGGCCCACTGCAGACAGCCAACCGCGGGGTCAGAAGCAGTCTTCCCAGGAGGCCTTGCGGGTCTCCACGGGGGCGGAGCCTGAGGCAGGGGGAGTGGCTGGGTGCCACAGGGGGTGGAGCCTGCCTAGCCACACTGGGGAGATTCTTTTTTCCCTTTACTGTGTCAACAAGATTGCCACATGCCGGGCAGTGGTGGCACACACCTTTAATCCCAGCACCTGGTAGGCAGAGGCAGGTGGATTTCTGAGTTCGAGGCCAGCCTGGTCTACGGAGTGAATTCCAGGACAGCCAGGGCTACACAGAGAAACCCTGTCTCAGAAAAAAAAAAAAAAAAGAAAACAAGATTGCCACAAAGTTAAGCATATCTAAAGACATGAGATCTTTGATAAACATACAGTTCAACGCTATGCATTTATTTTGGCATAATTTACTTAGCAATCATTTCTGGCAAGGGACTATAAAATGATAGTGAATTTTATAATTAATAGTTTCATAGAGCCAAAACCATGAGATGAAAAATGAGCATTATTTATACATATTACAAGGTGATAAACTTTATAAAAAATGTGAGCAAGCATAGTTTCTCATTCCCTCAATTATATTTGGCAATTTTAATCACCATAAATTTTATAGTATTAGTTTACATAAAAATTCTATTCATCGCTACATTAGTTTTTCTCTCAGATAAATAGAATAGGAATTGAAATAATAGAAATAAACCAAGTATCCAAGCCAAAAATGAAACATTCAGTTATTACAGTAATGACAAAAAATTATCAAGAAATCTTTTGCAAACCTGAAAAGTCCCCTACACTAAGGACAAAACTCTGAAATCATAGGACATTAGAGCTGTTTCTGAAAGCATTTGATAATGAATTCATAAAATTAACAATGCTAATTTTGCACCCATTTCTATTTTAAGAAAATATTTTCTTACTGCAGCTACAAAAACCACACTTGCTTTTAAATTGCCAGTCCACACACTGGAGAACATTTATGCTTTTTAATGGGTCTCCCAAGATTTCAGCTAGACAGACAAGGTTACGGTCAAAAGAGATAACTTTTCAAATGTATTAGAGAGACTTCAAGTATGTTGTATAGTGTCATAAAAATGACAAAGTTCAAACTTTTCCTTCCTCCCTCCCTCCCCCCTTTTATCTTTCCTTTCTTATATTTCATAGCAAAGATGAACAAGAACACCCCAGAGGGAAACAAAAAAACCAGACTGAATGATTTCTAAATTTGTGTTTACCTCATTGTTGATGACGGCTGTGGTTTTATTACTCTTTTTGTTGTTCACTATTTCTTTTGGAGTTGACATCTTCCATTGATCAATTTTATACGCTCTAAAGCACAATATTAATTGAAGCTACTCCTTCACTTTTGTATGGGAAGAAAAAATCAGATGCAGTGACAGTTTCTGAAGAAGCATGGGTTAGTTGGTTCAAGCCAATTGGCTCTCAAAACGCTGTCTATAGAAACTTCAGATAAATGGTTTGGAATTCCTATTCTCCTTTGCTTTGTTGAAGCTCAGCTCTGAACTCTCACTGTTTCTGAGCTGCAGGCACTTGAGAGAAAAACCTAAGCTTGTAGCACAAAGCCCTCTTTCATCACAGTGTTCAGGTTGTCATTGTTTTCCCACACAGTGAAGCAAAGCTTGAAAATCAATCCACAGCTCCAATTGTGGTAACGACAACGGCTGGAAAAATGCTCTGGTCTTCTGGCTTGAGATAGAATATTAGTAAACAAAGGTACGCAGTACTTACTAAGATGTGATATTCAGGTATTTTAAAAAGCATTTTGGGAATATAAATGAACCTGGTATTTACCAACAAACTTCATTAATCAGGAGTTATCATTTATGTGTTAAGGATGAGAAGACTTGCAAAAAATTGCACAGCTACTAAATGATAGAGCTAAGGTTTGCACTGAACAGGGCTCGTTCCATAGGCCCTGAAATTTTCTTACTAGTAAGAAAATAAATGTTGACTGACTGAATAAATTATGTAAGTATAATGTGTCCAATAGGATACGATGTGCTTTGAATAAGTCTCACCCTGTTTTGAATACAAAGAAATGTAATAAATGTCTTTCAGACCTGTTGAGACAGAAAGGATCCTATTCAGAGTTATTGCCTAGAGAAATTATTGAGGGAGACTGTACTGAGAAGATACATCACATAGAAAATTATTGAGAATGCCACAAAGAAACCGCGTGCTTAGCACTGTTTGAGTCTGTATACTAAATATCTCAGCTATGAATTATGAAAGGTAGCAATTTTGCTTCCTTCTTCCCAAATTCTACCTTCTATTAGGTGTCAGTGGATTTTTGTGAACATGAAACATAAACAAGCCTGGCAGTGGTGGTGCACGCCTTTAATCCCAGCACTTGGGAGGCAGAGGCAGGCGGATTTCTGAGTTCGAGGCCAGGCTGGTCTACAGAGTGAGTTCCAGGACAGCCAGGGCTACACAGAGAAACCCTGTTTCGAAAAACCAAAAACCAAACCAAACCAAAACAAAACATAAACAGTTTCTACAATCTACAAAATAACCCATCCCTTCCCTACAATTTAAAGTGACCACATTGCTTTGTTGGTTTCGGATAACTGTGGTCCTAGGAGATAACCCCACCCCACCTCACACGCAAAACTTCTTAGTCAGTCATGATAACCCCGTTCATTTAACCAGTGGTTGCTTTGAGACTCTGTGACACAATTTGACCATGTTGTGCTATAAAAGGAAGTTTCCTGTCCACCCCCCTCTGGGAACTTTTTTTTCTACCTTTAATAGTGAAGATGTCCACAGAAATCAACACCTTCTCTACCGTTTGGTACTGTAGTGACTCTGGGACCTGGGACTGTTGGGATTGTGAGAGAAACCAGGGATGAAAAGCTGATACTTTAGGGCTGGCAGAGTCTGAGGTTGGTAGTAACCAAGCCCTTAACTGTGATGGTGAGTTGTCTCAGTAACCGCTTCTCACCATGGGACTGGCAAAAAGGAGGCAACCATGTTCCTCAAGGCTCAGCCCAGTTTTTTTTTGTGCCACTATCAATTTCTTGCAGCCAGGAGGCAGTGTCTATAAACACTCTACAATCTGATTTTGTTTTTGTTTTTCTTCTCCCCCTCCAACGTAATATTTTTATTGATCATTGGAAGTTTACACAGTGCACCCCAATCACGTTCACTTCTTTGTCTTCCCAGGTTCGCCTCCCTAGTGACCTCCCCAAAGTAATGAAGGAAAACAAGAGTACTTAGTTTAATTTATGTTGCTAGTATAAGCCATCCCCCGTTTCTTTTGGAGTAAGGGTTTCTCTGTGTATTCCTGTCCTGGATCTTGCTCTGTAAACCAAGCTGGCCCCCAGATCACAGAGATCTGTTTGCTTCTGCCTCCCAAATGCTAAGACCAAAGGGACACACCCATTGACGGGCTAACCTCTGCCTTTTTATAAGCTTATTTCTACTATGTTTTGGTAAATTGATTTCTTCCTGACGCATCAGACCCATAGCTTCAGATGCTTAACTGATATGAAAGATAGTCACATTTCTTATTTAGAACCTGTTGCCCACATTTAGTCTATCAATTAGGGTAAAGCATAATGCCCCACAACCCAGGTGCTAGAAAGATAAGAACTGAGTTGATATGAAATATAAGAACATTGCTTTGACTAATTTCCTTTCATTTAAATGCTATAAAGAATTTAGAGAAAGATCGACTGGTACATAAGGGAGGAAGGGGAGGGAAGTGGAGGAAAGAGGGGCACAAGGGAGAGAATATAGGGGGGGAGCTAAAATTAAAATTATGGGCCAACTGAAGGGTTGGTATAGAAACATAACACAGTAGAAATTTCTTTAAATATATGCATGTATGAAGGCAATCTATATGAATTCACCAAATAAGGGGGTGTACTGGCTGGTTTTGTGTCAACTTGACACAAGCTGGAGTTATCACAGAGAAAGGAGTTTCAGTTGAGAAAATGCCTCCATGAGATCCAGTGGTAAGGCATTTTCTCAATTAGTGATCAAGGGGGGAGGGCCCCTTGTGGGTGGTACCATCTGTGGGCTGGTAGTCTTGGGCTCCATAAGAAAGCCAGCTGAAC
>CM052707.1:75303428-75318428 GCA_028551405.1 Uromys caudimaculatus | reverse complement strand
TGCCACAAGGAACGGAAGTTACATTTATCCTAAGGAGAATATGACATTGTATTTTCTTCAATATATAAAATGCTCCATTCTTTTTACACGGGGGAAGGAAAAGGACTGTGACTTTTATGTATTATTGGTGTACTTGGAGAATTATAGTATGTAATGATTTTTGTACTCAAGGAACCATTTTGTCTGACAGCAGCCTGAGTTTTACCACACTTAGCACTTCTTAGTCTATACTAGTAAATGGCCAGTGTTTGAAGCTGCTAACGAAGTTCATGTCTTTGTCTAGCTTTGCCTTACTCTTTCATAAAGGGCTAAATGATACAAACGTAGGTAAATTTGCCCATCAAGCTTCATTCTTTTCTCTGATGCTACGCAGGCTTTCGATACATTTCTGAGTTTTACAGTTTAAATCAGATCATGCTCAGGTTCAAAGAGAACTGGTATTTAAGGAGGTGAGAAGACATTTTGATAAGGAGAATGGAGGTCTGCTTTAAAACTGCGCTGGATATAAAAAGTCTACAAGATACTGGGCATACATCATTACTGAATCTTTTATGTCACAAAATGCTGATCGTGGAGAGAGAGAGCGCAGCTGGCAGGGAGGAAATGGTTATGAAGCTAGCAGTGTTGAAAGAAAGAACATACAGTTGCAAAATCACGCTGTTCTTCATTACAAGGAAAGAGTCCAGGCAGAATTTTGCTGAAGGTGTTAGAGAGAAAGCTGTGTAAGTCAGCTGATTGAGATGTTAGTGTGAACTCCGTTACCACAGACTGCACACACGGTTGTGAATGATAGCAGCCTATCCGAGAAACAAAGGTGGTGGGTGGCATTAAAGTGCTTCGCAAGAACTTAGAATTCACAGGATTCTTCAATGCTCTTGAGACTTTGGACATACTAGTTAAAGATTATAACCACTTCACCACTGCAGGAAGTCTAGAAATCAATAGTACCAAAGTATAAACAGAGGTCAGAATGTTTATAGTTTTCCAAAATTCATACAGTTTTCTCCTAGGCCAGGGGTCTGTCTCCAGGATGTCTTGACATTTTCTGTATTACATACATAATTTAAAACTAAGTTGTTATTATGAATATAGAAGCAATGAATACGGATGAGCAAGTACCTCTAAAACAGGATATAGAGTCCTTTGCGAATATGCCCAAAGGTATAGCTGGATCACATAATAGATCAATTTCAACTTTTTTTGAGTACCCAGACCTTCACTTCTATAGGGGCAGTTCACACTGCCACCAACAGTGAATAAGTGTACGACAAATTACATTGATTGGTTTCCACATGTTGAACTATCTTGCATTTCTTGAACTAAACTGAGTTTATTATGGAAAAAAAAACCAACCTAAGTTGTATACTAACAATCAGCACAAAGAAAACGACTGAAGTCCTTAAATTTAAGTATTTTTATTAATAATAAAAGGAAGAAAGAAAACTCTATCAATCTCCACACAACTATTCTGTCATCTCTAACATCTTGTTCTCCAAAGCTTTTTCCCCTACATCTCTAATCCCAGATACTTAAAGCCATAGTCATTTATGCTACTGCCTAAAAGAACAACAACAAAAACTCATAAAATTAATGTTCAACTCAATTTAGGCATGAAATTCTAATACTGTCAGATAGAACTCACACTGCTTCAAAAATATTTTTTTTTTTGTAATTTCACAAATAAAGAAACCATTTATATTAATAAAATACTTGTTTTCAGTGTATTGCATAAAATCAATTTATATTCAAATACGTGGCAATTGCAGAGTCAAAGTCTTTTAGAGAGCTTAGAAACAAAAGTACTATAGAGATTAACTGTGAAACATTTTGCTCTATGAAGAACAATAAGACAGAAATTAGAATATTAACAAAATAACAAAACTATGCTGACAAGCTCACTTTGGTACTATGGGTCACTTCTGAATTAATTCTCTACTGTTGCTGCAACTGATGTTTGTCCCCCATGGTACTGATTTACTTATTCATTAACTAAATGGATTAGTAGAATTAATTAAAATGGAAGTAGATATAAACATTAAAATAGAAGAGATAAGGAGGTGAGAATATCAATTTGCTTTTCTTCCCAGTTAATTCCTAGAATATAATTACAAAGTAGGATTTGGTGACAATTTTTGACATGATTTTATTGTTAGGAAAATTTGCATGAGATAAATGAGATAAATTCTCCCCTATCTTGAAGTTAAAATTTATAAGTAATTTTTTATGTTTTAATTTTTTTTCCTTTTTTCCTTAGGAAAAAAACCCGAACGTATTATCTCTGAGGGATGAGGTTTCAGTAGTTCTCAATGATTTTTCTCAGAATGTATTTGGGTTTTAGAGATAAGCATCCTCTACCACACACATATACAGCAATATCCTACTTATCCCCTTATTGAACTCTTAGCAACCTAACAAACAACTGGGACTGATTACATTCCGGGAGAGGCAGCTTTGATCAGTCTGAAGCTAGTCTCTGGCTACAAACTCTTCTGGAGTGATGATTTTAAAAGTCCTTTCTATACTTTCCTTTAAGAGAAACTAAATATTTTCCTTTCTCCCCATCTCTTCAATGAAATGTTATTGATCATTACTACTTCCTTTTTGCTCCTGTCTCAGTCTGTGGACTAGGGTCCTAAGAATTAGGTCTTTGGCCAGATCAGACTTTCACACTCCTCTGCATGAGACATGACTTTAGACTCAGCACTTGGGACATCATGACCCATGTCTGTCCTGATTTCTCCTGTACCCTAAGTTTTACCTTTTGGTAGTTCTAATAAACGCTGCATCTACAGTCTCATGTTCACTGAGGATCTCCACAAACTGTACTACTACAAGGTGACCCAGGCTTTCTTAGCACAGGGTCATTAGTCTCATAAATCTTAGAATACTTCCACGCGTGGCATTTACTGTATACGTGCACTGATGATTAATCACGGAGCCCAAAGAAGGCATGGAATTACATGGTTTCACTACTCCAGTTTTCATCCTCACAGCCACAGAAAGGGAGTCACTGAATTGTATCCTTGAAAGTGATTAATCACTGTGAGCTTTCTGGTAACTCTTCCGCCACGTCACATGATAGATAAAAATCTGTAGCCTTCTGCAACCGTGAACACAACTTGACTGGCTCTGACAGCCTACTTATTAATTGCTGCCAAACGTTAATTGCTATTCCATTAGCACTGCCCATCTGCGGAAGAGCGGATCAAATAGCGTCTGTCTTTGCTTTAATATAAATTTATTTCTTTAGGTTTCATCGCTGATCTTTGACATTCTTATTATTTTCAGGCAATTTCATCTACAATCTCAAATACGCTGTAAAGACTGGAACTAATTGTTCCCCTAATTGATTGACTGTCTTACCGCCTGTTGTGTGTACAGTGTGTATCATCTGGCAGTATGTAACAACAGGAGGGAAGCTATCAATCAATCATAGGACAATTAGTTCTCATCTAAGGTTTTGCCCTCTTTGTGTCCTCCTCAAGCTTAAAGGCATGCATTCCTCTCAGCGGTGGTTACTAATGGAAAGATGTAAGGTTTACATTGAATTTTCTCTCACATGTAATTTCTATTAAATTCTATATTAGTGTTCATTAAATGAGAGAGAAGTACCCAAGCATTAGAGACCCAGAAAACCTTGCTCTCTTAGCCATCAACTGTTACTTTCTTAGTACGCCTCAGTGTGCCTGGAGAAGGGATGCTTGCTTATAATTCTATTTTCTTCATCTGACAAGCTGCAGATTGAAGCCGCACTAAGAATGAGCCGAGGGAAAGATCAGGCGAACAGAATTCAGTCTTCAAACACACACAAATGCAAGCAGTTTTACATTACTTAGGCTGTTGGAAGCAATTCTTTATAGAGATACTTTGGCAAACTAGGACCCTCAGGTTTAACGTTTTAAAACTGTTTTGTAAAACAAAAAAGAGGAAATTATTTTGCATTGAGTATTTCATATATTATTTCTCATTGCTTTGACAAAACACCCACCCGATAAAAGCAACTGAAGGAGGGGAAGGTTTATTTGGGGTTGTGAATTGAGAGTAAAGTCACTGTAGGGAAGGCATGGCAGCTATGTGTAGGGTCACATTGCATCCCCAGGGAGGGAGGGGGAGGAGGGAGGGGGAGGAAGGAGAAGAGGAGGGAGGGGAAGAGAGGGGAGGAGGGAGAGGAGGAGGAGGGAGGGGAAGGAGGGAGGGAAGGAGGGAGGGGAAGGAGGGAGGGGGTGCTGACACTCAATAAGCATTTTCCCCTTTCCTTTAAATTCTGAGACCCACCCTAGACCCTGGAACGGTGGCATCAACGTTCAAGGTGGGTTTTTCCTCTTCAGCTAAATATTTGCAGAAACAACCTGGTAGACATCCCCAGGGGTATCTCCTGAATGATTGACAATGAAGATTGACCATCAAAAAAAAGTCACTTGGTTTTTCTATTTCCAGTTTTAGTTTCTCACAAGTTAGACTGCAGGTGGATCATGGGACAGCATGGGGGAGTGTGGAGCATTTTAATCGGTTAGACTTTACATCATTACGGTTTGCTTTATCTAGCCTCAGTGTAAGTATATGTGTATATGTATGTGTACGTGTACATGTATATTTTTCAAAGTTTGAGGAAACTAGCTCTTATTTTCTTATGTACAAAACAGCCATTATGTTCCTGAAATTCTGCAATGTTTTACCCCAACAGGCTAGATTACTTGTAATCCTCTCTCTCTCTCTCTCTCTCTCTCTCTCTCTCTCTCTCTCTCTCTCTCTCTCTTCTCTCTCTCCTAGCTTATTTGTATTCTCTCTCATTAATTCTATCTTTCACTTTTATGTCCAACATTGAGCAAAAACCTGCTTGTTTTCGAGTGTCATCGGACCCAACATAGTATTACTACATTAAATATAGTCATTTTAAAAAATTGATTCAATGAAAAAGAAATTAAATCTTTGGCTTCTGAAAAGTGACTGGAAATTATAAGGAAGGTCTTAAGGATGAAATGACGGATATGGGAAGCTGTCCCTCAAAGACCTTGACATTTCGGCTAATTCAGATAGGCAAGCCGCCACTAAGCCCATGAAAGCATCTGTATCTAATATAAGAGAATGGGCAGAACTAAGACCTTGCAAGTACAGAAAAGACGCCATTATACAGTCTGACTTGCCCTCACAATTACGAGGGATAGCAGTGAGTATGTAAAGTAGGCTTTGTTAACAATAGGGGTTTTCTCATTTACTTGTGTTTTAATCAGGGGTCACAAGTTAACAGAATTTATGTATTAAAGTCTATCCAAGTAGCTTACTGAAATGCCAATTCTATATCTATTGGACTGGAATTAAAGCCACCCAGGCAAGAGTCTATTGGCAACTTGACCTCAGCATTTAAAGTGTTCACAGCAGCTGAGAACTGATTTGGGCAGCTTTGAGCACCAAAGCCACTCAATACGGTAGATGTGTTATGCCCACTACTACATGGATATGAAAAAATACCCTAACAGATTAACAGCTGGAATTGGACAAATGATATATAGGCATATATCTATCTTTTATAAATGACACACCCTTCACTTTCAATAATTGATTTTTAAAATTGGGCGTTAGTGAGTGTCTGTTCACTGGTGTGTATACACACATGAGATCTCAAAGTGCAGTCCCTGGGCCAGCTGTGTTCACAGTGCGGGTAACTTGCTAGAAATACACTTATTCAAGCCTCCCTGTATATCTCATGGGAGCAGAGGTGTGACTGGCCTCCAGAAAAAATCTGCAAGTAGATCCAGAGTGATTATGGGGCAAGTTGGAGGGAGAAACTAGGACACAGATAGGATTATATTTCATTGTACATGTGTATGAAATTACAAAAGAATTAAAAAACACACAAGAATAAAAAAGGAGGCCTTCCAGGTGTTTCTACTACTGATCATTCCTGATTGCCTCTGCAATAGTTGTCTAATTCAACAGAGGTGACACTACATATCACAAAAGATAAACAATAACAACTGCATTTTTCATTTACTCTAACATCTAACTGAAAGCTGTTATTTTGTGTGTATTTCAAACTAAGATTTTTTTGAATTAAATATTTCTTATTTTATTACTGGGAAACAGGAAAAAAAAACCCCTAAATTTAAAGGGAATCTTTTTTCTGGGGAGGGGGGGTTTCGAGACAGGGTTTCTCTGTGTAGCCCTGGCTGTCCTGGAACTCACAACTCACTCTGTAGACCAGGCTGGCCTTGAACTCAGAAATCCACCTGCCTCTGCCTCCCAAGTGCTGGGATTAAAGGCGTGCGCCACCACTGCCCGGCTCTAAAGGGAATCTTACCCACACAGTGTAGACTATGTCAGGGCTGGAGAGATGGCTCAGTGATTTAGAGTGCTTGCTGCTCTTGTAGAGTACCAGAGTTCAGTTCCCAGAATCCACTTCAGGTAGCACACACTGGCCTGTAACTCCAGCTCCAAGGGATCCACCACCTTTTTCTGGCCTCCAAGGGCACCTGCATACATGTGGCGTACCCTCACACATATACACACATTTGTAAATAAATAAAATATTTAAAAGTATAAAAGGTAGAATATATCAGTATTTATTTTGCATCTTCATTCTGTATAAAATACTACCTTTCTAAGTAAATCTTAAAACCTTTCTGGTCCTTAGTGGGGACTGCAAGTCATGATAAGCAGGACACTGAAATGAATTCTTACTGTGAAAAAACCCTGTATTTCTCTCCCATTAAATAATTCACCATACTGAGCAGAGCCTATATCTCTCCAGACCTGCCTTGCAAAACTTTATCCAAGCTGTGCCCATAACCTTGATGTGTCTGCATTCATGTTAGCTGTCTCTTTCATCTTTGAGCTAACCCAGGCAGAATTCAGATGCTTTTCTTATTCATCTCTTATATCCTGCTGTCAAGCATTTATCATTTGCATATATTTTCTTACTTGTGTAGGACAGAGCCGTACACCTCATTTCTTTAGAATCAGGCACATAAAGATTAATAAGACATTGTTACTGTTCAGGCAGACTTTGATAATGGGGTAATCAATACCATAGTCATAGTTTTCTGCTATCAAGACAGTACATATTTTGGTAAAGGAATTTGTATTTTATGTATATATATTATATAGCATAAATGTATGCATAATTTATGTATACTATATATGTATATAGTACATACTATATATGAAAATATATACTATATGTTTTAGTATAGACTATATATGTATTATATACTATATATGTGTATATGTATGTGTATATGTATGTATATACTATATAGTATATATGTCTATTGTCATATATAGAATATACAACAATATATACTTTTATTATTAGATTTTGGTAAAGGAATGGTATATATTAAATATAATAGTATACAATAAATATAATAGTATCTATTAAATAGTATCTATTAAATATACTATATGATATAAATAGTATATAGTATATATGATAATATATATTTTCATTATTGGATTTTGGAAAGTGAGTAGTAAATTTGAAATATATTATATGGTATAAATAGTATATAGTATATATATGACAAGAGGCCCTATGGATAATTTAAATTGAAAAATAATAACAGCTAAAGAGTAAACAAATACTAGGATACTTGAGAATGGAGCCAAGTGTTCTTTTTTTGTTTGTTTGTTTTTTGTTTTTGTTTTTTTTTCGAGACAGGGTTTCTCTGTGTAGCCCTGGATGTCCTGAAACTCACTCTGTAGATCAGGCTGGCCTTGAACTCAGAAATCTACCTGCCTCTGCGTCCTGAGTGCTGGGATTAAAGGTGTGCGCCATCACCGCCCAGTGAACCAAGTGTTTATATGGATGTACCGAGTGCAAATTCCTAGCCTGTAATGTGTGTCACACAAGTACCTGGACTCTTGATGTCTTCTGCTTCAAGACTCACATTCTAATTATTTCATTGATAAAGGAGAAGTAAAACTTTTTATTTGCTTTTGAAAGAATCAGCTCTCATAACTAGGGGATATAGGCACATCTTTGCAGACAGAAACAGATAAGAGTTTGCTAAAGAATGAGTGTGGGACACAAAAGAGCAATTAGAAGAAAAATGATCACTCACTATAAAAATTGGTCATATAAACAATGAAAAGAGGGGCTTTTAAATAGACTATCAACCCATATTAGTGAGCAATGACCGTAGGTGAAATAATATAAATTGCTTTCCAAATAAACGGCGGGTAGTTTAACATAACAGAAATTCTCCCTTTGAGAGTAGAATACGAATATGGAAAGGGAAGAGTTATGAACTGCTACATTCTGGTGATAGTATGAGGACTGAAATACATCAGTTTCAAAGGTCTTCATTTTCTCCAGCCATAGAGAGCAATGGAATCAATGTCTGGCTTCTTGCATTTGAAAACAATGTGTGTGTGTGTGTGTGTGTGTGTGTGTGTGTGTGTGTGTGTGTGTCTGTGTGTGTGTGTCTGTGTGTGTGTCTGTGTGCGTGTGTGTGTGTCTGTGTGTGAGTGTGTGTGTCTGTGTCTGTGTGTGTGACTCTGTGTGTGTGTGTGTATGCGAATTACTCTATGGTGCTTTTACATGCCTTTCCTTATTAATTGCTTATTTTTTTTTCAGGTGAATTTCTAGGTAAATCTAAATGACTGTTCTACAACCTTAATCCTTCATATGTAATTTTGATAGGAGAGAATGTCAGTACCAGTAACTAATGGTTTGGGAACCCTTGGGTTTATGAATTTTAAGGAATATATATGTCACAAAGTTCATGATGAATGTGGAAAAGAAGGATGGCCAGGTTGGTTTTGATTTTCAGCGAGGGCTGCATGTGCAGAAGATACTAAAACTGATATGAGCAGACCACAGTAAAAGCATGGAGTGAGCAAATAAGCCTTATGTTTATATGCTGCACACTCCAGCTCTATTTTACCACTTTATCCTAATAGTTCTATTTACTGTACTATGCTATGGAACGGATTAAATGAGGATTAAAAAATGAAACGACTGTATATTTACCATATAATAAGCACTCGATAAATAACAGCCATTATATTAATGTTGAGAAATTATACTGTTTTTATTTTTCAATTATGCTACTGTTAAATGCGTCTGTGATGGTTTAAATGTGACTCTCAGGATCAAACAATATTTATACTCCCATCAAAAGCACGTTAAATGCTTACTTCAATTTATGTAACTTCCATAGTAAGCAAGGGGAATAACTTCCACTCCATGGGTGATAAAACGGTACACATACTACATAGCTTGTGTAATACTGTATAACCAAGATAAAGGATCAATCAAGTTTTAAACTTAAGAAACAATTCTTTCCCTTTCTTTTAACTTTTTTCATAGTATATATTAATTGAATCTGTTACTATATTCTATATGGGCATTTTTATATTAAGTATACATTATATGTTGATCAGATTCCCCCAGGTTCCATCTCTTCTTTCTTTTCTAATATTTCCTTGTCTCTTAATCCCTTCTGCACCTATACAGTTTCAGTTCTACTTTCAAGTCAGATATCAGGTGTAATTTCATGTATCTATGTAAAATCTAGGAATCCCAAATGAGAGTGCAGGATATTTGTCATTCAAACACTACCTTATTTTGCTTAGTAGGTCTCCATTTGTCTCCAGTTGCATCTCTTTTCCCGTGATGGACATAACTTCTTTATGGGCAACCCCCCACCCCCACATTCATACACAATATCAATGTTCTTTATCCATCCTTTGTTGCTGGACATCTAGGTTCTAAGATTCCATAATCTAGCTCTTGTCCACAGTGCTGCAATAAGCACGGATGTTCACACACCTCTGTAATATGTTCACCTGGTTCCCTTTGGATAAACACCTAGGAGTGATATAGCTAGCTCTATAGAAGATCATATATACATATTGATCTTTTATATTGATTTTCAAAGTGGTTGGGCTGGTTACCTTCCTTGCTTAGTCTCTGTGTCCTTCATCTACCCCCAGTTTTGTTGTTACTTCTTTTTGGATGATCTGACATTCTGAGTGGGGTGAGATGGAACCTGAATGCACTTTTGACTTTCATTTATTTAACGGCTAGCGAGGTAGAAGACCTTTTCATATGGTCATTGTCCACATATCCTTCATCTTCTGCATGCTGTTCGCTTCATTAGCCTATTATTTCTTCACTGAACTGATTTCTTGGTTAGCTTGTTTTTTTCTTTTTCTTTTTTGGTTCTATCTTCTAGATATTAATCCTGTGCCAGAAATCATTGTAGAACCACCTAAAGCTCCTCGCTTTAAAGAAAGAAAAAGCATGCAGAAAGGTACGATTTGCTCCCCGTAATCAGAAAGCTGAAGTTTAGGTTTATTTTCTACTTACTTAGCCTCTCATCCATTGGCTGTACTAAAAATTACATGTTGGAAGTCAGTGTACTATGGAAGAGCTCAAACTAAGACAGAATCACCTTTAGACAATCTTTTAAAAAATCAATTAGTGATTTAACACTCACATCTGTCGCTTTCCTAAGAATAACCACGCAGGTGACACATCTCTCCCGCATCTTCACAGACTTGAAGTGTTTTTGGTCATATTTCTTAGACATCTGTTGCAAATTTGTTGAATTTTCCCAAAGATCTACCATAGTGATTCATTTGGGTTGATTGTTTCTCTTTAGATTTTAGTGTAAAAAAACCCCAACAAATTTTCTTATGTAATGATTCCATAAGCAAAACCCACTAAGACCCTTCCCACATACTAGGAAGCTAGGACAAACAGTGTTAGCTAGAAAGTCACATTGTGTGTGTAATAGTGGATTTCAAAGGCTAGGTGGTCCAAAGAAAAATTAAGGCTATAGCTTTTGATTTATAAACCTTTGCAAAAGAACAGTCAAAACACATGTTTTCCCTGCTTCACTGGGATGCAACATGGATGGATAAAGAGAGTTAACAGAAGTGAAAACTATCTTAGTCTTGAGAAAAAAGGTTCAAAATTCAAATTACACCCTTTCTTGTACCTTAAGAAATCAATTTGCCATGACCACTTTCACACAGGATGGAATTACTTTTAAATCTGAGATCTGACTTCTGGAATCCAATCAAAACTCTTGCACTAAGATGTTCCAGATACATTTTTCATAAGTTCCAAATCCATTTTTCATAAGGTCTAAAAATGGAAAAAAATCTGTCATTTGTAGAATGTCTCCATTTTAGAAATATATTCTGGTGTGTTGGGTGTTCACTCTATTATCTGCTATACCATCTTGCAAAAACTTAGGGATCAGTAAGAAATGTAAACAAGCAATTCTTTAAATGCAGCACATAAAGTATGAAACTTAGAAGTTATTCATACCAATAAATTGTAATGAAAAGAAGTATATCACAGTCTTTGTGTGTGTGCCTTTACGGTGCATCTCCTTTCCAACTGTGGGGATAGTAAATGAAAAAATGTGGGAATAATAAAATAGGATACTTTTAAAAACAATACAAATGAGAAGAGTTGGAGATATAGGAGAAGTGCAAAGAGAAATTGGTATTTAACAATAGCCAGACAGTGGATTTTGGCAAGTTGTTTTAGAAAACTCAGAATTAGTCTGTGGGAGAAAATAGTTATAGGATATTCATTCACAAGGATTAATACCATGAACTTGGTAAGAACTTGGTAGAAATGGTCAAGTCAGTCAGCTAAAATGTGCAAATTATCTAAAGAGACATCTTGTAGAACTCTGAGACATTGTAGAAAGGAATGTACAAAACCGATACCCATTGAGAAAACATAAATCAAAGCAACAATGAGATATCATATCATTTCCAGTCAGGGTAGGTGTTATCAAAAAGACAAAAAGCAGGGGCTGGGGAGCTGGGTCATTCAGCTAAGCATCATAATCAAGAGGACTTGAGTTTGTCTTCCTAACAGCCACCTAAGAATCTAGGCGAGGTGGCACATATCTTCAGCCCCAACCCTGGAGGTAAGGAAGAGCTGCAGATCCATGGAGTCCTTTGGCCATTCAGCGTATCCAAATCTGTACGTTCTAGGTTCAATGAGAGACCCTGCCTCAAAACGTAAGGGCGAGAACAAATAAGAAAGCCACTTGGCATATACACATGCACCACACAGCCACAGATCACCAACAAAGCCACCACCGCCGCCACCTCTGCCACTGCTGCCACAGCCGTCACCACCACCACCTTTCACACAAGTGGTTTAAAGCCAAAATGTAAATGTTGACAAGCCTGTGCATAACAGGAAAGTCTTGAATACTGTCTTTGGGACAATGAATTAGTACAGCCATTATGAAAAGCAGAAGTGAGGCTCTGTAAGAGACTAGAAATCTCTCTACCATGTATTTTTAAAGCTACAATTAAATGTGCTGAACAACCGTACTTAACCATACTGTGATATAAAGCATTACAACTTCTCATTCCTGTCTCTATAACTTGGTACCTGTTAACCATCCTCTTCCCATCTTTTCTACTCTCAAACTTTCTAGAAATCAATATCCTGTTCTCTCCTTCTATAAGATCAACTTACTTTAACTTTATACATAAGTGAGAACATGCGGTTTGGCCTTTCTTTGTCTGACTTATTTCACTTAACACCATCTCTTCATAACCTTTCCCAGGCATGTTAATATAAATAATAGGATTTTATTTACTTCGTGGCTGAGAAATCTTCCATCCTGTGTATGTGTTCATTTTCTTTTTTTCTGTCATTCATCAGTGGACACCCATGTTGGTTCCATGTCTTGGCTGCTGTTAACAGAGGTGCAGTAAACACAGCAGTGTCGATGTCTTTAAAATACTGACTCCCTTTCTTCTAGATATATACCAAGCAGTAGGATTTCAGGATGAAGGGAGACCAACTCTCTAGCGTTCCCAAAACTGCAGCTCACGACCTCCCTGTCTTCTCACTGTTATGCTCAATGACTTTTAAAGAACACTATTTTGGGTATAGTTCCTGGGCTCTGTCCAATGTATTTATTTGAATTTGTCACAGGAATATTGCCACTTGAATGCACTTACATAGTTATATAAAACCAGCCAGATGGCAGCTCCTTGAGGTTTGAGATACCTTGTGCTGTGAGGGGGTGAGGAAGGAAAAACCAATAAAAACCTAAAAGCAATTATAAACAAAATAATGTTTAGAAGAGGGAAATATTTTTCTTGTATCTAATTAGCAAAACACTCTGAAGGGATTTGTAGCGAACGCAAATGTTAAGTAAAGTTTTGGTGAGACCAGATTAGATGATCTTTTAAAGAAGAAAACTAATAATATTTACATTCATTGTCTCCAAGAATCAATATAAACTCAGAACTAACAGGCCTATTGAATCTTTTCACAAGATCATTTATGTCTTTTGCACAGGCTGAGAAAACGTGAGGTGGACATTCACTAATTATTCATTCGTAAGGAAAGAGGATCTCAGTCCTTAGTTGTCTACTGCTTAGAATGTAATAACTTGTAGCTCCAAGAGAAATCTGGTTGGAAGTACTTGCAGCTCATAAGTGAGAAACCAGGGGCTGGGGGTCCCAGTCCAGCCTGACCACTTATTAGAAATTTAATCCATGAGGAATCATTCAGCCTTTCAGAGATATTCACAGTTACTGTGATAGACAACACAATATTATTTTCTTTTTCTCAAATGAAAAGAAATAGAAGTTTACTTTCTTTTCTAGACCCAGGAATGGTAACGAATTCATATCAATCCCAATCTTTCCAACCTTTTATTATATATACATATTTTTTACATATAAATATATTTTATATTTATATTTAAAATATTTACATATTTATAAATATTATATATAAATATTATGTATAAATATATATGACATATATATATATATATGCTATTTTATTTATTTACATTTCAGATGTTATCCCCCTTCCTGGTTTTCTCTCTGTAAGCCCCCTATCTCATCCCCCTCCTCCTGCTTCTATGAGGGTGCTCCCCCATCCATCTATGCACTCCCACTCCCTGCCCTGGCATTCCCCTACACTGGGGCATCTACTGAGCCTTCACAGGACCAAGGGCCTCTCCTCGCATTGATGCCAGACAAGATCCTCTGCTACATATGCAACTGCAACCATGGATCCCTCCATGTGTAGTCTTTGGTTGGTGGTTTAGTCCCTGGGAGCTCTGGGGGGTATGGTTGATTGATTTATTGTTCTTCCTATGGGGTTGCAAACTCCTTCAGCTCCTTCAGTCCTTCCCCTAACTCCTCCATTGGGGTTCTCGTGCTTTACTAAAAGAAAGTCCCAAATAATTAAAGAGTAGAAGTTAGGTTTCTCACACTCTTGATGTTCAGTAAGAAAAAAAAATGCAGAGTAATAGTTCATGTGCAGAAGGCATACTTAAAATGCAAACTAAAGGTATTACACGTGGGATGTGAAAATAGCAAGAGGAACGTTTAATGCCTATAATTGACTCACTGAATTCTAAGTGAAAAATTATACTTAGAAGAGAAGAAAAATCAGGGGATAGTAGAAAATTTCTTACAAGAAAACTCGAAGGAATAGTTAGAAGATGTGAGTGCAAGCGAGATTCTTGCCCAGAAAGAAAAACTCTGTATTTTCAGGAGAGATGCAGAGCTTGGCTGAGCTTGGTGAGTAAAGAAAGAAGATAGAATAATAACACTGCAGCAGAGCATCACACACTCCAAGGACAACAATGCTGCAAGACAAAACACACCAATACCTCACGTGCATAGGATTACATTTACTCTCATGTTGGCCCAAATGGCGAAGACTGTAAAGAGGCAGCTACATCCCTCACATTTTAAAAAATGCACATTAGTGGAAACCCAGGACCTCCTTAAAGGAATAAACTCATGTAGTTAGCTTTTCTTTAACAAGCCTAATCACTGAAATAATAAGTGACTTGGTAAGATGGAGTCAGCATGCAATCATGAACATCAATGGCTTATGCTCTAAGATCAAGAATGGACAAATGGGACCTCATGGAATTGCAAAGCTTCTGTAAGGCAAAGGACACTGTCAATAGGACAAAAGGGCAACCAACAGATTGGGAAAAGATCTTTACTAATCCTACGTCCGATAGAGGGCTAATA
>CM052707.1:75237654-75302928 GCA_028551405.1 Uromys caudimaculatus | reverse complement strand
GGACCCAGCTATACCTCTCCTGGGCATATACCCAGAAGATGCTCCAACATGTAATGAAGACACATGCTCCACTATGTTCATAGCAGCCATATTTATAATAGCCAGAAGCTGGAAACAACCCAGATGTCCCTCATCAGAGGAATGGATACAGAAAATGTGGTACATTTACACAATGGAGTACTACTCAGCTATTAAAAACTGATTTAATGAAATTTGCAGGCAAATGGATGGAACTTGAAAATATCATCCTGAATGAGGTAACTCAGTCACAAAAGAATGAACATGGTATGTACTCACTGACAAGTGGATAGTAGCCGAAATGTTTGGAATACCCAAGTTTCACTTTACAGTAACTGCTGGACTGAGAGTGAGGTCCCAGATGGAGGAGTTGGAGAAGGGACTGAAGGAGCTGAGGGAGTCTGCAGCCCCATGGAGGGAGCAACAGCGTCAACTGGCCTGACCCCCCTCCCTCAGTCCTCCTGGAGGCTGGACCACCAACCAAAGAATACACATGGAGGGACCCATGGTTCGGACCACATATGTGGCAGAGGAGGACCTTGTTGGCCATCAGGGGGAGGAGAGGCCCCAGTAAAGGGGAATGTCAAGGTGGGAATATGGGAGTGGGTGGGCGGGTGGGTGGGAGGTGGAATTCCCTCATAGAGGTGGGGGAGGGGGAGGGGATAGGTGGTTTCCAAAGAGGAGGCGTAGAAAGGGGGAAACATTGGACATGTAAATAAAGTATCAAAAAAAAAATTTCCATTCATCATTATGTATGCAGCTTTGTGGGTATGTACACATGAGTACAGGTGCCTGTGGAGGCCACAAGAGGGCAGCATATCCCCTAGAACTGAAGGTACTAAGCTGCCTGCCGTAGGTAGGTACAGGGAACCAAACTTGGGTTCTCTATCAGAAAATATGCATTCTTAACTGCTGAGCCATCCCTCCTAACCCCAAAGATGGACTTTTAAAGATCATTTTTATATAGTGTTGCTTCACGTCTTTAGCCTATGTTGTGTGTAAACAGTGGATACTATGATTTTCTATGATTTATTAAACTTTACGTATGCAAGTATGTTCATTTACTTACATGTGTATGTACATATATGTTGGTAAACACGCATTAGTGTGTACATGTGGAGGTCAGAGTTCAGCTTTGATGCGCTTTCATAGGAGCTGTCCACCTTACATTTTAGGATAAGAATTTTTCTAGAACTTGGTGGTTACCAGTTAGGCCAGGCTTGTCCTGGAGACCCACACATCTCCATCTCCTCAGGGCTGGTATTACTAGTGTGCATCCCCTTCTTGGCTTACATAGTGCTAGAGTCTGAACTCAGGTTCAGATGCTTCCCCGACAAACACCTTAATAGCTGGGATATTTCTCCAGCCTCAATTTATTAAGCACTGTAATGGGCTACTGGTTCTCATGCATTTGAATTTTATCTCTAGTAGAGAGGTCAGCTGATTAGAGAACCAGATCATCCCTTTGTCAGGGCAAAGCTATAACCAACATGGAGTGTGGCCATTGGTTGGCTGGCTACTCTGGGGAAATTTCCCTCCAAATGGATATCAGAAAGGCAGGATGATTATTCTGTAAAACATGATCATAGAATCACCCCTATGCACATTAAACCTTAAGAGCATGCAATGGAGGTGGAGACTTCATCATACATAACAGAATTTCTTAAAAAACTGATCCAGATAATTTGAAATGTCTATTTATAGGTGAGGAGTAAACAAAGAGGCAATCAATTTCCTTTCACTCCAATGACTATAATCTGTCTTTTAAATAAGTTGCTGTTTATAAATATGTGGGGTTGACTTGCGGTGAGTGCATTCCAAAACAATTCAAAATTCACAGAACCTAAATATACTGTCCCAGTATCAGGAGAACATGTTTCTTCCAAGGATGGGCAGCTATTGACCAAGATGGCATTGCATGGTGGTATGGACCCACTCTGTGCACCCCCTCTTTGGGAGGTAATGTTTCTATTTATGAATCAATAGGCAGCATAGTTTTATTTCAGGGAAGAAGCAAAAGCCAGAGACAGAAATGGTTAACCTTTACAACTATTTGGACACATTTATTTTCTAACTTAACTAACTAACTAACTAACTAACTAACTAACTAACTAACTAACTAATCAACCTTAAAATACTCAGAGTTGTATATATTAAGAAAGATGAATCTACTCTTGAACCAAGTGGCCTCAGCTGTGAACAACACAGCAAATGGCTAAGATTAAGACTCGGGACCTGCGCAGCAAGAAGGAGGAGCTGTTGAAACAAATGGACGATCTGAAGGTAGAACTGTCCCAGCTTCGTGTCGCCAACAGGTAGCTCTCCAAGATACAAGTCATACGCAAATCCATCGCCTGTGTCCTCGCTGTCATTAACCAGACTCAAAAGGAAAACCTCAGGAAATTCTACAAGGGCAAGAAGTACGAGCACCTGGATCTGTGATCCAAGAAGACTAGAGCCATGCGCCGCCAGCTCACCAAGCACGACGAGAAGCTGAAGACCAAGAAGCGGCAGCGGAAGGAGTGCCTGTACCCACTGCGCAAGTATGCAGTCAAGGCCTGAGATGATAATAAAGTGCAAGACTGATGGGGAAAAAAGAAAGAAAGAAGGGAAGAAAGAAAGAAAGACCCATGGAAGAGGGAGACGAAGGATTGTTAAGAGCCAGAGAGGTTGAGGACACTAGGAGAACATGGCCCAATGAATCTACCAAACAGGGCTTGAAAGGGCGCACAGAGACTGAAGCACTATAGATCTATGTCTATATTTCTATCTATCTATCTATCTATCTATCTATCTATCTATCTATCTATCTATCTATCTATAATCTATGTATGTATACATGTATATGCATGTGTATATGATATAAAGAACCACTAAGGTACAACTTACATTTTTATGCCTGTACTTCTATGCCTAAGTAGAATTGTTTAATTGGGAAAAGGAATTAAAATGGGAGTTTACAATCCACCCACTTCTGCCCAGCTCAGAAACTGCGAATGCTGGACATCATGTATGATAATCTTAGGGTGATATTTTTTAAAAGCTGTGTCTCTAGAAGACGCATTTAAGTTGAGCATCTGGTGATGATATCAGATAAAAGTTACCCAAAAGCCCACACTCATCTACTTGCATTTACAACCTCTCTAGCAGTGGGCTGCCTAGCTGAGGGTCGCGCAGCTGGAGACAGGAGATACCAACTCAGTACCAGGGTTCTCATGCCAGCTAGGACCCTTTCTCATTTAATGCATTACTCAGTTCAGTCTGAGTTTAAATGACTCATTGTATGCTCCTTCTCTAGTAAAGGTATAAAACCACACTGGCAGTTTCTAGTCTTGCCACGTTCATATTTTGTCATGTACTTACATTATTAGGATGATACCAATAAATAATTTTGTTTGACATTTAAAAGAAAAGAAAAGCATGAGTGAATTTGGAACTAATACCAGTTTCCCTGTCAGTGTCTGTTTATTATTTTAACTCTATGCAATAAAACACTAATAATGGTTAGCATGACCAATGTTGTCTTCTTATTTATGTGTAAGCAATAATTCATTGTCTATTTCATAGGAAGGTAGGAACCATGTTGGGAACATACTAAACAAGGCAGGCAAAAATGCAGAACATTTCCTCACTTTGGGAGATTTGTTGCTTCTTATATTTCAAGAGGTGGCTAGATAAAAATGGTACTTGGCCGAGACTGTGATGCTGTCCCGCTGAGAGCTACTCAGGGCACAAACACACTGGGAATGAATTATAATGTGCGACTGTGCTTGCACGTTGTGCTATGAGATTTTAAAAACAAAGTTGTTTCCTGTAATTATGCCCAGCAGGCATGGACTTTACCACCTTAGTGCTTGCTCAGAAACTTTAGTAAGCAATGATTGACCCTCGAGAACAGCCAAGAAAACAAAGTGAAGGTGCCACTCTCAACTAAACATTTACCTACAACATAAAAGAAGGTCAGAGGAAAGTGTGTGAAAAGAAATAGTCAGAGAAGTGTGGCTTATATTCTAAGAGAATCCAGGAGCAAAGCCATGTGCTCCCCTATACTCAGAGCATCTCTGCTTGGGGAGTAGCTGCTCATGGCAGGGTACTTGGTGGCATTTCCAAATGACAATTGCATCTCCTCCCCATGAGTTCTGGAAGACAAAGGTGTCTCTATACATTGACAAATATCCCTCAGGGACCTTACCTTTGGTTAGAGCCAACTGGCCCTATGAACCACTTCTTATTGGAGGCAAATATCTTCCTCTCTATCTAACTTGATATGTTTACCTAAATCTGGTACATCTACTTGACACTACACCATTGCAAAAGGAGACAACTCTTAGTCACACATACTCTACCATCTTATTCAGTTTAATTACTCAGATGAAATGGTCAAGTTTCAGGTGCATTTGATTTTTTTTTTTTTTGCTGAGTCCTTGTCCAGAAGAGTAATTTTCAGAGAATATATATTTGTTGATTTAGGATATAGATGGGTGATAAGTTTTTATTAGGCTTCTAACTATAGTAATATATCTGCTCTTTATTCTGAATTTTAATTACCAAGACCAGGTCATATCAGAAAGTGACATATAGCAAACAAATCTGATATTATTGTGCATGTAAAAGAGTTTATTATTCAAAAATTATCATTTAAAACTGGAGAAATAGAATGGATTCTAATGGAAAGTAACAGATGATTGATAAAGACACAAAGAAGGGTAGTTTAGACCCCATAATATGATATGTTTTGCTTTGAGTTTTTAGATTTAAAGAATTTTCCTACAGAATCACTGAAGGAAGTGTTGACATTTATGTTCTAAAATTACAACCAGCTAAACAAATACTGTCATGCTAAGCACTGGCTCCTGGAATTCAGCCCCAGAGCTGCATGAGATCTGGATTTACCTATATCTGTACTTCTTCTCTTTCTACTCTCAGGTCCCAAAATGGGTCATGATATTTTCAAATATTTGGAGATACAACCTCCAACTCACTTTCCTGAGAACCATTCAAGAAACACTGGTGAAGCTGTTTCTGGGAATGTCTAATTTAGTAGGGGAAGTAAGGGAGTGAACAAGGGTAAGAAAGAGCATCTGGATAGAATACAATAGCAATAGATGTCCTTAAAATCATGGGACAGAAGTTGAAACACAAGAGCACATAATTCTACCACATATTATAGAAAGTTTGAGGACAAACATGAAAGACTATTAGACTAAGAGGTACAGTAAAATGTATCCCTTTTAGAATCTAGAAGTTAAAGTGATAAAAAGTAGTAACCCCAGTACATCAGATGGAAGAAATGGCTTTAACAGAGAGACCTACAAATATGTGCAAAGAAAAACTGTCAGAAGATTAAAACATTATAAACAAAAGAAGATGATTTATGGAGCACAGCTCCAGATGAGACACATTGGGAGAGGAGTGAGAGCCATGTCATCTTGGAGAGTGGAAAACTAGAGGAGAGAAAGTAAGGGTGTTGGTAGAAAGGAAGGGCAGCACTGTTAGGAACAGAAATGGAATGTCCTCTCCTCAGTCTGTAACTCAAAGCCAAGGTCATCCGCTGTAAGAAAACATAATGGGAACATCGGGGCAATTTTCATTACCTAGAAAGTTTGGAGCTGGATCTCATGAGTGGCAATGAAAGCCCTTTGGTATCTGATGACGGGGGATCTGCAGTGCTTCCAGTCACTTGACTAGGGTGGTCAAACCTAGCTATTTGAGAATGGAAACCACAGAAATCACATAGAGTGTATGAATTATTTACACATCAATAGTAGAAATCTATAGAAAGTGTAGAAAAGTTGTGAAGAGCAAAAGGGCCCTAGAAGAAATATAAAGGAAAGGAGATTGGAATTTCGAGTAGCAGATATACAATACTGATAGGAATAAAAATTTGATATACACTTAATCATACTTTTGCCATTAGCATCTCATGAATTACTTTGTGTATTATATCTTGATTGGTCTAAAATAAACACCATAGTAAATGCTAAAGCTTCATAGTAGTTCATTTGTTCATGCTTGTCTACCCTTCTAGCTTTGCTATCTTTCTGAAGTGGCAATACTCATCTAAAAATTTACTCAGAGTATATACCTTCTACAGTATAAAGCACCATACATAATGCAAATGGCTTCATAATCTTGGGGGTGGGGACTGACACCAAATTGTCAAAAGGTTGAGGAAATTTGAATGGGTGCATAAATTAGAGGACTAGGAAGACATTAAACCAGAATAAATGTTTATCTCTCTGCAACAAAGTGGGTCTTCTTCCAGATCCATTTTTAACCATAACTCCCTTAGTGATGCAGAGACTAAAGGAAGAGGAGGGTAATTAAACTCTTAAAACTTGATCTTATTGGTTTATTAGTAGCAGTGCTATTGGTATAGATATTCTAAAATCCCATTTTGTGGATTCTTGGATACAGTAAATGGTAAAATATATCAATGCCATTGTTTTCATGGTGGCAGGTACATAGCTAAGCTGAGGAAATGTGAGGAAAATGGTATTGTTTTAAGTTGGAAGTGTAAGAACTCATTAATTAAAAACGTCTAGGTCTAGTGAGGTGGCATGGTCTGTACAATGATTGCTGGGATAATATGGAGACCCAAGTTTGGACCCCTAGCACCCAGGTAAAGCCAGGTGCTGTGATGTTGTGATCCTAGTTCCAGGTAAGGGAGCTGAGAGCCTGTCTAATCAATTGGTGATCTTCCAGTTCAGTGATAGAATGTGTTTCAAAAAACAAGGTAGAGAGTGTTTCTCTATACTGTTGGTTACTGCCAAGGCATGTGTGCCACTACTATTCTCTATACCATTGGTTACTGCCAAGACAGGTGTGCCACTACTACTCTCTATACCTTGGGTTACTGCCAACGCATGTGTGTCACTACTGCTTTCTTAGGGTTACCATGCCATGTTGGAGCCAGAGGATCAGGCACTTTGATATGGCATTGTATCTCTTAGTAATGCCAGAAGTTACACTCAACGTCTCATCAACATGACTGCTCAAAGATGAGCCAAGCAAGGACAACAATAGATATATCAAAGTAGATGAAGAGAAAGCTCAAGAGGCTTCAACCTATGCAAACAACTACAGGCAACCAAGGAATGCTGAGAGAGAGAGAGAAAAATAGCCTTCCCTAGAGAAGAGCACACCAATACCAAATAGTCAGTTCTGAAAACATACACATTAGTAACATTAGATACACTGAGCAGGTTATATGTAGTAATATATATGCATATGCATGCAATAACAGTAAAAAAAAAGAGGCCATAAATTTCAAAGAGAACAAGAGGGGTATATGGGAGGGTTTGGAGGAAGGAAAGGGAATGATGTCATTATATTATAATATCAAAAATAAAATAAAAAATATCACTGACTGTAGAGACAGTTCCCCCTAGCTCTTCAGAAGCGGTGTCAGTACTGATGTCTCTGGAGTGCTTTGATGAATGTTTGTATGTATTGATGAGAGTTAACTGAGGGTCTTCCTGGTTTCAGCATGGATAAAATATTTAGTGATTTTACAAACAAGTGATAGTAAAGATAATGAAATCGTCCTTACTCTTGCTTTTGCTTCATAGAAAATAAATAAAATAGCTAAGTCATAAAGCCATTTACCATGAAATTTTAAATAATGATTTCTTTCTCCCCCTACCCCTGTGATGTGTGTGTATGTATGTATGTATGTGTGTGTGTGTGTGAATAGAAAGTTACATTGTCAAAAGTTTGAGTCCCTCAAACAGGACATTGCTACAATTACTTTAGGATATATATTCTTAAAGAGACATGGTAAATTTACAAGCTTTCCTTTCATAGACATTCCAAGGGGGTGGGGTCCCTTCTAGTGGTAGCTAAATTTATATTACTTTCTTGATAGCCATATTAAAGTCTCTCGGCTGCCCTTGCCCTGATGACCTTATAGACAAATGGAGAGTGAATATAAGTCAAATTAAAGGTATTTATTGCATTATTTCTATAGTGATGAGTATCCTGTGAAGGACCAAACCCAGAACACCAATAAAACCACGGCAGCAAATATCCATTACTCTCTTCTGATCAGCCAGGCCTGTGTCGCAGATGTTATTTTCATTGTGTTTCTATTAGAGCTAAAATTGAGTACAGTGTAAGCCCTATTATTTCATGGTTCCTTATTGCATTAATTTCGATAGAAGACAGGCTAAATCATGTTTTTCAGCGCATAACACATATAGAAAACAAGCTGGATATAACTCCATTAGCTTAGATGTGAAGAGCAAATCAAATCTCTCCTCTGCGAGTTTTGAAGATAAAATAAAACACTTTTCTTGGGAGCTTGTGAAACTTTGATAAGCATTCTTAAAGAGCAAGGGCAAGCTTCTATAAAAATAACCCAAAGTAACCACTGGGTGGCATCATGACTACACGAGGCAGCTTTAGCAAGCCTTTATGTCTGTCTCTTGAATCTTGTTTGGTGTTGGCAACTTGTTCCAATAGGATGATCCCAATAACCATTCCCAATTTCACACGTTGGGTGGATTCAACCTTTCAACATCCCAAAGTGGACTCGAAATGCCATCAGGACGGTTGAAGATGCTTAAATCACGCCACCTTTCATACTGTCAATAGTTCACCCCAGCTATCCACCCTGAAGCCATCACCTTGTTCCCTGCTATAGATCCTCTTCTGTTCTTTCCCATCTGTACGGATTGATCTTACTTCCCAGGTCTCTTAGATTCTGAGAGTACCTTATGACCATACTGTCAGACATGAACCTTGTCAGTAACTTGCACTTGATTACATATTGTAATAAATCCTCAAATCTATCTTCAAAATGCTCTGCTCTGTTTCTCTATGAGGTCAGATAGAAGAAGCCACCAGACTGTCACTCAGTATTCTTGACAATATGAAGCATTTCCTTGAGCCACTTGCCTTTTCTATCTTCATGTTATTAGGTCTTCATCAATGACTTCTGGGATGGCTTCTACTATAATTTGCTAGTAGCCTCAGAGTCTTAAAGATTCATTGAGGGCTCTCTGCCATTTGTCCATTAAAATTCATTATTTTTAGTTTTGTAATATAACTTCTGTAGTTTGGGTTTCATTTCTGGGTTTTGTTCTACGGTCCATATCATATACCCTAAAAATGTCTTTTTTTTTTTTTATCCTAGAGCTTGAGCATCTTTCTACTTCTTCCTGCTTACCTCTTTAGTGTTCTATCTAATCTACTCATTCCACTGATGACACAAATGTCAATATCAATGCCTAAACTCTGTAACATCCATTGTCATGGTATGATGTCATCTTAGACTATCAGGTCACTTTTAACATAAGGGTACATACTTCCTAATTGTAAAGACTTGATCATGTCTGCCTTACTCTTATTTAAGTGTCATAAAGTATGTCTTAAATGTTATTAAATTCATTACAAACACATAGCAGCATCACCCCGACCCTCTTTGATTCTTGGAAATCTCCTAGTTCTCTCTCTCTTGGACTTCCCATCAGACTGCTCATGGCTTCCTCATTCTTTCATCTCATGTGTCTTAACTTGCATTCCTCTCAAGTCGCACCTTTCTGAAGTATTTCCCTTTCATTTAACCATCTGGGATATTTTTCTTTGAACAGTATGCCTGGTATCTATTTTAGAGTGGGAAAACATTCTCTCTTCACATCTAACCAAGCAAAGGGGGAATTTCTACTCTACTCCCTAAAGGAAAAAAAAATAAGAGAGTGTCAATGAGCATCTTTTGGGCTGCCTTCTTCCATCCATCTCTGCAGAACAAAGATGGTTGCCGGGACAGGTTCATTTGGAAAAGGGAGTTGAATGTGCTTGCTTAGATTTTTCTGTTCTTACCCTAATCTGCATGTAGGTAGAGAAGTGGCATGTTAGTTTTACTGGATGTATAGCATGCTTACCTTCTGCCCATTTAGGGTAACGGCCCAGGTTTGAACTGTAAGTTTCATTCAAAGAATCTCACTGGGGATATACATATAGGTTCATAATATAATCAACTAGCTCCAAGAAGCCACTGTGTTGATCTGTAGTAGCATGACTTTTTGATCTAGTTTTCAACTGGTTCTGGACCTTGGAGTGAAAAGAAGAGAGATGCTATGAATTAAGCCCCTAAAATTCCACATTTGGGTACTTTCCATTCTCTGCCCTTTTGTTTTTGGATTTGTCTCTTTCTATAGTATTTTTTGTCTATCATTACAGAAACAGAAAAAGGAGTACAGAACTGTGTGAATGTAGGATTAAAAAAACTAAAGTATCTTTTTAAAAAAAGTGATCTCTTCAAACCTAGAAAGCACAAAATATCTATCATTTATTTGCCAAGCACAATAGGCCAGATATGATTTCACTCTTCATTGAAATAGGGAAAGGAGACAAGGAGACTAGCGATATGTTAGAGTCATCACCCCATGTTACAAAGCTCACATAAAGTAGCTTCAGGCAATCTAATTCCAGAACCATGATTCCAATGGCTTTTTACCCAATCCCTCTTTTGGAAAAATCATGCCTTTGGCCAATTAAGCCTCTCATGATGAGTAATAGAATTCTTGGAGGAATTACAACAAATAGAGTGAATAGGAATTACCTTGAATAACCCATTTTACCTATAATAAAGTGGTGTCTGTGCAACCCAAATGTTCTCAGTCTATTACTGTTATTCCACAGTAGCAAGAATGAGATTTCTTAAGAATGGCTGTGTTCACATCAATCCCCTTCTTGGGAGTGTGTGTGACACATCCTAATTGGTGCCCTTTCACGTTTAGCTCTAGTTAGATTTGGTCCCATAGGTCAAATCTGCTGGCAGCATTTGCATGTGAATTTGAAGCGTCACTGATTTCTACCTTCTCTTCAGCGATGTTAAAATTCTGTTCACTAAATGATATTCACTAGACCTAAATCGTTCTGTTCACAGTTTCACATGATAAGCATGCTACTAAATAGGACAGAATGTATTTTTTTTCCTACATGGGTTCTTATAGTCTCTGTAGATTTTTAATACATCATTGTGCCATTTATACTTTCCAATTCTGGAAGTGAGAGAAATATATATTTTGTAGGAATCCTCCAGTGTCCACAAGTACATAAAATGTTCATTTTAAAATCCAGTATGTATAGTTGACTGACGCCATGCCAAGTACTACTATGTGAACTCTGAGCACCGTTAAAAAAGACAATGAGAATTAGAATAAAACACAAGGTATTCCCTTGCATCAATGGGTTAAGATCTGTAAAGAATTCTAAGGGTATTTTTTTTAAATAGAGAAATTTGCAAATGGAGTGAAATCACAGACTTCCTGCTGTCCTCTGATTCATCTCTAATTTCACTGGAACTCTCATTTAAAAGTATCTACATTGTTGAAAACCCATTTAATTTCCCATCTACAAAAGCATGCAACTGGTGATTGCTGCAAACAGGGAAGATTGCCGCTCAAGGACTCAAGATGCTCTGAAGAGAACATTGAAAACTTTGAAGATGAGTGAACTAATGTCCCAAAAGGAGATGGGAAGCCTACTGGGAAACGTGGGGTTGATGATTATCTCTGAGGCCTCCCCCTTAAAGGAGAAAACGTTACCTGCTAATTAAGCCAAACCTATAGATAATTAGCCTTTCCTGTCACCGTATCTTACCCATATTGAGCCTACAGTGTTCAGTTAGGCTCTTAAAATGTCATCCTTGAAATCCTCATTTTGACGGCATACAAGTATCAATAGTTCTGAGGACAAAGAAAGCTCCCATTACAAACACCACTTTCAATGAAAAGTCTTTAGGGCATTTGCTAACTGTAACAACCAACCACCATCCCTTATCAGGGGTAATATGAGAAAAACCTGAAATTTAAACTTAAAGTGGAAATGTGAGAGCTATCGCTCTCTTGTAAATATTTATGATCCATCAGGAGGAACTTACAGTTTTCTGTGAAAAAGAAAGAAGCATGCTGCTAGGTGTCATCTTTGTCAGATGAATGCGTCACTCGGTGCATTAAGAGTACGGATGACTGGCTGACTAATCACTTCTTGTTCGGTGTCTCACATATTTTCCTGGCATGGTTTTGGTCATTTTTATTCCTTATGACATCGAGTAGGTTCCTTACAACCTACTGAGTCAGGGTTTTACCTCTGAGATGAGGAATCAGGGATTATTGAAATGCCACTCAAATAAGCTTTAACCAGGCCAGGGTGAGTCACTTAACTTCCCTTTGTCTTCGTATGTCTAAAAGAGGCATCAGAAGGCAAAGAAGTTGAAGGTGTATGCATTTGTTAAATTGCACCATAGTTTATTCTTAATTAAAACATTTGATTTCGAGACTGGAGAGATGGCTCAGTGGTTAAGAGCACTGACTGCTGTTCCGAAGGTCGTGCGTTCAAATCCCAGCAACCACATGATAGCTCACAACCATCCGTAATGAGATCTGATGCCCTCTTCTGGGGTGTCTGAAGACAGCTACAGCGAGCAAGACTGGAGTGAGCAGGGCGAGAGCAAGATATAATAAATAAATAAAAAAACTTTGATTTCAACTTATTGGATACCTTAGGTGAAAAAAGCTACAAATATACTATTTTAAATTGCAATTAGGGGCTGGTGAAATGACTCAGCGGTTAAGAGCACTGACTGCTCTTCCAGAGGTCCTGAGTTCAATTCCCAGCAACCACATGGTGGCTCACAACCATCTGTAATGGGATCTGATGCCCTCTTCTGGTGTGTCTGAAGACAGCTATAGTGTACTCATATAGATAAAATAAATAAAACAAATTGCAATTAAACTTTTTTTTTTTTTAACATAATCAGACTACTTTTAACACAGTACGATGATGACCAATCCCATCTTCCGGTTTATGTCACTTGATACACATTCACTTTATGTTCCTTTTTACTATGAAAATTTATGTTTCTCAAGCATATAAACCTATTGAGAGACAAAAATGTCCTACATGTTCTTAAGTCTTGAGAACACATTTCAACTATATTAGCCAAACATATACACACATAGTTTTCTCTCTCAATGCACTGGATAATGTCCTGTTGGAATCAGTTCTCCATAGACAAGTATTATTTATATAGCTATAATATTTCATTCTTAAGGTAGCTTATGACATTGTTGTCTGTTTTTTTTTCTTTGTTTCTCTTATATCGGTTCAACATCCAAAGTAACTCCTACCTTTTACCCAAACTTCAAAAGTCTCAAGGCCAGGATTTTCCCATCATTCTCTAGACTCTCCTTAGGGACACAGAGGTTATGTGTTCAGCATTCAGCAGACAAAGTCATTGCAGTTGTCAATCTTTTCGGAAGATGCTTTTCACTTAACTACTTTTGTAAGTCAATTCTTTTTACCATACTACATGTACTGAGTAATCACTCCAAGAATGTTATAGTAGTTTTGCAACTCACTGCTCTGAACACTACCATTCTGTTTTAAAATGATTTATAAGACAGAACTATGGGAGAAATGATTAAAAACCCATTTTACACGTTAAAAAAATGATTCCCAGGGGAATTACATTCTACATGATTTGTTTAGGATAAAGTTCCCGAACCTAGAATTTAAAAACCTAGTCTAAAAGTCTGTCCACTGTGTAAAACTATCTCTAAAGCCTTTCTCTAGCATTGAACCATCATTGGCACAGCATCCTGGGAGGTTTTTAAAAACATTATCTCAAGTGCTATCACATGATCTAAGGAGGCATGTATTTTTATACATGTTTGATGTCTATTTACCTCTGATGACTCAGAGTTCAAAGTTATTTATTATATCCTTGAATGATTACTAGAGCAGAACTTTCCAAAACCAGTAAATACCAGTATAATTTTTTTATTTAAAGAAATGCTCTAGAAGACTATTTAACATCTATATCATATACACAATGTCCTTCCCTACATAGACTATGAAGCGATCACTATAAATATCATCCACTGATGTCTAGTTTGTATATTACATTAGGTTTTGTATTCACCACTAATATAGTCTATTATAATTATCATGGTAGAATTTATTAAAATTGAAATAAGATGAATCAACTGACAAAACTCATCCCAGACAGGTATGTATTACAAAATTTTAAGTTACTTTCTCAAAAAGTATATTAAAAAGATGATTTCAAAGGCATGTCTCTGAAGATCTCACAACAGCACTGATATTTTTAAAAATTTCATCTAGAGCATATGCAAAGATAGAATTTATTGTCAAGTAGAAACTGTATCATATTTTATATAATTAAATCCTGGAAATCTGACACAGCATCCAACTTTAGTTATTGTCTTTAGCTTATCTTTTTTATTAGAAAATATTAGGATGGTTTATAAAATACCATACTGCCTTTTAGAAAAGGGCAAGTAATTAAATTAAGAAAAATTTAAGAAAGATAAATTTCATGGGTAGATAACTAGAGTTTAGTTAACAACGTTTCCTACAGCATTAGTTTTTAAATGAAGGCTAGTGCTCATTCTATTTTGTATGCTTAATATACATCCTTAGAAACAATAGAGAAGGTCAAAGGTTCACATCTATTTTATTCACCCAGAAGCTTCTAGTACAGACTAGCAAGAAAGAGTAAGATGTGTTGCAGGGGTTGAAAGAACTCATTAATACTTGCTTATTTAGACGTGGGAGTCAGGTCTTCAAATAGCAAGTGCTTGATGATAAAACCTCTTGAGTTATTATAAGGATAAATAATTATTCCAAATTAGCATCTTCTATTGCAATCAAGATAATTTTTCTAGTCATGGAGGGAAAGATAAATATTCACTGAAATGCACTTTAATAGAAGAGTCTTTACAATTCTCCATCAAATAAAACCAGTATCTATAGCTTCCTTAAAAAACACTAGAAATTTCAGGATAATTTTAGGGAACAAAATCTTCCCATTACTCCTCTAAATCAGAGTTGGGTTGATGCCCAGACCACAAAAAGCTTTTATTTGTGAAGAAACCTCTCATGCTACAAATATATAACAAATGTGGCTATTTAAATACGATATAACTATATAATTAACCAACAGAGACTTTTTCTAACTGTTCAATTGCAACTTTTAGCCATAAATGACATAGAATAAACAGAGTTAAAATTGTTTCTAAAGATAAATGTGATAAAACCATGTTACCCAGAGCAAGCATCCTTTAAATGAGTTCAGCTGATATTTGGGCTAAGGAAAGTTATATTTTAAGACTCAATAGGATATCTTTGAACAACAATTTCAAAAATGATGAAATTTTAAAAAAAAGCCCTATGCTGTGGTGAGAATTAAAAAAGAAACACCTTTATTGCTCATTTCTATTTCTTAAAGGATTTTGGTATAAGACTCTACTGTTCCTACCTCTTATCAAAAAGGTATTCAACTCCCTCACAAAGAGCAATGCTAGATGCAAGGTCTCTTCTGTAGGGAATTGGTACTTAAACCTCCCTTAGTAGAAATGCACGTATCTTTCATGGTTCTATCTATATCACCGTCGCTCTTTATCTGTTTGCAACTTCTTATTAATTAAGCATATATTTTCAATGAATGTGTTTTTGGATCCAGGTGAAATAATGCATTCAAATTCATTAACTTGCCAAATGCATTTCCAAATGCGTGCTTCTTCAGATCTGTTCCCATGAGAAGCATCTCGCTGCATTAAGACAATGGTTACACATGAAGATTCCAAGATCAAACAGAAGACTCAAGAAAGACGGCAGGCATCGAGAAAGGGGAATTACTAAGGATTTATCTTAAGTGTATTTCTCCAGGGAGGCTCCTAAGTAGGTGAAGAGACACAGATCTTTTCTTTTTGTCACGTCTAGTGAACGACTGCTTAGCCTGTTTGGATAATTAATGAGCTGGCTGTTATTCACACACACACATACACACACACACACACACACACACACACACACACACACACACACTTTTTACTTTAGTGAGGCATATCTTCCTATGATTTTAAAAAATGGGAAAATGAGCAATGAATAAAGTCTAGGTGAACTAAGAGTTGGGAGAACAATGGAAAGAAAAGGAATAAGAAAAAAATTATACTAAATTGCTCACAAATGGTTCATGCTAAGTGCACCTCTGTAATGGTGTCTTAAAATCACTGAAATTCATTGTGTCCACATTTCTTAATTATTTTCTTAAGAGGTACAATTGATTTGATACTGTCCTTATGATAAAACATGTCTTTGCCATTTTATGCTACTGATCTCTGTCTCTCTGTCTCTCTCTCTGTCTCTCTCTCTGTCTCTCTCTCTGTCTCTCTGTCTCTCTCTGTCTCTCTCTGTCTCTCTCTGTCTCTGTCTATGTCTCTCTCTGTCTCTCTCTCTGTCTCTCTGTCTCTCTCTGTCTCTCTGTCTCTATCTCTGTCTCTGTCTCTCTGTCTCTCTCTCTCTCTCTCTCTCTATATATATATATATATATATATATATATAGGCTAAATATATATATATATTAGGAACAGATGTAATACACACATGTATGACATGAACAACGAGCTCACATAATAAGTGGTAGGAAAACATACCACAGTGGGAGAGCTCACGTTTTTTTCCACTCAATATTTTACTGACAATCTGAATGAAGAAATAAAGGTTGGGCATTAAGTCCCCACCAATAGAACATTTAAAGACATATTAATGTTTGAGAAAGTATTCCTCAAGATTGAAAAAGGTTAAAATTGCAGGCTTAGGGGTAGACTATCAAAATGTTACCTTAGAGTCAGATACCGCCTTGCCTAATACAGTATTTTTTTTCTCACAAAACACAAAGTTCTTTCTTTAATAATTGTGCCTCTGTACAATAGGGAATTTATTTCCCTCAATCAAAATAGGGCCAGCTGACCTGCCTGTGAAAGAGAACAACAGCTAACACCAGCGCTTTCAGTAGAGTCAGACTCGTGGGAAAATTGACTGCCTGTTAATGTATCTTCGCAGGTTCTTTAAGACTTAATTCCCCTGAGCAGATATAGTAAAAGTTCCTTGAGCATAGCTGGTTAGCCATGAGGAGGTGTGAACTCCCGGCAATACCAATGCCGCAGCTTGCTCAGTTGCCAGAAAGGAAATCAAGGGCACAACACCTCCATGAATCAGATCAATACGTGTGTGTATATTCCTTCTTTTAAAAAGAGGAATAGGAGAGAATGCTTGTTAATTCACAAGCAAACATATACACAATTATTAGCTAGGGGTTTAATGGCCAAGATGAACATCAAAGAAGCGTCCAAGGCTAAATTATGGATAATAGCAGGCAAAGCCGGGGAACTTGTTATCTTCTACATACAAAGAGTGTACCACCAAGTGTCGAGTGTATGCCACGAGCATAGGAATGATTCAGACACATGTATATCATGCCTAGGACTTGTGGAGGCGGTGACAGATGTACTGTTCCTTGGCTAATGTAATATCCTGATGATAGAACAATTCTGTTTTAGGCCACTGAAAATTATGCACACATCAAAAGACCTGATTTCTGATGAGCATTTGATGTATCATCTACAGAATGAGTGATACATCCCTTATCCCCGGAATTGCAGAAAGAGAAGATTGAAAACAGCCTAAAATGTCAACCGTGGGCCCAATACGTAAGAAAAATTTAAGAGGAAAAATATAAAGTGTTGTATTTCATTTTATGACAAGATGGTTTCAACTCAACAAGTGTTAGATTTACAAGATTTATTTGAACACTGAATGTGAAATGGCAATTAAGAGTTTTTATGGGCTAAGTCATACTAAAAGCCAATGAAATCACAGAAATGCTAAAGAAAAGAAAAACCTAGTATGCTTTATAAACACTCATTGGCAGTCTACTGAATTCTGAAGTAGTTAGGGAGAAGCTACTAGATATACTTAGCGGTAGTTGTCATAATAGCATTGGCAGAGGTAGGTTCTGAGAAAAGTTTTATAAGTTAAGCAACGGAAACAGAGAAAGACTGGAAATATATCTTGAGGGTATAAGGCAGAAATAATGTCACCAGAACCACAGACTACACTGTGTCACCATGCTGTGCTTGTAAACCAGAGTGTTTCTTGGTCTTTAGAGAGTTTATGATGTGAATTAAACAAGTAACAAAATGTTACGACAAATACATTAAGTTTCTATCTTCCGGTATGAAGTCTAATGATTTAGTCAAACAGGACTTTGACTGACAGATACCTTCCTATACTTGTCAACAATCCTTCCTATTTCCTGTTGTTACATCATGGAATTCAAGTGCCTGTTGATTTTATTACCACTTTATTTTCTTTTATAGGTCATAGAATTATTTCTTGTTTCCTCCTCATAATCAAAAGTAAACAAAAAGAATAATTTAGTATGGCTATATTCTTGTCTTATGAAAATGTAACTTGACTTTTGTAGAACTGAAGATTATATCTGTACAGACTAAAGAACCCTATCAGCATCTAACATACAATTCTAGATTCCAAGAGGAATAAACATAGCTCGTCTCTCAGATACAGGTGTGTGTGTGTGTGTGTGTGTGTGTGTGTGTGTGTGTGTGTGTGTGTGTGCATGTGTACGTTTATTTTTTAAAAAAGAATTTGGGTTTGCATCAGATAATCTATAAAGAAGTAAGAACAATGTATAAAATCACAGCAAAGCTGGCTCTGTGTGTGTTGCATGCACTGTGAGCCAGGATGATTTTTAACCAAGAACTTTAAGCTCAGAATGCTACTTAGCCACTTAGTAGCTATGTGTGACCTTGGGAGAAGTGGTTGTCAGAGTTTCTTCATTTATATACAAGAAAACTGAATATGTACCATGCAGTTATTTGTAAGTATTATGAACAGCAGATGTAAATGCCTTTTACTCACTTGTATTCAATATATCATAACTGTTTTAGTTTATCATAAAGAGTTCTGTTTTGTAGAAGTCAGAACTACCTCGTCCGTCTAAATGTAATTTACTTTAAAGTAGTATACTTTAATTGTTTCACCTTTTTCCTAGAGGAAGTCTTTCATGCCACAGTTTCTCTCATCTCCCTATGAATAGATGAATTTCAAATCTATTTCTTTCAACATCTACAGCTGAATGGTTACTCTTTTCAACCAAGCTACCAAGTTGTACCCTAGCCTCTGCTCTCTGTAGGAGATAAGTCTCAAGGCTCTCCTAAGATGCCTGAAACTGAGTACCAAATCCTACACATACTATTTTATTGTATGCATATATATTAAAGGATGATAAGCTTTAACATACATCTGCAACAGGAAGGAGTTATCAACTAAAGCAATAATAACAATTTTAATAATACACAGTTAGTAATAAATCTGATAATCTACAGTAACAAAACCTATATGGGCTTTCTTTTCCTCTTTCTCTCAAAATATTGTATCAGGCACATCTTTTATTTTATTTTATTTTATTTTTTTGCCATTTTATGGGATAATCAAGGCCTATGTGGTGTGGTGAAGTGGGGTAAATTAGGGAATGGTAATATTGTGTAAAAACATTAATCAGCATTAAAAGTTTATTTGAACACAGCAGTACCCCGAGTGTTGATACTGAGACGTAACTGAGACAGTGATCGGACTAATGGGTAAGTAGCATCCATTGTCAGCATGTAAAACAAAGGGTGACAGAGAAGGAAGGAGGGAGACTATGTCAAGTTACCCAGAAAAGGACACAGTTTGAACTTGCAGGTATGTTTTCTGGAATCTTCTATGTTGCATTTTTGGACTACAGTGCTTATAAGGCTTGGGTCCTAAAACTTCACTCTTAAATAAATTACATTTTGTTAGTGCTTTCCTTACGACAATTAGAGATCAGCATGTTCACCAGAGTCTCTGTGACCTACATTAGTGAAACCGCCACAGATTTTCTCTAACCCCAAGTATCATCCATGGTCAACACTTTCAAAACTGCTTTATGATATGTTTTCAACCCACACCTTTTCATTTATTCTTTATGTTTCCTGGGGATCCAAGTCAATATTACCTCAGAAGACAAACTTATGTGTTGGCTAGACACACACTTCCCTTCAGCCCTTAAGTCTTCCAGTTTTTAAGATACTACTATTCTGAAAGTGCTCCCTCTCTCTTTCTCTCTCTCTCTCCCTCCCTCCCCCCCTCCTTCCCTCCCTTCCCCCCTCCCCATCTGCATTCTGCAGCACAACAGAGTTCACAACTGTATTTCCTGACTATCTTACCTTCATTACCATTTCTTCCACTCAATCATTACTGGCAACTTCTCCCGACTTCCTTATTGTACTCAATCATTATTTTTTCTATTAATTTATGTTCTCATTTACTCAGCAACGGGAGCCTGTGATTCACTCTACCTTTGCCTGAGTTATTATAAACTATAACTCTTGAGATTTGAGATGAGTTTACTATTAAATTCTAAGCATTTACGAAATTAGAATGCATATTATGATAGATTATACTTAAACGGGAGGATTTTTCCTTCTTAGTGTTTCTTCAAATAAAGCACCTTATAGTTTATGAAGCCTTGGGTATCTCTGATGAAATGTACTAATACTATCCTGAGTATGCACCCATCCTTTATGTCTTCTGTTTCTTTTGCCTCACCATGCTTTCTGTATCAATACTTATTATAGATAATGTTGAGCGTAAGGTTGCATAATCCCTAACTCAAGTTATTCATTTTATTTTTTCCATTATCCAGGAACTGTACTCTTCTGAACTATTTATCACTATTTACCAATTTGGTGCCTCTGTTCATTTGCAAGATCAAAATCACATCCCCTTATGGGAGCATAGAAAGTCCTTTCCAATCTGACCCTAATGGAATTTTTCTACCTTTCCTTTCTCCCATACAATTTAAACATCATTTTTTACAAATATTATTAAGTCATCCTGAACAAACTGTCATGCCCCAGGACATGTTATGTGATTTGCTTTGAAAGACTTCTTTGATCAAATTCAAGCTATCTTTTAGAGTTCACTTCTAATATCATCTCTCAGAAGCCTTTCTTGCTTCCCTCTGAGAGAGTCATCTTTCTACATTTTTATTGCATGGTGCATAAAAACATGGACTTGGGAGGGAGAATCTGAGTATACGCTAATAAATTTGTAGTGACTTGACCTCTCTGGGTCAAGTATTTCCATGACATGAACATAATTTGCTCTTTTTAAAACTATATCTTTAGCCTTCAATATAGTTTTTGATATATAGGAATTCATTAGATCAATACTGCCATTAAACCATCATTGAATCAATGCTTTTAATGACCATACATCTAAATGGGTAAACTGTTCTGTCGGGTTCTATTTATATAAAGAATTAAATATATTTGTGTTACACTTCACGTGGGGGTATTTCTTGCTACCTTCTGCTGCCAAAAGTAAGTCTTAAAATAATGATAGGCCCGAGGTTGATTCTGTATAGCTATTTTGATATTTTTTAGCCTCATGTCAGACTCTTTTTAGTTTTTAATTGCCTCAGGAGCATGACCTGGTGTCAAAGCTTCAGCCAGATGAATCAAAGCAAAGAGGGAATGATAGTCACGCCAATAGAATACTGTGCCTTTTAAAGGTCAGTGCGAAAATGCTCCCTTGCAATATGCTGCAAATAGTTCACTTTGTCATATGAACAAACTTGCTGATATTAGAAAGGACAGGCTCATACATACAGTGGGGTACAGAGATGGCAGCAGAAGGGATGAGTGATCCAGACCCTCAGTCAGGTTAAGGTTAACTTCTTCTTCCTTCCTTGTACCTTATCCCCACACCTCAATTTCCTCCTGCTCCTTTCTCATCTTCTCTGTCCTCTGTGTCTCTCCTGCCTAAGCAAATCTTGAAGGTGAAGCCTTAGGAGCCTCTTACCTCTGATGGTAAAGTGGAATCTGTGTTAACTGGCAATAATACTTATCCAATGGGACACCCTACAGAGAGAAGCTCTGAGTATATCTAACCAGACATTTAAGCTAAGTTTGACTAGTTTGGATTAAATGACCGAGTTCAATAGGTTGGACAGTCTGCATTTTTCAGGTTATTTTTGGTTAAGTCCAGATTCTGAAGGGTAGATCTCCTCCAAACATTAATTAATCTACACAAGAAAATATGCATGGGGGACGTGTCCAGTGAGTTTCCCTGATGTATAGGGGCCACAGGACCTTGAGCGCTGATCATGCCTTCATAGTTAGATAAAGCTACATCTGTGACACTCTCATTTGTGTAGTTTCACTAAGAGAGGCCACATTGAGTCCCTTTATTTCCTGAGAGGAGTAATTATGGTCCCTATCTCATCTGAGGTTGTTCTTAGATTAAGGTCTTAATCTATGTAATAGCTTACATTCTATGATGTGGTACCACAATGGCCAAGCATTAGGCTCACGTGGATATTAATGTGCTTCTTCTGGAGGAATTAGAGATGGAGGGCATAACAAAACGGGACTCACCACTAACAGTTTGCCAGAAAATGGTTCTTTCATTTTATTGAATATAAGTAAAACTAGATATTTCTAGTTGTGCGAGAGTGCATTAACAGAGTCATTTATTGTAAAGGGCAGTCTTTTCTGATACATAGGGCATATTTTAAAATATGACCCTGTAAATCTAGGGCACTATAAATTAGTCACTGATTTTAAACAAAACATGCAGTTGACTTGAAACTCAAATGAAGAAAAAGTTCTAGTCTATTTCTTTTTTTAAAATTAATTAATTAATTAATTTTTTTACACTCCAGATTTTATTCCCATACCTCCTCTCCACCCCTTGTCTCCACGTGGATGTTCCCACCCCCTACCCCACCTCACCTCTAACCTCCCTGGGGCCTCCAATCTCTTGAGGGTTAGGTGCATCATCTCTGATTGAACACAGACCTGGAAGTCCTCTGCTGTGTATGTGTTGGGGGCCTCATATCAGCAGGTGTATGCTGCCTGTTTGGTGGTCCACTGTTTGAGAGATCTCGGGGGTCCAGATTAATTGAGACTACTGGTCTTCCTACAGGGTCGCCCTCCTCCTCAGCTTAAGAAAATAAATCTAACAAAGAAATGTAAGGAGGTTTGATTATTGGCACACCAGAGACAACTGAGTGTCAAAATACTGAACAGTGGGATTCTAGGAAGCCCCTATCTTTCCTGAATTTTTAATTAATAGAGATGAAGGATCACTTCAATATTCAGAGACAGATGCTAGGTCATTCATCCAGACAGCCCATTCTAATACTTTTTTCCATCAATCATAAAATGTTTTTTTTCAATATCACCTTCTAATTGCATTATTTATTTTCATCTACATTTTGCTCTGTCCCAACCATGGACATAGTTCTTTAGTGTGTGCTTTACATGATAGCACATGTACTAAACAATCACACTTTCCCATTAACTTGTTATAGCTAAACTTTCAGCTTTTAAATATGCCTCATTAATTTAACCAAATAGTCACCTTTACTTTGTGTTGCTCATCAGATGGGCAGCTTAAGAGTTTGGGTGTTATAAGGAGGTACCCTGGCCATCTGCCTGTCTCATATGTGAGTTCCTGTCAGTTTCTTGTGGATCAGTGGTCCTCAGTCTTCCTAATGTTGTGACCCTTTAATACAGCTCCTCAGGTTGTAGTAACCATAAAATTATTTTTGTTACTACTTCCTAAGTATACTTTTGCTACTGTTATGAATCACAAATCTGTGATTTCCAATGGTCTTAGGCAATCCCTGTGAGAGGGTCATGAAATCCCCCCAAAGGGGTCGTGACCCATGGGTTGAGACCCATGGTTGTGGACATATTTAGTTAACGAACACTGCTAAGCTCACAGGATGCAGACAAGGACAAGGAAGGAGGCAGCCATGTTCTCCACAGGTGATGGCCACGTTCATCCCAAGGTCTAAGCTCATGAACTGTGTCTTCGGAATTGTTCTCACATACTCTCATTTGCCTTCAATGTCTCTTCCTCAATGTGGTTCAGCGTCTCTACTCATGGCTGCTATGAAGTTCCCGTTTAGGCGTCATGTTCTGCAACAGTAATATTTTCTGAACACTTCCCAGGTGTTTTCCCATTTCCCATTGAGTATGAAGCTTCTGAATCAAATGTCATGATCTCCTTCCCCCTCTACCTGATAGTAATATAAAGAATGGACCCTGCAGTCAAACAGATTTATCTTCTGGTCTCTAAATGTGTTAGGTGTATGACTTTGTTAAGGTGTTTTTCTTCTCTACCCCTCAGAATTTTCATTTGTGAAATGAAGAAAATGTACCTTACCCATAGATGTGTTTTGAGAATTAAATAAATTCTTATCTCAGTTCTCCGAAGAGTGTGGGAAGTATTTGATAGCTCATTGAACACTGAACAAATCTAAAATAAACATTGGTCTTTCTTTTCTCTATATTTTCTTAAATCTTGGGAGCTCTTCTGGGACTTTTAACCTATCTTTGAGTGTTGTAAATTTGATTTATATCATATACACTTAACCCACAGACAGATATTTACACAAACTCATAAGCTCTGGCTCAATTTTATACTATTGCTTTGTAGACAATGCTTGCAGACTGTGTGTAGGTATTGATGGGCTTGAAGTTGACAAAAAGAGAGTTGCAATTCCCAGATTTACCAGTTAAAATCTTATTTTTCTAAGTTCTTTAGCCTTTCTGAACATCAATTTAGCTGACCCTAAGATACAAATGTTATTAATAGTAATGTACAGGTTGAATATCTCTTTATATAATTGATGAACATACATTTCTGATTGAAACATGAGCAGACAGATCCTAGAAAGTAGCACCAGTATGATTTATTTTAATTAAAAAATTATGATCCTTGAAACATAGCAAGGCATTGTGATCAAAACTGAATAACTTTTTTTTCATGCCAGAGAGATTATTCTGAGTTCAGTTTTTGATGCCATAAAAGCATTTGAAATTAACACTACTAGAATAAAAAGATTACCACTCTAGACAGTTTGAGTCAAATGTCTTGTATTGCTGGATACTTTATATTTAATGCTCTTCATTTTTGCACATTATTATTTTGTCATATTAGTGTGTCTCTATTGTTCAGCAGCTGAATGTTTTGTCCTTGTTATTGTAAGATATAGATGGCAGTAGAGCGACCTATACACCACCCATATGGCAGTTCAGTTTCCTTTTCAAAGAGCAGAGTTTTATTTTTCTACCACATTCAATTGATCTTTCCTTACCCATAATTTTCATGAGTGTTAGCTAGAACCATAGACTTATTGAGTTGATTCCAGTGACCATCACTTCTATCTATGTAAAGTTTTTATTTTCTATGATCAGGAAATTTCAGACTAAGTTAGTTCTCAGGCTTGATCATCTGGCCTTCCAAGGCAGTGGAATATGTGTGATTCTCTATTTCACCCATTTCTGCTGGTACTTTTCAACCTCCCAGAACCCAAAGTTGTCTACATCCAACTTCCCAGACCAATGTATCTCTACCAAGACCTAGAGTCATCCTCCTTTCCTCATGATGCCAGCTCTCCATGTCTTCCCTGGCACTACAATAATTCTTCCTTACCCATCTCTTAGGGTCTCAGTGGTCAAATCTTCCAAATTTCATTTTACTTGCTTCCTCTTTACTGTTCTTGATGCAGTGGACATTATTTACTACCATCCACCCACCCATCCATCCACCCACCCACCCACCCATCCATCCACCCATCCATCCACCCATCCACCCACCCATCCATCCATCCATCCATCCATCCATCCATCCATCCATCCATCCATCCATCCATCCATCTTTTTCTCTCTACAAGTGTAGAAAGCCACTGCAATGTCTCAGAGATGACAGTAGGTACTCAAATCACCATGGTAAGAGAGAAGCCATGGAACCCTTCCAGTTTATGTCCCCCATGAAGACAAATTTGAACAGAAGGATTTCTGTGTAGGGTGTAGAGTGTCTCAATGGGAAACTCAGTAAAAGTTGGTGTCTCACAGAGGACATGACCTTGACAGCAGTCCTGGAAGCTGGAATGTTTTGGCCACGCCCTTACGACTGAGCTTGCTACACATCGATCCTTTCTATTAAACTATAAGTTTTCCCCAAGGTTTAGTACAGTATTTTCAGCCATTTCAAGTAAAATGATGTGTGTTATCATCACCTAAGAGAAAGGCTAGTTAGAAAATTATTATATACAATATTCTATTAGAGATAATTTAGACAAAATTTTCATTTCAACATTAAATATCTATCTATTCTATCATCTATCTGTCTGCCTATCTATCATTTATCTATCATCTAATCCATCTATCTATTTATCTATTATCATCTATCAATCAATCAATCTATCATATATCTAGATATAGATATGGACACATATAGTTCATTTTGCTTAATTTAATTATATTTAGATGAACAGACTTTAGAGAGGAAACTACTTTAGTTGAATCAAAACCCTTATGCAGAAAAGGTTTGAGTCTTTTCACTCAAGATTTTACACACCTGTAGTTTAAGTGCTGTTCCTAAACAGCAATGAGAGCAGCACTCACTCTCAAGGCATAAAACAAACAGACAGTTTTCCTTCATAATAACAACATCTGAAGTTAGAAGGGGTCTATAATTCAAAAGGTCACATGGAAAATGTTAATGAAAGCAGAATGTAGTCAAGGCAAATAAAATAAGAAAATAAATCTAAGTTTGCTGCGGGCACTGCAAATCAGATTGCAACCATTGTTTTAGAAGCAGGAAGCAGCTGTTTACGCAAATGCAACATTCTTAGAATGTTTGCCTATACTTCTCTTTTGTACATTAGGATGTGTCATTCTTCTGAAGTTAATAATCCCCAATAATTTTATGTACAAGAGCTAATTTAAACGATTATGAAAAAGATAATTTAAAGACAAAGACTTAACAAAATAGGTCAGAAAACCTTGTCAAAAGACTAATTACCCGTATTTAATAAAGAAAGCCAATGGGTAATTTCAGATATAAATGTTTTAGAATCAAATTACTGACATTTTAATAGTGATTAAACAAGTCTGTGATCATTATTGTTTCAACCCTGCAGGAATTAATTTAAGATTTTGCAAATCTGGATCTAGCACCGCATGCTTTTGGAAACAGAAGCAGTGCAATTGCAGACCTGGTCCTGTAGCATGGTGCCCACTAATGTTCCAAGAACTGCATTACCAGTCCTTGAACAAATCTGGGATCCGTGGTATTGTCAATGACAATGATACACAGTGGGGGACATCATGACACTTGCTTTTTTCATAAATTTGTGAGATATGTTAGTTACCACGAAGCCCACGCTTCATAGCAGATCTTAGGATCGGCACACAAAAACTATTAGGGAAGGAAACTCTCTGGAAATGCAAAGTATCAATTTCAAAATCAGATAGCAATTTAACAACGGAATTAATTTTACACAATTTTATGATAAAAAAGATCATCAGTGAGAAATGCTTTCATTGTCTGTCCCAAATTGATTCTTTTTATCTCCTGGTCTCTAGGCTTTCAGAAAGGTTTTAACAGGAGACTGGAAGAAATTTGCTGCCCACTCATGATGATGCTTCAGCAAAAGGTTCTTCAGAATGGATCAAAGGCTGTAATTTCCATGCCATTTCTGCCCAATTTTCTTTTCTCCTAATGTTTTCATTTTTTGAAACAGCTATGATTGCAATCCAATTTTGCCCACACAGCACTGCATGCTTAAATGAACCATTTATCACAAACTTTTTGTCTTTTTGTTGCTTGAGATTTTATTTGCTTAGAAATCTTTTTTTTCCATTAATGTTTACTGCTCAAGCTGCATTACAATTACCTTCAGTAATTACTACCTGTTGAGGCTTATATTATTCTATTCTCCAGATGTGGCATCAAAAGTTGTTATTTCAAAACAATTATATGTTACTGCTGGAACTCATTCTCACTTCACCAAATAAAGATCTCCTTATAGATCTTTGGAAAGTTTTCTCTGTGACCCTTGTCCTGATTTACAAATACTAAAAGTTTAAAATGCCTAGGGTATTTTATATGTGATCCCGGTGAGTTTTTATACTCTCAGTGTCATCGTTTCCTTGTATGAGTGATTGTATTTTGAATCATTGTGAAGGATCTGATCAAGTCCTTTTACTAGCTACCAGTGAGTGACTTTGAAATACTTACTGGTTGACCAACTTTTTAATTTAAGATCCATTGGTAGAGTTTACAGAAGACAAAACTCTGATGAACCTGGTTCAGAGATTTGTCATTGTAATTAGTGACCCAAATACTTTTCTTCATTCTCAAAATTTATAAAGAAATTAACAATGTAGTCTTGATCTACAAACAAACAAACAAACAAACAAACAAATAAATCCAGCAGGCTACAGACCTTAAAGCATTGCTACAAAGTTTCTGGTTTTGTTTTTTAATTTCAGGGCACTCTGTAGTATATTCCCTAAAGATGTTAAGACTTCACAGAATCATAGAATAAGAAGTATGGTATCTAGAAAAAGGATTCAGTTATGAGTCAAGCAGAAGCATCTTGCCTGGCCTCATCATTGAAAAGATGGGTCTTATAATTGCAATTTGGTTTCTGGAATTGTACTTTATTTTCCAATGTAGCATGCTGTTTAGGTTTCCTGTCATCTTCATCTGTGGATACATTGTACAATTTTGTTCCCATAAGCCCAGTATAGCTCTAAAACCCTCAGAAAACATTCCAGGATGAATTTCAACTGGCTCCATGAAGGTATATTGCAAAGGTTATTACTTTAAGAGTCGATAGAGTCTAGACATTGATTTATTTATTCATTTAATTTTGTTACTTTTATTTTTCATTGTTGATGCTTCTTGACTGCCTCTGAGCCGGGTTTCTAAAGTATGCTAGCTCTATGCTACCTGGGAGCTAAGGTTTTGCCTTGGTGTGGTGCCATGAAATTTATGAGTGCCGGGCAAAGACCTAAAGTTTGGTTCAGCCCTTCGGTGAGCATCTGTGTGGTCCTCTTCGAATGTACTCACTTTCCTTAAGCTTCTAGTTCTGTAAAGGCAAGGCACATGAGAGAGTATAAGAAAAGAAAGGGTCTGTCGGAGACTTGACCATTTATGATTGACTTCTAGCCCTTTTAATGACCAGTCCTTTAAAGTATAATTAAATTACACCCTCTCTTAACATAAATGTACCAGGTTGAGATATTGGTCAAGGTCAGCAACACATTTTCTTGAGTCTAAAGGCCCTTTGAGGTCTGAAGTGGATTTGGTTTTGTTGTGTGCTTATTTTCTTTCTTTGCTTTTTGTAAAAAATTATTTTATTTTTATTCTTTTTATATACATTGGTGCTACACCTGCATGTGTGTGTGTGTGTGTGTCTGTGTGTGTGTGTGTGTGTGTGTGTGTCTGTGTGTGTGAAGGTATTGGGTATTGGATCTCCTGGAACTGGAGTTACAGACAGTTATGAACTGCCATATGGATGCTAGGAATCGAACCCAGGTCCTCCTGAAGATCAGCCAGAGGTCTTAACCACTGAGCCATTTCTCCAGCCCTGCTTATTTTCTTTTTGCTTACTTCCTTTTCCTGTCCTCTGGAGGACCTGAAATGTTAAGTGTATAAGTGGAGGAGTACAGATAGCATGCTGTTTAAAGCCTGAGGTCTGGGTTCTAAGAGCTGAGGACTAGGTCATTGGTCTGTAAGATTGCAAAGTTACTTGAAAACATTTGCATTCCTGTTTACTTATTATGAAACAAAGCTGGTACTGCTGCTATTGTGATGATTTATTGCTATGATAAATATATTTTAATACATAAGAAGATTAGAATGGAGACAGAACCTGTGTGTCACAAGCACATATAAGTTATAACTATTTTTTAATTAAGACAAGTTGTGTTAATCTTAGCTTAGTTCTGGCCCTTCCAAAATTTGGTTTTGGCTAAAGGTATTTCAAAAATCAGAAAAAAAACCTTCTTAAATATCTTGCTGAATTATAGAGATCTTTTAAAATATTTATGTATAGCAATAAGAAAATTAACTCATTAATATTTCTTAAAATATTACTATTGTAAATTAAATGATTTTTAAGAAAGGTAAATCAGAGAAGTTTGGAAAATGGACTATTAGGCACAACCCATACATGCTCTATAAGAGTAAGTAGACTTGCTATCATCTAAAGTGTCTCAGTAAAGACTGGACATGACTACCTATGATCTTGGCAATATTCTTTAGACACTAAAAATCAATGGTTAGAGAGCTGATTAAAAATTGAGATAATAATTTCCAAAAAGCAATACTGGAGAATAGGCCAAAAGTGACTTATGAGTTGCATTGAAAAAATACGAGAACAGAATATTCTAGTTATTTTAGTGTTGGATTTTTTAAATGTTAAGAGATATTTTAAAAAACTAGATATGTAGTAGGTTATATGAAAAGTGCTACAAATGTTTATTTTTTGTGTTTGTATTTTTTCTTTTTAATAAATAAATCTATTCTCAAGATTAAAATGTATGAAACGATACAATCCAGGCTTCCATTTTCTATCCTGTGTATAACAGCTGCAAAGAGTTTTAACTAAAATGACTGACATGGGAGTTAATTGCCTCTTTCTGGTTATTACAGCCAGAGTCTGGCTTTTACTTTCTCTTCGCACTAAGTCCACATTTTCGCATCTTCGGGTATAATTTAACTCGTTCTAGCAGCTTCTGTTTCCCTACTGTGTACTTCTCTATTAGGAGAATGGAATTCCAGCAGTTAGAATGACTCAGCAGGAAATCAAATCGACCCTGTCAAACCAATATCTTTGCTAAGGAAAGCGTGGGAAGTACCACTAGTTTGTCCTTTATAAAAATGAGTTTGTGTATTCCTAGGTAATCCATAGATTCATAGCCAGGCAAGAAAACAGTAGCAGTTTACTTAAAGATGATAATATATATTGACTCAATTACCTTTTGCCTAAAGGAATGAATGTTTGATCTTTTCTTCATTTGTTCAATTAATATTTATTATACATTCATTAATTACCAAGAGGCCATGCTGGAGCCAGTGTAGAAAGTAAGCAGGGATACAGATATAACACTCAATAAGATATGGTACCATCCATGCAACTTAGCTAAAAAAAGCAGGCACTAAACAAATAAATAGTTTGCATATCAACCTTCAAAATGGAGGCATATAAGATCTAGCAGCATGAAGAAGGATGCTATCCATGCAAAAATGACTTCTATTCTATAAGCAGACTCATTTAAGAGCTTAAAATATTTATCTAGAAATTTAACGTGGGAAGTTTGTTAAAGAAACACTAATCTGGAGCTGTAGCTCCATGCTAAAACACACACAAGAGTAGATGGGACACATACTACTAAATAAAAACAGACTTAGAAAATCAGAGTAACGTAAAAAAAGGAAAAAACAACCAGACAAGCAAACAAACCACTCATAGAAAAATAACATCTCTAGCACGGCTTGTAGGACTATTTCCTCCGGATGCCAACAGATACTGCATCCAGTGATTCAGTGGAAACTTGAGTAGTTTCATCATTTGTGATTTTTGTGTCTAATTTTTTTTTTTTTTAGAGAAACTGGAAACTTGTTGATTGTCTCACAGGTAGTTTTCAATGTAAAATTTCTCTAAGTTTTCCCCATGATTTAGTTCCATACTACTGATTTATTTTCAATCCATGAGAGATCAAAGATGTCAACATAAAACCAGTTATACTAAATCTAATAGAAGATAAAGTGGGAAATAGTCTTGAACACATTGGTACAGGAGACAACTTCCTGAACAGAGTAGCAATAGCTCAGGCACTAAGATCAACAATCCATAAATGGGACCTCATGAAACTCAAGTTTCTGTATGGCAAAAGACACCATCAATAGGATAAAATGGCAGTCTACAGAATAGAAAAAGATCTTCACCAATCCTACATCTGACAGAGGTCTAATATCCAAAATATAAAGAATTCAATAAATCAAACACCAATAACCCAAATAACCCAATTAAAAATGGAATACAGAGCTAAAAGAGAATTTGCAGCAGGGGAATCTCCAATGGCCAAGAAGCACTTAAAGTAATGTTCAACATCCTTAGTCATCAGGGAAATGTAAATCAATGCGACTCTATCTTACACTTTTCAGAATGGCTAAAATAAAAAAGTCAAGTTCCAGCACATGCTCCAGAGGATGTGGACCAAGGGGAACATTCCTCCATTGCTTGTACAACCACTTTGGAAATCAATTTGGCATTTTCTCAGAAAGCTGGGAATAGTTCTACCTGAAGACCCAGCTATACCTCTTCTGGGCATATACCCAAAAGAAACTCCACCATACCACAAGGACACTTGCTCAACTATGTTCATAGCAGCTTTAATTGTAACAGCCAGAAACTGGAAACAACCCAGATGTCCCTCAAATGAAGAATGGATAAAGAAATTGTGGTACATTTACACGATGGAATACTACTCAGCTATTAAAAACAAGGACGTCATTAAATTTCCAGGCAAATGGATGGAACTAGAAAATATTATCCTGAATGACGTAATCCCAACCCAGAGAAATATTCGTGGTATGTACTCACTTATAGGTGGGTATTAGCCATAACGTACAGAATAACCATTGATATCCACAAACTCAAGGGAGGTGTGGATGCTTAAATCTCACTCAGAAGGGGAAATAAAATAACATTGAAAGTGGATGGAGAGGGGGGACTATGTGAGAAAGGGGTGGGGGGGGAATGGGGTTGGAATGAAAGGGCTGGGAGGAGGGGAGATCGTTGGGGAGCATCTCCAGGACAAGCCAGAGAACTGGGAGAAGGAAGGATCCTGGGAAGATATGGGGGTGACTCTACCTGAGACTCCTAGCAGCAGGGGAAAAGCTGCCTGAAATGACCACCTCCTGTAGCCATGCAGGACTTCCAGGGCACTACACCACACATAAAACCTTCAACCCCATTTTTTTTCTGCCTACAAGCTATGAAGGAATAGAGATGGAGCAGAGATGGAGGAAATGGCTGCCAATGACTGGTCCAACGTGAGACTGACCTCATGGGAGAGAGCCAACCCTGGACAGTATTAATGATATTCTGCTACGCAGAGACTCAGGTAATCATCAGGCAGAGCCCAGGGACTCTTATGGAAGAGTAAGGGGAAGGATTGAGGGAGCCAGAGGGGCCAAGGACACCACAAAAGACCTACAGAACCAAATGGGGCCCATGGGGACTCACAGAGACTGAACCACCAACCAAAGAGCACACATGGACTAGGCCTAGGCCTCCTACACATGTGTAGCAGATACGTATATGTAGCTTAGTCTTTATGTGGGTCCCCCAACAGTTGGAGTGGGCATTGTCTCTGACTTAGGCTCTGTTGCCCGCCTTTGGATTCCTTTCCTCTAGCTGGGCTGCCTTATCTGGCCTCAGGGGAAAGAATGCCCTTCGTCCTGATGAGACTTGATATGCCCAGGCAGGTTGGTATCCTGGGGCAGGCTCCTCTTCTCTGAGAAGAAGAAAATATAAAATTTGCCTAAGTATCAGAAAAGACCTTTGGTAGTCAGGTTTATTAATTTCATGATTATTTTAAAGTAAAATAGAAATATCTCCACCACTTGAGGCATTAGAAATGAAGACTTCATTAAGTTCTTCAATGGAAAACAGCAAAACTGAGGGATGTTTTTACTTTGATTCCTGGTTTCTAGGTCTTTGTGATCAGAAACTCATTTTTCTCCTTGCATCTCACAGTAATATGCATTTATCCATTGAGATAATTTTTAGAACATACTTTTTACTCCCTTAATCACATTTTGAAATGACCACTGTGTAACTAGAGTAGTTTTAGATCTCAAAGTAGAAGTTTCACGAATGAGAGTCACAAAGAAAAATAAATATACACATCAACTCTTGTAAAGACAGGACCAGCGAAATCCCAATGTACTTGCTATAGCGCATTCCTGAAGGTGTCAATCACTGAGATGTTTTAGAGATCCCTGATACATGCCTTTATTTTGATTTTGGAATTACACATGAAGACAAAGCTATCTCTCCCCAGAAAAGGCAGAACAGAATCACTGCTATCTAAAATGAAAGCATATTGGAGCCCATCCTTTGGCTAACTCCTTGGAAACCATTCTCAGAGACAAAAGGAACCATGCTATGAAGACACTTGAGAGGCACTAGGGTTTTCCTAGTCCTTGGTCATCAGCACACTACTGCAAAGAGCACTTCTGGTGTTGCGTGTCATAGCTACCCAGAGGGTGGATTGTGTGATCTGAGCTGTGGAAGCCAGGAAGCGAAGCTGGGTGTTCCTGGAGTGGCCCTCTTTTCCTCATCCTACTGTGGACCATAGGCCTGCTAAGCAATAGTTCCTGACCATTGGAAACATAAGATGGGTGTTAGCAAGGAATGCCACCTGGGATTCAAGTCCCTGTGCTCTACATCCTAAAGAAAATATTTGCCGTATTCTAATGGATGTATAATTCCTTTCAGTAGTTGTTATTGACTGTACTTTTCTTGTGTTCCTTTGGGTCTCTAAAAAAAAAATTAAGTTTAGTGCCATACCAGAATATTAGAGAGCTGCAGTAATAGATGACACACTTTATCAAGAGAAATGAAAAAGTAATTCTACCTATAGTAAAATAAATGAGCCAATTCCAGAGGAACTGATAAGCCAAGGGGCTATTGATGGATGTGTCATTAGCAGAAGTCTAATGTGGTCACGTGTGGCGTTCTCCAGTTTCCTTGGTACCTCACTGAACCCCTATTCTGTAGGAATCCAGGAAACCCGTAGGCATTGTGAAGATCTGAGTATATAACATGTAGACTTGTCTCCCAGTTTGTTTTCTGCATATGTTAGCAGGTTAAATCCAGAATTCAGGGGACTATGCTTTGGCTTTGGAGAAATCTGTAGCCTCAACTTGTTGTGTCTGTGCCAGGGGTTGTAGCTAGCATCTGTGCACCGAAGTCATATTGGTTCTTCTTTTCAAGGGGAAAGTAGAGGATTATTTCATCATTTCAGTTTGATCCTTGTGTGATTGTGTGTGTGTGTGTGGGGGGGAGAGGGATAGAGAGAGAGAGAGGGAGGGACACTAAAAAAAAGCAGGATTTGATTTAAGGAAAGCGAGCATGGCTACTTGCTCTGATTTGTGTTTTCAAAACTACTACCAAGGAGAAAATGACTGAGTCATGGGAGAAGCATGACTTCCGAAGATTGTGGGGACAGTGTTTTCTTTGATTGTCTTGTGTGATTACGGCTAACCCATCAAGGCTGAGTACCAACCGCTGCTGGGACTTAGTGTTCTTTGTAAGAATGATGACAGTTCAGAATACTAAAGCTTTTATTCTTCTATGCTAACAAAAGATAAAACTTGAGCATATCAAAGTGATGAGGAGGTAAACTGATGAAAGCTGCCAGTGGGAAAATTTACTTATGCTTGCCTAGAAGATGGCTTAATAAGTTATACTACAGCACACGCGCGCGCGCGTGCACACACACACACACACACACACACACACACACACACTCCCACACTCCCATTATTTTAAAGGCATTTTAATCATATTTTTTTTTGGGTTATGTGTTATACATGTGTAAGTGATACTTATTAGTATCATCGTTCCTATGGTAACAATTGCTCCTATCAACATGAAAGTGATCTTAACAGGATCTGCTTTTAATGGTCAATTTTTGGACTATGATCAGAGAAATTGTTGTACTCTCTATACCTAACCAGCCAGGTTTTTTTGTTAAAATGCAAAATTGTCTCAAAATGATAGTCTTGCAAGTTTGGATGAAGATATAATAGAGTTTGATGGTTTTTGCTAATAATGCTCCTTCTCATTTGCTGACACAACTAGAGCCTAATCTCTTGCCTTAAGATGCACTGGCGGAATAGGAGTATGTCCTCTGCATTGTCTATTTTAGTTTGCTGTGAGCAAAAGTCATCATCTTCTATGCATTCTGAAGCATAACCGCTCTCTGGCTTGGAACAGTAGCTCTTGGACTCATATACATGCCTACTCTACAATAATACATAGACATCTAAAGAGACTCTGGTTTTCAAGGAATTAAAAGTAATGACAACCATGCTATTCTGTGACTCAAAAGACAAATGAAAATCCATATTGAACGGTGGCATTATTTCTCTTTTTACTAATGCTTGCATTTGATTGATTGTATTCTTCTTCACCTGTAAGCAATTTGCTGAATGAAAAACATTCTGTTTCATCTATCTTAGTAAGACACTGTTTCCTGGCATGGGAGAGTAATAAAAAGTCATATTGCAGTCTCTCATGGTTAGTGAACATGTATGTTTGTTTCTCTTTTCTGTTCCCCTGGTCTTATTTCCAGTTTATCTACTTGAGACAAGCCTATATTTATTTATGTCTTTCATCTCCTTCAGAAAATGCACATATTAAGCTAGTCCCAAAAGTAAATGATGTAAAATTTGAATTTGTAGTTCAAAGTTGCTGCTTAACTTTCTTTATGATGCTCTGTCTGTAGTCAAGGCGAGATGCTTAAGTAGAAGCAGGGGCCTCCGCTTTCTTTGAATTTAGGCACAGGTGTGCTGTAATAGGAGTGACCTGTGAGGGCCCAGGTGCAACACTGGCATGCATGGTCTCCACTTTAATCACTCGGCAATGACTCTGACATTTCCGGAGGAGCTTCTTTGAGATGCCAAGCCAGGCACCCCCATACAAGATGACTGCACATTGTCAGGAGCCCATTTCTTCACTGACTCTCAGCAATTCTGCTCACGCCTCACATATGACAGCTACTCAAGCACAGTCAAGGGCATTCCCAGAGAAACAATATGCTAATTCTGTATCTCAAGCTGCTGCTAGCTAAACTGGGTCCTGATGCACTTCGGAAGCACCCTGAAGAAAGAAACCCAAGTCAATGACATACACTGTTTAACCTAATGAATTATGCATCCGGATGCAATGTGCTCTTACAGCCCCATGAGGCTTCTTAGAAAATATGGGCTCAATAAGCTACAGAAAAAATTCTGAGAGCATTGGAAGCAATGAATGCTATACCCAAGGCCAACTTAATTATGTCAAGTTGAGTACTGCTGATTAGAAGCTTGTATTTGTTTTTAAAATTAGACAATATCTACTCTTCCATGGCCATGAAAGCATTATGGATGTAGCAAATTTCCTTCTTTGCCCCAGTTATCCAACCTTACCCACTTTCCGGCAATGCTAGCTGAGACTAAGTTTTGTTTATTTCAGGCTATGAAATGCAAAGTCATTTAACTTACCTATTCCTCTTGTTTTTCAAGTGTATTAACTTGTATGTTATATGATATTATCAAATGAAAAGAAAGCAGGTGACTTCTGTTAGTTACACCATCTACTGCCTCTTGTCAACAGCTATATGCCATTACCTCGCCCACTTAATAGTTCACTTCCGAAATAGCACAGATACAAATGTGCATTATTTATATATTTCCAAAGGGTCACAATTTTGAAAGAATAAAGAATTCATAGAGTGTTACCAAGCATTAAAACATAAAGTTCTTTGTGCCTAAGGAATCAAATAAAGGGTAAAGACTAGATTAGGCACCAGTTTATGCATCAAATCTGATAAGATGAAACTGGAGTAGAGAAGTGGGGTGGGGAGGAATATGTATCATATGGAAGGGTGAAATAAATATTTGTTGTAGAATTAAAAACAACATAGAACTTTGATGTCTGCAGGGAAACAGATGGTGTACATGCTTATTTCTACAGACAAAAAAAAATGGTTTTGTGTTAACAAAAATCAAGACAGAAAGTCAATGGGGAAAGCTGCCTTGTAATTTTCTTGCTGAACATTTTGGGAAGTCTAAGTGCCTTTACACTCTCTGGTCTTGCTGACCAGCTCACTCTGATACAGGCAAGCAGTGCTTGGCTTGGAGTAGTGACTAGCCAACAGAAATAACACATGCTGACTCTATTTTTATTATTATTATTATTATTATTATTATTATTATTATTATTATTATTATTATTATTGAAAGAAAGGAAAGAGAGAGCCTGATAGAACCCTGGTGACATGTTAACCGTTAACTTCTCCCTAGAAATCAATCAGAATATTAAACTGTGAAAGAATTAATATACCTAGAATCCAGTCCACACCAGTTCACGTAAGAGTCTGAAAAAAAGCAGTTACTAATCCTCATTTCCAAATACGATGACTTAGTAGTTAAGTATTATTTTACTCAGCTAGCTCCCCTTCTGAAGCTCTGCCAGCTCCGGTGGATTTGATGTTTGCAATCCGTAGAGTGTTTCTGTGGTTGGTGGGCTCGAAGCTGTCTCAAACATTTGACTTCATGCAGAGTGGGGGCTAACGCTTTCCAGAGCGTTCAGCTGTTGTTACCCTTATAGTTATACATAGTATATACTCAGGCAAATCTATACCAAAGGGTTTTCTTTTAGCAACATAGTATTTATATACACCAGGAAGAAGAGATTTTAAGAAGAAATATAAGCTGTTTTCATTAGGCGAAGATACAGACTTTCTGTAGCATATTTTGTAGAACATATAGAATCTGAATTTGATAAGCAGTCCCTTAGTGCAAGGGTGCAGGTTATAAGCTTATGTTTCCCTGGAATACAGTATATGCCTCATGTTTTGAAAGGCTTTGGCTTAGCAACGACTTGGCTGTGTTTATAGCACGACCACTGCCTTCCCTGATGATGTCTCCAGCAGTCGCATGCCCCTCAGGGAAGCAGGGCCAAGGAGAAAGCCATATGCTGCGTCTCAGCTCCTGCTGGGTGTGGAGTTACTGGTTTTCCATGAACTTCTGCATACTTGTTAAGTCAATCAGTGACGTTCTGTAGATTTGTGTCTTTTCCTGTTACACATGGCCTACCTTAACACCGCATAGAGAGCAGCATAAACAATCATTTTGTGTGTGATTTGATTTGGTAATTATAAACCCTGACAGTTCTTCATCCTGTTGCATGGCTCCTTGTTTTAGAGGCTTAATTAAATACTGGGAGTAGGGAAGCCATGAAAGAACAGGAGAACGCAGACAGGGAACACAACTGTTTCATTGACCAAAAAATCCTATTAAAATTGACACTATTTCCACACATGAGTGCTGATGTAACTCATAACCATCATAGTATTTTTTAAAAGTGGGCTAGGATAAAAATAACTTGGAAATTCCATTATACACGTAGGTCTAAAAGAACAAAGAGTGTATTCTGTGCCTCCAAAAATCATCATGGAGAGTCTACAAAATGGCAGAGTTATAAACAGTTATTAAAGGCGGAGAATGAAACAGAACGGGGCAGGGGACTTCATTCTATTGCCACTTCCGACCTGGCCAGCTCCAGAATGGAGCTACTGCGTCTCTAGATCTCTGTGGTCTTGTAGACTCCACCACCATCTCTCCCCCTCCACTCTCACCGCTAAGCTCTTCCAGTTCATGACTCCTTCTTATTTCCAAGTTTAAATTCAACCTCTAAGTTGAAGAAAGAAAAACCAAACCATGAGCTATGTCAGGAGGCAGATGACCAAGCGCACATGCAATTGGCATTCTTTTTGCCCCGGGATGATCCTAAGGAGCTTTGGCATAAGCTTATGTATTGCAAGCATAAGCAGTGCTAGGCTGTCATAGGCAGATCTGAGAGGAAAGACACTGGTTAGCTCTAATCAGCTAATATTTAATAGTTTGAGTTTTTTGTGCATCATGGGATTTTGGATGAAATCTGGTGTTTAGGAATATGTTTAAAATATTATTTTGTCTTGGATGGTGAGCTATTTTCACAATCTTAAATATTCATATTTACTTGTTTCAACTTATGGCCCACTCTTGGTGAAAACCTTGCAAAATATAAATTATTTAACTATATGCATATGTACTCAATAAAAGTTATAAAAACAAGTTCAAGCTTGCTATGTATGTGCTAGACACCGATGTACATATACATATAAATATGTACACATCCATACACACACACACACACACACACACACACACATTATATAATATGTATCCTTACTGTTTAATCCTTCTGTATACTTGTGGGTGAAGTTTGCATTTTACAAAGGAGGAAGAAAACCTTGAGAGGTCACGTGATTTTCCCAAAACTAGGGGTTAAAGAGTGGAGATCAACAGAAATGAGTGAGGTCTGTTAATAAGTTAATATAATAAATCATAAATATGTATAGATTACTAGTTACAGTTAGTCCATTGGGGGAGGCAGTTGAAATTAAATTCAAAGTTTTATTATGCAATAAAATTTCATAACATGTTCCATGAGAGTGAAAGATAAACATTTGATGCCCAGAATGTAAACTACTACAGACATTTCCCCCAATCTCACATTGAAATGTTATTGGCTTTAGTTGCGTTCTTGTTTGCAGCTTGAACCACTGTCATTTGAGAAGTTCATTTTGTGTACGGCACTAAATAGTTTGAGAGCCACTGAATGGAAGCTAAATATTTACATGTCAGTGAGGTTCAAAGTTAAGGCTTGTCTCTATTATCCAGCACTAGTGAACTGCGTCTGGATTAGAGGCAAGATCTGGGGAATCAATATTAATTATTTATGTTGTTCTTCGTGTCATAGTGAAATAAGCATCCATGAGTGATGTGATGGTTAAATCAGTGTGTGCTGCGGTTTGAGAAGGGACATGAATATCTATGATCTGATTTTTATGTGTGACTGCTTACGGGAGTAGAATAAATATCCGCTAACAACATGACACCATGGAGATTTGTGCAGGAGGGTAGAAAGGAGAGAGGGCCCCACAACCAGTGACAAATTGGTGTCCTCTGTATATATCCTGAAACCAGAGAAGATCAGTAAGATGACAAGGCCCCTGTAAAGGCTCCGTGTAAAGAAACAATTACAGAATGACAGCTTCCTTGACTTGTATCCCCCAAATCTATAAAACACAACCTTAAATGAAAGCTCAAGACCTCACTGTTTATAGGTAAACTTTTAGTTTTCAGAGATATGTTGGGGATGCCAGGCTGCTGGGGTTTAAAAAAAAATAGTGTTACAGGAAGCAGGAAACAATGTAAGTATAATTTCAAAAACTAAAGAAAGAATTTCCAAATTAAAAAAATAAAAGGTAGCATTATGAGACAGGCATTCCTGATTTGGAACTGGCTTTTGTCACTGCTAATTTATGAGTTGTGAGACTTTCTTAAATTCTCTGGGACCACAGGGCTTTTATGTAGTTCTACATCAGGATAGCTGCTTTCTGAGGTGTTTGTATTAATGAGATAATGGACATGAGCTTTAGAGTCCAAATTCATTCCAATTATAGTGCCTGTAAAGTATGAATTTATGGAATGACAAATGCCACCTCTGACTTTTATTATTGTTATTGTCTATAAAGGCAAAGGGACAATATTTGGGAAAAACAAATAACATGAAGTAAACTAATAAGAACCCTTGCATTTCAAACATGAAATGGTGGAAGTAGTTTATGATTTGATTCTTACTTCCCATAGTTAAGTAATATCAGTAGAACTAAAACTAGAGAGGAAATCAATTTTAATATGCAGAAGGAGAAACTGTTTGATAATATCGACCAATTGTCATTATAATTAATGAGAAACACAGGGAATAATTTTCTTCTGGACCTATGAGACTTACATTTACATGAAGTACTTTGTTTAACAGATTAACTTCTGGTTACATGAATGCAATAGGTTGCTGGCCCAAACCAAATACTATAGACTGCTTTGGAGAATGTGTTAAAAGTGGAAATTACAGGGGTGCAGCGGTCACTGTGATCAATTAAAATGTCATATCATCATATTATTGGGAACCAAGGAAATTGAATTATAATAATGGGTAATAAAAACGGACATTAGGTGTCATTTGAGATTGGGCACTGTTTTACTAAGCACATTCGTATGTATTCCTGAAATGTACTGTCGGGTCAAGACTGGCATACAAGGTGACAATTAAGAAGGTGACCTTGGGTGAGTCCTTTTGGTTCCAATGCCAGCCTCATTTGATGGACTTTGGACAAGCTACTTAACTTTCTCATGTCTGTTTTACCCTCCTTTGTTAAAACGGGATACTTCGTATGCCAACCTAATAATATTGTTATGATAAGAACACATAAAACTGACATGTGATTGATACTAAAATCTTAACATAGAACAGATGATAACATGCCCACAAATGGAAACAGGATGCTTGATTTCATAAATGTTAAAACAGGAAAGTCATGACTTACTCTGAAGGTAGACATATTTTCCCCTCGGTGTAAGATGAACTCAATCCAATGCCCCCTCTTTGGACATTCTGAGAATTTTAGAGGATGTCAGGTGGCAAGCTATTGTTTGGGAATTTAATGGCCTGGTTCAGAGTGAAGACATTCCATTTTGATTGCTTCTTTGAGTTCACAAAGGGAGAGCTTTTAATTAGCCACTTATTTTAATTACTCTTGCTAGGATACTATTTGCTCTGAAATTCAGTCCCTTGAGAATGCATGGGATGCCTTAGCCATACTGCTTGTGTCAAAGGACTCACTCCCCGCCACCCCCAAAGTAACTCAATGGAATTTTCAAGTTCATGTTCTTCTAGGTATCTTTGCCTATCAAAAGGAAGATGCTCCTCTAAACCAGTGGGCTGTTTGCTTGGGATGCTCTCACTCTCGTTCAAAGAATTAAACACTCAATAACTATTTTATGGGTGTCTAAACTTCTTCCCAAGAAGCTTATTATTTGTTTACAGGGTTTTCTTCCTAGGTGCAAGTCTATATCATATTTATCTTGATAGGCATACCAACAGTGTACGAATGAACTCATTAAAAAGACACTGCAATGGGAACAAATTAATTAAATAATATTTCATAAAGGTCTCATGATGCCACAAAACTTAGTTTATTTTGTTTGCAGCTTTGCTGTGAAATAATTCGCAAATATGATTACGCTCCCTGAAGATACACAGCACAATGCCTCGTCATACGCCTATTATAAAATGATTACTAAAATCAAGTAGTCAGCATATCCACAGGCTCACAAAGTCACCATTTTTTTTTTGTATGCTGGCAAAATTTAAAATCTATAGATTGTAATTTCAGCTATAAATATAATATAAAATCACTGAGTTGTATGTTTCCTGGAACGTATGGGTTTTATAATTTAATTTTGAGACAGGGACTCATATATTCTAGACCTACCATGAGGTTGTTATGTAGCTGAGGATAACCTTGAACTTCTGTTCTTCCTGCCTCTATTTATTTTGAGTGCTTGGGTTAAAGGCATGCATCACAATATTCAGTTTTATAAGAGAAAACCATTCATCCGTTCACCAATATCTTCCATTTTTTTCTTCTTCTCCCACCAGACCTCATTCCCGTCAATCACTTGTACCATCAAAAGAACTTTGAAAGCTTCTGCAAATGCCCAGCCCTGCGGGACACACATTAAATCTGGTCATTGAACCCGTGTTGCTTACTGATTACGACTTGAAAAGAGCTTCAAATGAGTTTATACTCAATTAGAAATAAACCTCGAAAAAAAGGCGATTTAGAGATCCAATCTGTTCAATGGAGCATCTTATTATGTGATATTAAAATGTATATGTTTAATAAAATGCTGAAGGCAAAATAAGACGTATTCTAGCCAGGCAGAGTCTTTGAAAGTTCCAGTTTCTACTTTCATGAAGCCACAATCAAATCTCGCTACGTACCAGTCATTAGAGTGTGCTAAAGTGCAAAATCTTTATCGTTACCCTGACATTTTCATTTAGCTTCTGCTGAATACCAGTCAATTCTTCCAACGCTCAGAAAAACGTTCCTCAGCGTTTACCTTATCATTTTGATGATGCTATACATCCCACAATCAAACGGAAATTGTCAGGTCTCCTTTTCTTCTCCACTACTTCAGATATGCCTCTGTAGGCTTGAATCACTCACATTGATTGAGGAAAATGGTTTGTTATTTTTTTCTTGCTTCCATATTTCTCAGGGAAAGGAAGATATAATTATTCAGTTTGCATATACACAATGTCATGTTAAAACTTTCCCGTGTGAAGGAGAGGCTGATCTGAGCTTGACACTCTACAACATGGAACACAGCATACGGAATTTGAAACAACTTACAGAGTCACAAGGTGGACATGTTCCAGGAAAGAGTGGTAGGAAACTGCCAGCATGACTTGAAGAGTCCAGATTCAAGAATAACAGATGGTTTCTGGCACTTGATGCTTGCAGTCTACGAACATTGATGACTAACAGGCTTATGTTTCTAGCTAGGCTTCCGTTCTGAATTCTGACCTGTTCCGTGTGGTTGGATTCTTCGGGTTAGCTGTTTCTTCAGATTAAAACGTTTTAAAATTAAAAATGATTTCTTAAATAAAATATATTAATAATTATTTGCCCTCACCCAACTCCTCCCATGTCATCGCTCCTCCCTCACCCGCCGCAGTCCACACCTTTTCCCTCTCTCTCTCATTAGGATACAAACAGGATTCTAAGGAGTAAGATAAAATAAAATTGGATTTGTTTTAAATTACAACTTTTAAAAATTGTGCTCATAGAGTTTTTCTTCCAAATTGGCTGCCTCTGCTTGATTTTTGTGTTTTTCCTCCTTACATTTTTTGAGAATACTTGATTGGTTTCTATAATAAAATTGTTATCAATTTTCCTTTCAATGATAATGGAGAGAATTATTTATTATTTTATACTTGAATTATGCACTGACTTCTAGATTTAATATTAATTTTTATGGGTCTCTATCTCTATTTTTTCCATTTGGTTAGTTCTTTCAAAGTTCAGACCCTTCATCTCCTTCTCAAGGGTAGCAATGCCAATCAAATAAAATAGGATAAATAACAATTTCTAACAGAAATAAAACCACTCTGATTAATCATATTCCAAACGATTGCAGGATTTAAAGAACTCTTAACCTGGGTCCACAACTGAAAAGGAACAAAACTTCAGCTTAATTATTCCAGCTTCATGTTTAGCTTCTTTGGTGTTTTTAACATCGTTGTTATTACTGCTGTACTACTGTTGCTGTTTGGGATTTCTCATTGATTAACGTAGATGATTTAAGTGACTCATTTCTAACTGTTCATCTTAAAAACAGTTGAAAAATTTGCATCAGTGTAGGTTTACTTTAAAATGGACTGTATGATACTTGCATTCTGTAAGATCAATGAATGCATATTATTTGTTGGTGGTGTTGTGTATGTTAGTGTTTGGCTTATAGCATATTTGAATATATATATATATTATAATCACATTTAAAAGCAAACATTCAGATGAAAAAGTTCAAGAGTTCTGAAACCTCTACAAACAGATTTTGGGGGTTGGTTGGGACATAATTATAGAAATCTCTGGAGTAGATTACTTAATCTACTATAGATCTATTTATCTATGGGTATCGTAACACAATATTCTTTGATTTAAAAGTTATTATATATATAAGCCATAGAAGTCTGAGAAAAAAAATGAGGGACAGATTATATTTAATCATGAAAACTCAAAATAGTTTAAAGTTTGAAGGTCTCTTTAGGACCACCTCTTTTCCATGATTACTTTATCTACAAGTAAATGGAAGAGTAAAGAGAAAGGAAATAATTTGCCCCAGTCTACTGTATGATGGTGCAAATCCCTGTACTAGTGGACATCTCTGGCTCTTTGTCCAGTGCTCTTTCCGAAGTAGAATCGAAATGAATATAGTTAGTAGAGTGATTATTTGTGGGGTTCATTTTGTTCTTTATTATGTGAAGTCGCTAAGTTTTATCCTCCACATAAATTAATCTCAGTCTGCTTGAAATTCATGATTGTTGACAGAAGACTTGAAGTCAAAGACAAAGATTTTGTCCTTGAAAACAGAGAACAAGCAGCATAAGGGTTTAATTTATAGAAGTTACACTTGACCGTTCAAATCCTGTGGAGACTTGTATGCTGCAGGCTGGGTGGATGCTGTGCACATAATGGGTTTCTATCACAACACAGAAAAACACACCCTTACAAAACCTGAGTCATTTTTATTACAGGATGAGCCTAAGTACTGTCGGAGACCTCAAGCTGTTCAACATAAAACATTCTTGAAAAGATAATATGGAACTGGGGCATTCAGTTCCTGGGCTTCCGAGCTGTGCAAAACCAAATGTGAGGGACTTGTGGGAAAAGACGGTTTCTATAAACAGTATGATTGTTGAGTCCCAGAGCCTAGAGAAAATGGATAGGACTACAAGAATGGCCAGTGGTATCCGGGTAAAAAGGTCTCATTCATGATGTATCTTAAATGTTCCAATGTGTCCAGAGGCAAGCCTGAGCAAAGGTTGGTGTAGACCAGTGGCTCTCAACCTGTGGGTTGCGACTGCTTTGAGGGTCAGATGATGCTTTCACAGGGTTTGTCTAAGACCACAGGGAAACAAAAATATTTTTAAATTATAGTTATGAAGTAGTAACAACACTAATGTTATGGCTGTGGGTCACCACAACATGAGAAACTGTTGAGAACTATGAAGGTTGAGAACTATGGCACAGACCAATTACTGCTTAAACTTGTTTTAAATATATCCTAAAATTCCCAAACATGTCTCAATATATATATGTATATTTATATGCCTATATATATATATAATATTATATATATTATAGTCACTTTAGTTTTTTTCACTTACTGTGAAAAGAAAGAAATTGTGGGAAAAACTTCTTTCTAGATTATCATAACGTTATCCTTTGTTTGCTATGACTATATATCCTGTGGTCCCTGCTGAATCTTATCAAATTTTCTGTCTTAATGTATAAATTGGAAAGTTGACTTTTTAATGAGTGTTTCTGATGAGGATCAGCAAACCTCTAATCTAAAAATGCTTCTTAGTTTTGCTTATAAATGCAAAATTCTATCCACGTGTCCATTTGCATAAGGCTTTACCCATTTGTACAACTATTTATCTCCGCAAATATTTGTAATATATTCAGATTGAGTCATTTTGGCATTGATTTATATCCAGTGCAAACAAGTGTTCCTTAAATGACATTTTTATGCATTCTCAAGTAGTTTCATTGTATCAGAAGCTTTCAGCCCAACACCACTCATTTCTTTTCTGATTCTGGTGTGCTGCTACTAGAAGATCCCAGCACATCTAATCTAGATTTCATAGTTTAACCCAGAGTTTCCCAATATTCTGTGCTCTTGGCATCCACTGAATCTCTACAAACCCTAAAACTAGTGAGATTACAAAAACCATCAACTGTGGTAAAGGAGGAAGACAGCACATTTCACAATGGATTCCCTCCTGGGATTCATCAGTTCGTCTATAGTGCATTAGGAAAACAACCATGGTCATATTGAACACTAGGGTAATCATCTATTTCTCATGGCATTCAGCATACCACTATACTAGTTTCAGATCATGGTGTTTCTATGTCATGCTTACTTCACAACATCTTTTTGTTCATGTCTCTTCACCCACATATAAAATGTCTGACTTTGTAACTACTCTCCATCCACTATGTGCCCTCTTTACTTTATCTGATTGTTCTGTGGGCTAACGACTACCCATCCATTATATACCCATTTTTTTTTTTTTTTTGCTTTATCTGATTGTTCTATCTGTGGTTCTGTCTATCTGGCTAGATTTTTCATATAAATAATATTAAGCAGCATGAGATATCTACTTCATCATATTACAATATTACTTCCCAAGTAAATTATTTTCCTCCTTTACTTGCTCTTAGTAAAGACAAAGACATTGTTTTTGTTTTGTTTTGTTTTTTGTCTTTTTGTCTTTTCAGCTTTTCCACCATGCCACAAATGAAGGCTATATAGAAATAAACAAAAGCAGTCGGATAAGTGCAGCATGGGGCAGCACCAGGTTCTCTCAGAATGAAGGGGATAGACACAGTCACGTTCCACCTACAGCAGTGCTTCGTAACACTGCGACCCAGCTCCTCATGGTGCTCTGATCCCCAACCAGAAAATCACGTTTGTTACCACTTCAGAACTGTAATTTTGCTACTATTATGAACAATAATGTAAATATTTATGTTTTCTGATGATCTTAGGTGACCCCTGTGAAAGGGTCATTCAACCTTCAAAGGGGCCATGACCTATAGGTTGAGAACCACTGATGTACAGGAAGAATTGTTTTCTTGTCTACTGTGGTACTCGGTTCTCATAACATCATTCTCCAGTGCTCACTAATACCCTTATATTAGTCCTCTGACATAGGTACTCTTACCACCTCAGTCTCACAGTTGAACGATAGAAATCTTAAGCAAAATTATGTCCATATTCCCATATTGGCTTTAAGTAGCAAGCTCAAGTATAATACATATCGCACTGGCTTCAAAGCTCTTCCTCATAAACATTATTAACCATTATAGGGATAATTTGTTATAGCACAAAGAAAATTATCTTTCCTTTTTATCCCTCTTGGAATAGTTTTACATCAAGTACAAAAGTAGATCAAAGGTAGGCATTCAGACATTTTTTTCAGAAAGTCATATGAGAGGTATCACTGCATTCTTAGAAAACTAAGATGAAGAACAAGAATTAACTTTTGCCTCTGAAAGAAACGTACTCTAGTGGTCAGCTTGGTAGCTGGGGCTGAGGCCAGAAGGGCTGACACTGAGGTAGCATGTCCATTTCATTTGTCTGTTTTTAGTAGAAGGTAGTTCAATTAATTCCTGAGTCTTCTTTAATTTTTTTATTTATTTACTAATGGTGTGTGTGTGTGTGTGTGTGTGTGTGTGTGTATGTGTGTGTGTGTGAGAGAGAGAGAGAGAGAGAGAGAGAGATAGAGAGAGAGAGCGAGAGATAGAGACTGATCCACATGTCTTCCTTAAACGCTGTCCACTTATATTTTTTAAAGCAGTGTTTTTCACTGACCCTGGAGCTCACAGCCCCAAGGATGCCACTGTCTCCATCTTCCCGCTATGATGACAGAGTGTACATAACTTTATATATGGATGCTGGAGTTCCAAATTCAGCTCCTCATCCTTGCATGACAAGCACTTTATGATCTGAGTGATCTTACCAGCTTCCTGAACCTCCATTCTGTTGCATCAAATCTGAAATTTTGGGGTTCTATTTTAAACGTGCGAAGCAAATTTAAGTTGTGAGAGATGCCATCCGATGAATCTTTACAATCTTCTTGTGAACCATGCTCCTAAATTAGAGGCCCCTAGTATCTGAATGGCATGGGCTAGTATGTAAGGGGCCAGAATCTAGAATCTGTCTGAATTCACCATGTCATCATAGGGTTGACCTATAAGCATAGATCTACTGTGATTGGTAGTCTTTACCTAGCTACTATTGTGCATTCAAATATGTAGCAGCATCACTGATCCTGTATTCTTCTCTCTAGTGCCTCTCATGCTTGTTCACGCAGTAGCTTTAGAACATCTGGAGATCTGTGCTATTGATGGTTGGAAGTAATTACCAGCAGCGACATTTTGAGGTGTCCAGCTAGATACCCACAATGTGATCACTTGAGACTACATATGTAAATTTTTTAAAGTGGCAAACTCACGCGAGTTCAGCGACGATTCAAGCACATTAGTTAAACACTGTTAATAGTGTATTCCTGCACATAACATTTATTATAACACATATTGTATAATGAAGACATGAAGCCTTTTAATACCCCTCTATTTTTATTTATTCCCCTCTGATATTCAACCAGAGCACTGGTCTTCTAGACAACAGTATCCAGTGTTTGCCCACTTAAAGAAGTTCACAAACATTGAAATAATGACCACTGAATTCATCTTCTGTGTCACACAGTAGTGAAGGAAAAAAAAAAGCCTTGGATTAATGATACTTGCAATTAAATGGAACGAGAATGACACTAAACAAACAGATGTTCCCTAGGTGACAAGTGCTCTGAGAAAATAAAGACAAAGATGGCAAGGGGGTTGGAAAGACATTAAAAGCTGCTTCCATGAGGAAATCTTTGTGCAGAGCCCAGAAGGAATCAGGGGCTGCTTGTTCTAGGGGACAGGAGTGTCCCTGCTTCAGGGGCATGACATACCTTTTAAAGCCTGTTTAATATTAGAACACTTGGTGGGATTTTTTAAATATAATTTTATTTCTGTGCAAGTGAACTGAGAGCTCTGAAGGTGTTTTGTTGTGTTGTGAAGTACGTCACAGACAAATGAAACCCTGAACTGGGAAGAAGAAAACAAGTTAAGTTTTAACTGCAGTTTTCTTTTTAATTATTTCTATCTTTTTCGATGATCCAGGGTTTTAACCTTTTGTGACATAGCAATTGCTAAGTGTCAGGACACACGCTGAGGCATAGATGTATTGTAATTCCTCAGAAAGTCTAAGACTCAAGGTTGGTATTTTCAGTAGCTCCTATAGAAAGCGCAGGCAGTCAGCAAATGGGCAGAGAGAATCATGGCCTACTTTTACTCTCCTGTCTCTTCTTTCTTTCTTCTGTGGCTTGGCTTAACTTCTAATCTTATTATTCTGACCCCCTCACCTTTGGCTTTCATTTGAGATGAATCAAGTGTAACTTATACAGAAATTATTCCAACTTTGACTTTCAAAGGGAGACAATCAGAAAGGGTGGGAAGGAAGAGACAGAGAGAAGGAACACGAACATGGCTAACTAATCACTAAATAGGAAATGACTTTTAAAGGTGTTCCCATTTATTGGTTTTAGGTTTATCAGGAATTACTAATTGGAACTCGTAATGGTCTAACACCAAGAGTGGAAAACTAAACCATTAGACACCTGCTGGCAATTGAGTTAATGTAAAATACTTTGGTTTTATTTCAGCTAGAGGGAAAAACAAAGTAAGATCATATGTACAAAAGCGCCGCTTTATGCACTAACTATATTTCTAAATTATAAAAAGGCGAAATGTTTTTGATGCAATTATGAATTGCTATTGATAGTAGTACAATCTTTAAAAAGGTTACCCAATTCCTAGTGGTCTCAGTTTTTTTGTCTGTAGAATGGAGGTGATGTGAGTGTCTCTAAACTCAAATCAAGTTGAAATCAAGCTGTTATTTTTAAGTATAAGTATCTCTTTTCTTTCTTCTAGGACTTGCTTCATTAGACTCTAAGGAATCTCAAAATCAATTTTAATTTGCTAAGTAGCTATTCATGTCCTTTTACTTTTTTTTCTACAATTACTCCTCTTATGCCTGCCCACACATGAGCACACACTCTGAGTTACTGGATAGCATCATTTGGAAACAATGGGATGTTCCAAAGGACGGAAGACATGGGTAAGGAGGGTAATGCCATGGCTGTCAATCTAAGAGACATACTGGACATAGAGAGAAACTCGAGTCCACAGACATATGTGGAAAAATTGGCAAGTTAGCAAGAAAAACTTAAAATATATTACACTTTTCCATCATAGAGAATTAAAAACATGTTTCTGTGGGTAGATGGAGATTTGGGAAAGTTGACAGCACTCTTGTAAAATCATGGTCCCTTCCATAAATCTTCATTTTCAGCGATGCAATTTTTATTAATAATAGATGCTCATAATTACCTTATTTATGATATGGTATCATTTATTAAAAATAATTCAGTGAATTAGATTAATGATTACAATATAAAAGTGAAGGTTCAGGCAAAATGGGGATGATAATAGCTGCATTTCTGAAAATAAAAAAGATTTTATTTTTTACCAGAACTCACTGAACACTACATATGGTCTTAAACCCCACAATACTTCAAATATGCCTCAAAGCGGCTAGACCCAATTTATACCCAACAAAATGGATGGAAATCACTTATGTTCAGAAAACAACCGGCTTTACTAATCACACCTGGAATCTGAACCAGAAATATTCAAATGCAGCAGCAGCTCAATTTATTGGAGACTGTTAATGACTAGTTACACATTCACACACTTGTTGGAAATATCAATCCTCTGACCTTGCTTTCAAAGGAAATGAATATCTTTTTACAGCCTTTTATATCTAATTATATGACTGATGAAGCTGGGGAAATGAGAGTATACTCAAGACACATGTAATATATCTATAATTTGAAGGATCATATAAATCTTACCAGGAAATGTGACAGACAGAAGGCAGCCACGTCAAAAAGTGCTAAATGCAGAGTCAAAAGGGGAATGCTTCCATAAGCATGTGTGGTCAAGTGCAGTTTTTAAAAACTCTCCCTTACTAGGAAGAATGTGTATATATATTATGACTATTACATACTCAGTAAAAGCCAATTGACTTAAATTACATTTTCTGTCACATAGTATTATTAATATATCATCAGGCTCATGATATTTAAACAGATATAGATTTGGGTTCTCTAAGGTCTATCCATACGGAATTAAGTTGGGCTCCAGAAATTGTTTTTGTAGTAGCTCAATGGTTTTTAGCATGCAAGGCTGCCAAGTGCAGGAGTACGGCTGACTCATTGCTTCTCAGTAGTCTCTGGTCTGCTTTCTTACTGACATAGGGTCATAGTAGGGAGTGGCTAAGTGGAGATGGGATGCAGGTGTAGAATGCATTCTTTATTATCAAGGGCTTGCTTCTGCAATAAACAAGAGGCTATTAAATAGCAATTTACTTAAAAGAAAAAAGAGGTTGACTTGATGCCATTGAACTTTATACTTATTCAAGACCAGACATTGCAGAAACCCAATAGATACCAAAAACTTTCACAAGAGACTATTTCTGCAGACCAGATTGGTCATGTGCCCAGTCCAGGAATGATTGGTGAGAGGAGGCTGAAGTTCAGTCCCCACTTTCTGGGAATTCTAAGGTAAAGAAAATCAGCTATGCGAACACCATGGTGCCCATGATTACAAAGAGGGTTTTCCAGAGGAGAGGGAAAGAGGCAGATGGGTTACTAAGAAGCAATTTCAAGGAAAAGAACCAGATTTCCATCCTAGAGCACATAGAAGCATATGACATTCTGGACCAACACCCCATAATGTCATAAACGCTTCTTTAAGACAATGCACAGGTGATGGCCACAGATTTAGAACACTACAATAAATACTGGCTCACATTCATGAAGCTGTGTTATTGAGGATAGGGAAAGAAAGCTGCGAGGAGCTGAGAACTCCCTCTTAGGTCAGAGTACTTGGCTGTGGAGGCTGATACAATTTGGGCCATTTGGAAAGCTACTTGGCCTCTGCATGATTGGATATTCGAGTTTCCATCAGAAGATGTCAGTACTACCCATCTTGCAACAATGGAAACTTTAAGAAGATCCCCTTAGAATTAAAGCACAGAAACGTTGCGTTGCCTTCAGGAAATCTAATTTTTAGTGTAAATTCCTTCTGATTGCTATTTTACTCAGCTGATGCATGTGCCAGAGGTGAAGGGGAAGTATTTGACCAAACAATAGTTTTAGATACTGTGTCTGAAACACCAAGTGTCAAATAAAAATCCCAGGAGGGAGCGGAAATCTCACCTGAGCATGTCTTTCTGGTCTTGAGTGTCATGCTTTCATGATCACACAGACATTAATCACACTATACTCCTTAACTGTCTGTATTCACATCCCCATTCTGCCTTTGACAAATGGTTTTCTTCGCCTCTTTGGGTGGAGGTAGACTGGATAGGAATTTGCAGAGCTCAATCCACCTTTCTGGGGGAGGTCTCTGGATGCAAAAGCTAAGCTTGAGCGGCTGTCCCAGTTGCTTGCATTCTGTTGTTCGGAGTTAAGTCTTTAAGAGGCAGCTGGGACCTGCACCACATCTGGCTATATTTGGGATTAAGAAAAGAAGAAGGGAGATGATATTTTCCCCATCTGTGCCTTAGAGGATGTCTAATTATCTTCTGTCCTTTCTCAAGGGGAGAATAAAGCTATTTAAGTAATTTAGCTTAGGAAAAACAACACCATCAACAACATACGAATTAATTTAGGAAGCAAAGGACTAAATGATGTGACACGTTCTTCCTGCTCCACGGCTCTTCAGGTTTCACGTTCATTGACAAGCATATGGTTCTTAGGAAACTGGAACATCAGTGATGTAATGTCAGGTCTCAGGCTACCTAGCTAGCACCCTTACAAACACAAGCCCTGTATCAATTTTTCACTGGGTCAGAGAAGGGCTTCTGGTGACAGCAATACTCACTGCATCTTAAAGAGTGAAGAGGCATGAGAATGTAAACCGGAAGGATTAATGACTAATGAAAACTCAAGGTACGGAAGAAGTTGGTATACCTAGTGAGCAAAGCAGAATCAAAGATTGAGGAGAGCTGAACTTTTCTGGAAGGAAAGACTCATCGGCTCCAAGAGGGTCCTGCTGGGGAACTTAACCTGCTTTTTTACAGAAAACAGTGTCATTAAAAGTCAGAGGAAAGAAGAACGGGTAGTTTGCATGATTTAAATAGACTTCTCCAGCTGCCACGGAGGACTTGGCTCACCTCAAGACTGAGAGCAAGACCTATGAGGTCTGTAGGCAGGAAGTGATGTTCCAAGGGAGGAAGGCTAGGGTGACAGGGGCAACATGGATCTTCCTGTCACACTTGGGCAACACTGAGGAAGCAGAGACAGAGCAGACCGGGAGTTCCAAAGTGAATGCCAGAGGGTGAAGCATCCAAGGGAAAGGAAGTTCAGGAGGCTGGTAGATATATATGTCTGCAGTTTCGGACAAAAGTGACCTCAGAAACTAATGAGCTGACCATTAATCAGAGCTTTTGGTAGCCATTAAAATCAACACAGGAAATGAGATCTACCAGGTGACTTACATGACACAGAAATAGGGGTCAATATAGAGAACTGCGGTGCATGGCAATTTATGAGTCAGCCATGTTGGTTTCATAAATCTTGAACATCTCTAAACTTAGATAATAACTACTTTAGTTTTTGTGTTGTCGAGTGTAAATGGTAACACATGCCCCATTTTGGCTCAGCATTGTTCATTAAATGCCCTCCCATTTTTTGTACTGGTCTTTTTATATTTTTATGTGATTAAAAAGTAAGGTCGACTATTATCATCGTAAGCGAAAGCAGAGGAGTCTGCTGTATGTTTTTACTGAAGAAGGGTGCTTTAAAATTATATTTAGATGTGAATGAAATGGCTTGATTATTCAGATTACACAAAACAGCATTATGATTGAAGAATTACATTGGAAGGTTTTTTTTATATACATTGATTCTATTTATATAAACAGGAAACTTTAGCATCTAGATTCAATTCATCATCGAGTTTGACAACACACAAGCGATAATTCATAAACACACATCTTAGATGAAAGTAATGAGTCACCCTCATACGCTATTCTTACGTGCAAGGTAGTGTGGGAAGTGAGGATGTAGACCAGAATAAATGGGCTGTCAGACGCCTGGCCGGGTCATTTCCACTGTGATAAAAAGGATTCTGTGAAATTACTAAATAGAGCAGACAGAGGTCTAATAGATGAAGGGCCTTTACTAACTCTGCACTACAAATTTCCCGACATATGTGCCGACCCAGAACATGTTTATTTGGTGTGTGTTTGTGTGTGTTTGTGTGTGTGTGTGTGTGTGTGTGTGTGTGTGTGTGTGTATACAGATATTTTGAGTTGATAGCCATTTGTTGAAATTTTCTGAACATTTAGGCTCCAGGTCCTTAACTCAGAAGATTGTGAGCTGTAATCTGTGTTTCTAAACGTTACAGAGTTTCAATCCCAAAGAATATGGCAACATTTACGACATCTGGCTACCAGATGCCAGATATAGGGTGTGGCTCTTTCACAGGTAGTGACTGGCTTGACTAATCTCTGTGAACCCATTTCTTTCTCTCTACATTTTACACGGTGTGTATTTGAAGCCATCTCTGTGCTGGAGGCAGGTGAACTGTCTGCTGTAATGTAGTCATGCACAGGAGTTATGTACCAGGCCCAGGGCTGCTGCTGGAAGGGGAGTGATCACATCTGCCCTCACATGGAGGCTTTTGGCTTGATCCACGTTTACTCTCCAAGAGTGATGGCGTGGAAATGCAGTCAGCAGTCATCCACTGTGGAGTCAGTTGCTCCTTCTGAAATTGAAATAAATTGGCCAAGGGAATGTGCAGAACAGCAGTTGGTGAATTTAACACAGTGCACTGTGGGCCCACACGGATAATGACTGCATTATATTAAGGCAGGGAAGTGCAGAGGGAAAACCCACTTCACAATAATGTATTTCTCAATGTGTATCAAGGCATCAAAGCATAAGCAGGCCTTTTGCATTATAATTACAGCAAAACAGAGTGGGGAGGGAATTTAATTAGCCTATGAATGATTTTTATGGAAACCTCAACCTCTCACTACTTTTTTTTGTTTATATTGCTGGTAGAAGATGCTCATTAATAACAGTATTTTTTTTTTTTTTTAAAGAAGTTACTCTTAAGCTTAAGAATTTATCCTCAGTTTAGAACTGGTCTGTTTTGCAATGCTGTACTCCAGTTTTTAATCAATCATTCACTAATGCCTACACAGACACCTGTGTTGGCAGGGATATCTAGATTTCATAGGATCCTGGGCAGAAGCTTGGCTATCCTGCTCACAGGAACATTTTTTTTTTTCATCCAACCCTTTGGAGATAGAACTCAGATTGACTACTTAATGAAGATGACACTCTCATTGACCATAGGAGACCCTGTAGCAGGAAAAAGAAACTATATAGCAAATAGTTGTATTATAATTGTGTGGTAATAATAAACTCTGGGAATTAATACGAGGTAAGTGGTTGAAGTTAGAGAAGACTCTGGAGAGGACTGACGTTCTAGTAGGAGAATGTAGAGACTAAGGTAATAAGGAGCCAGTAGGCTTTGGATTCAGAAGTCCTGGGTTTGGATTCTAGACTAATCATATTGGACATGTTATATTAATACTGCAAGTTAAGCATTTCCCATTTATAAAGTGGGGTCCTAGTCAGAGTACCTCTCTTTGTCTTTATTAGGTTTTGTGTAGTCTTCTTGAATCTTGTGTATATCCCTGAAGGTATAACACACCAATACGTACTTGTGATGATTTATTAATCAGAAGCTTCCCCTTCATGTTTGAAACTCTTTCTCTAGTCCTGTGAGGAAGCTAATACTACAAACAATGAGAACATTAGCAGTGGTGACTAGAAACGCAGACCGAGGACCAGTTTATTTGGCTATATATTAGTTTCCATAAGTTATCTCGATCCTTATTCTAACCATTTCAATGACAAGAGCCAAAATCTAGATGACCAGTTTTATTTGCAGACACAAAGTATCAAACAGAGATCTAACTTCTAAGTGTGATTGCTGGACTTAAACGGATGTTCTGCCCTTGTAGCTTTCAGGATACAGGTGAATGCTTGCCAATCCTGTTTACCTGTTCGTTAACTCCTTGTATTCTTTTGGTTTCTGATTTAGTTATTTAAACTCTGATCCTTACTATTTCTTTCCTTCTAACATTTTTTCTAACCTTGAGGTAAATAGTGCAGGGACTTAATATATCTTTGTTTGAAGGCATAAAGTTCAGACCATCTCAGAAACACTAAAGGCAACCCTAGATTCCGGAAGGGCATGCTCTGAATGACAGCAAACCTGGTAACTTGCACAAGGACATAAAAGCATATTGTGTTAAAGTTTTATGCAGGATATCTGACATCTCCTGGTTTGCAGCAAAATTTTTGATTACAATTTAAAAGTTTGCTAATATTTACAAATCTCCCTGAACGTAGCTGCGCTTGGTTCATAGGTTCTCGTGGAGTAATAAACTGTTTTACATAAAGGTTAGATTGCTCTACTGCTCCTCAAATATTACTTTGATATTCTCTCTAAGGTAGTTAATAGTCTGTGTAGGCAGGGCTGCCTTTCTGATAAAAACAGCAATATCAAGGCAAAACAATGAAGGGATTTTTCAAAAGCTTAAATGGGTAAAGCTGATCATCACAGATTTATTTATTTCATTCTTTCCCTGCTACAAAGCATTCACTTGGGGCGGGATGCTAGGCCATGTGCTTCTGTGAATTTAGCTGAATACTAACATGAGAAAACATGTAAGAAATGTACCATATGGGATGAAATATTTGTCACTGTGTAAGGATAATCGAACCCCATAGCTAACGGAGATAATTACTGGATCTTCTTAGCTGTTTCCCTGGGATCATTTGCAGCACAGTCCTGCCCAGAGGTAAGAGAAATGGACTAAACATGTTTCTGAAACTCCTTTCAGAGTTATAATTTTATGACATTATAATAAATTTCAAGATGGCCATGGGGAGTATATTCTTCTATGCAAGCATTTTACTGCTACTATGAATTTACAGTAATTGGAGATAATTTACTGTTTTGTGAGGCATAACAAAATAATTGCACCATTTTCAACCTTAAAGAGAAAGGAGTAAGAGTGATTTGGTCAGGACGATAAATGATCTACACCATCTGGGAACTTTTCTTTAAAAAGCATACAGTTGACACAAACAGTAATATTGTCCAGCCCTCAGTTTTTAATGTTCTCATTTTCATTTGCACATATCACTGCCAGCTCTATGTATTTTGGAAGAAAATACTGCCATTTTCAAATTCTTAAATTTAGCCTATATATGGCATACATTTCAATATCTGCAAGCTACTGGATTTACCCCTTTGATTAATGCTTTGAATGAAGGCAAACAGATTCTCATAGGTTTTGGCCACACTTTTCTAACATCATTTTGTGTGTGTGTGTGTGTGTGTGTGTGTGTGTGTGTGTGCATATTTCAAAGAGATATAGTCTATCTCTATAAAGAACTTGGCTGGCCTTTCGATGTGCTAGCAGTCACACCCTAGAGTCAAGTACTGAATGAACGATTTCCTACAGGATTGGATAAAATCGAGAGGAACTGTGATTTAACTGTGTTCTCCTTTACAGCTTTAGATTCAATCCTGGATAAGGTTTAGGGGTAGGAATACAGTAGAATATCAGTCTCCAGCATGTAGCACTTTCAGCAACCCAATCAGAAACAGAACAACGTTTTAGGAGGGTGAGGGTCTCTTTCATCTACATCAGCCTAGTGGTACCAAGGCTTGGGTAAAGTCTCTAACTTTCCCCAGACTCATGTTCCCAGAACTCCACGCTGCATGCTTGGAGTCAATTACTACTCTTGCTCTTCTAAAAGTCATATTCTTCTACACAGAGACCTTGCTGGCAACTCTCACATTTTTACAGTGCAGATTTGAATTTGCTCCTGGATCTAGCTAATCCATTAAGGCAATGCAATTTATTTTCCATATAAAAACATGTCAGTCTTTGTCCCTGTCCCCCTTTTTCCTGTGACACTGCCTGTTTGAGGGGGTCCTGGCCTTTGCTTTCCATTTGTCTCCTACATTCCCCATTCTTCTTGCCATGGGGGAAAGTTTCAGAGGACAGAAAATAGGACCAAATGAAAGTAGCACTGATGGAGAGACAAAAATGAAATCACATCTTATTTTGAGGCAGAATTGGATAGGAATATGAATCCATAACTACCTGTATTGAGTAGCTATTGAATGGACTCAAACCAGAACTTGTTAGCTATATAGTTAGAGATAAACAGAACTTATTAAGATTTACGATTCCTCTTATGACCACCTTCTTTTCTCTCTAGCAATCATCTCTATAGTCTACATCAAAAAATGAACAGATTATCAAGGAAAAATAAATGATGTACATGGCCAAAGAAATTTAGAGCTCATTCCATTAATAGAGTTAAGTTGGTTTTATACCTAGGAAGGTAATGGCAATGTGTACTATACATCTCCAAAATAAAAGTATACAACTCTCCAAGATATATTCATAAAGAAAGTGTATTTCAAAAACTATCTGATAGAATTTATAACTCAGACAGTTTTGACATACTTGTAAAGCTGTCACTCTTTAGCACAAAATAGCTATCATCAAACAACTATTTATTTAGTATGTTTAAGTGCTAGCCTCAGGGGTCAACACCCACCTAAAAATCTTTTAATTTTATCTGATGAAAACATCAGGTTAAATCCGTGATGTTGATCCTTTAACATATCTACAGTTCTCAAATATAATAATGAGTAGGCTATAGTTAGCATTGGCCCCATTATAACTGACACATGTGCAAAATGTTTTGATTAACATATAGGAAACACAAATATCTTAAAAATGGCTCTACACAAAAAAATAGCAGTCAAAAGTAATTGTTCTGTAGAATGCATTTTAGAGTGGATGGAGATCTGGGCTTTCTCAGCAGCAACTGCTTTGGGCATCTTCATTATCTCTTTATGCGCTCCTGTTGGTGTCTGTTGATGAGACTAAAAAAACTCTTTCATTTGTCTAATTTATTTGGCTTTCTTGGCTCTGCAGTCTGCTGGTTTAGATGTCACCTGTAATAACTATGAAAAATTGCTGTGTGCTTCATGTTCTTCTTTTTAAATCTGCAATAGACATCCTCCACCACTACCAAAGGCATTTTAGTTCTAAGAAATAGCAAATCTAATTTAACTGGACTGACTTGCAATCTTTTGCTCTCTTAGGAATTTTGTTTAATGGGAAAACTCATGAGTGGAGACTCTATCATAAGGGGCTTTATCTATTTTAGGGGATAAACTGAAAGAATGTCTTTATTTTAGAACATCAATATATTTTTTCCTGCAATATAATGATACAATGAAATGATCCCATTTTATTCTCTTTATCTTTGAACATCTGACTCAGACCCCCTGCTGCAAGTTTCTCTTCCCACCCAACATTTACCTGATAGAACAATCTTTACAAATTCCAGTTCAAATAGTGACATTTTCACACCCCAAACTCTTAGCAGCTTTCCAGTTGCTTATCGGATGTTAAGAGAATCTCCCAGACAAACACTCAGGGTTTTAATGTTTCTGTTTCATGACCACTTGAACTGAACTTGCTCTCTCCAGAATGTTGACCACAGATTCTGTGTGGAGCTTTTGTTTACCGTCATGCCATCTTCTTAGAATGATCACCCCTACTTTTGCCTTTAAAAAAATAGTGAGGCGGAGCTGGAGAGATGCCTCAAATGTTAAGAGTATTTACTGCTCTTACAGAGGACAGAGTCAGATTCTCAACACCCACACATATGGCAGCTCATAACAACATATATCTCTAGTTCCAGAGGATCTTACGTCCTCTTCTGACCTCTCCAGGCTTCTGCACCCATGTGATACACACACACACACACACACACACACACACACACACACACACACATACACACACACACTCAAGCACACAACACATACCCACAAAGAATACTTACAATTAATCAGCTCTTCACACTTTCTGTAAGAACCTGTTTTTTTCTGTGAGTGTTCTTAACCACATTTCAGATGACAGTTATTCTGGGACAAGTACACACCCACTCTTTTAAAATAGTCATACAGTATGCTGAGCTTGGCACACAGAATTGTTATTTAATAAATGTGTATTTGACAAATCCCTGACTCTTTCAGCATTTATTCCTTGTCTTAAGTGAGTTATTTTGGTTTTTCTGTGTTCCTTGCTCCTAAATTTTCATTTTCTCAAGGGCAAATACTGTATCTATTATTTATTCCTATTCTGCTCTGCAATAAATAGTTAACTTGCAATGCAAGGTTAGAACATTTCTGTAGAATGCAACCACTTCAGTGTAGTAAATTTTATTAGAGCATGAAATTTGTTAAATTTCACCAGGGGATCAATTCCTCATCTGAGCTGGAGGGAAGACCACACTGGGTAAAACATTCAGAATGAGTTAGAGTCTCAGATCATTGCATCATCTGTGACCTTGGAAAACATTTAACTATTCTTTGTCTTAAGGTTCCTTGCTATCTAAAAAGGAGAATGTTACACTAACCAAAGGAGCTTACCATAAAATTCATGTAAGGCAACATAAGAGAATACTCATTATAAACTGTGAGGCACATTGAAATATATTTTCAACAAATATTCAAGTGTAAGTGTGGAGATGGCCAATGGGTTTATACTGTGTAATTTACAATGGCCATTGTAATTTATTACCACCTAAAGATGAATGAAAAATCATTATTCCTGCCTAAAAGTTTCAAACAACTTAGAAGAGACTCACCTATGGATAGAAAATTCTCTCTCTCTCTCTCTCTCTCTCTCTCTCTCTCTCTCTGTGCATGTGTGTGTGTGCATGTGTGTGTGCATTGTGTGCATGTGTATGTATATTCATTATGTATTAATGCTACGATGAGAAGAATAGCAGGATCCTTTTGGAAAAGAAGAGGGAAAGTTAGGAAGTATGTAACCAAGACTTCTCAGGGTAGGGACATCACATGTGAACAGGCATGTACGATAAACTTAGAGCCTAGGTCGAGGAATAGTAGAAAGGGTACGTCTGAAAGAGAAAGAATATTCAACAAAGCTTGTAAGAATGAGAAAGAGCTTTAGAAATGCTGGTGTTAGCAGGTGAGTAAGCGTGGCATAAAATTACTGACTGAACCCAGTGGTGTTGGTCTTGCTACAAGTTTTGTTAGGAAAACTCCTCTAGGCCACTGAGGTACATATTGGTCTTCTTTGAAGTACAGTTGGTATTTTTTCATGCTATAGGCTAGCATAATTTAGATTTTAAACTGCATTTGTTTCTACTGCTTCAATTTATATAGTGAATAGTTTGAAAACAAGTAAGTTATGATGTATCCACACTGTGCATTAGAGGTGAGGCATGTTGCTCCCGGAGTCAAAATAACATGTGTAGCCTAACTGCATCACTTCATCAATGCCTCTTGTGCAGCAGACCTTTAACTATGTGGTTTAATAATAGTGATTCAATTCTAAAATTGCTGTTCAGTAAAAGAAGTAGCACATTGTTGAGCATCATGGGGCACTTACCATTTGCCTCTGTAAACTTCCTAAAAACCAACAATAAGAACCTTTTTAATATAATTCTATTAGCTTTAAGTTTGCATTTAATTAAAATTCTTCCTGAACTAATCAATAAATGTTTAAAATGCGCTGGTCACATTGGACAGTTAGATGAAACATTAAAGCTTACAAAAGTAAAAGTCCATTTTATTAAAAAATTAAATGCAGCAAAAATATAAATGGGATACCAACAGTTAACATTTGAATGAAAATGTAAATATATCATTCAAGAATGTGCAATAAGTGCTTAGGAGATATTTAGGGTGATTTTACAAAATAAAATCTAAAATCCAGACATATTTTTTAAAAGAGAGGTTCAATAAGGTACCCAAAGTCTGTATTTATAATTTATTTTGGAATTTAAAATATTGTCTAATTAAATATTATCTCATTGCTTTTTATGACTCATCACAGCAAAATTCAACAGAAAATATTAAAGGTAAGTTCTCTTATTTATTTATTTATTTATTTATTTATTTATTTATTGTATTAAAAATGATTGATCTGCGTCTTTAGCTACTTCTTGTATAAGACTCAGTATTCAAGGCAGGATATTCCTTTAGCCTCTGCTCATATAAGAGGGAAAAGAAAAAAAAAGATCACATCTTTGCAGTTCTCTTGTGAAATGAAGTGGAAGCCAACAGGAAAACATCTTACCCCACCAAATTTAGGGTGAAATGAAGTGTTATCAATGTAAGCTAATTTGAACAAAATTTATTGAAAGTGTCAAAAACACTGTTTATAAAACCTTCACTACATTTCACTTCTATGTGACTAATTTCAGTTTGCTTCTATCTCCTCCGCTACTCCTTGGCAATAGTAATAAGTACTGTAAAAGTTTTTATGGAATTGCTATTATTATTCACTGCATGTAAATTTTATGCAGGAAAACATCTATAGATATGAGTTTTTTAAGGTGGCTACTAATAGATAAGTCCATAATGAAAGAATGGCGAGAGACTATAGGTAGACAAATGTCAGCTCTGGACGCAGTGGAGAACCTGGCAGCCATATTATACTATATACCACAGTGTTTCCTGAATGTTGGGCCATAATAAGTGGTGAACTGACAACAGATATTTCTAGAATCGTCTTTACTCTAACATCTAAATGAATCTCCAGGTTTTTACAGTCCCATGTACTCAGAGAATTCGCTTTTCAGAGTATTTGTGTATGTATGATGCCATATGGTTTCCCAAGCATTACCAAGGGTAATTATCTTCGTTTTACAGCCAAGCTGAGGGCATTTTGGCTAATGTAACTTCTCAGGGATGATGGCGAGCAAGCTATTGAGCCAGTCACAATGTCTTCGCTCGGAACTGCTAGGACTTTCTGGGTGAGTTCTCATGCTGTTCTGCACATTTACTTAAGTATTTGACCCTCAGATTTTATCTGTAAAAAGAGGAAAGCAGCAATGTCTACTAGAAAGGGCTCAGTGATTAAACACATTTATGCACGCAAAGAGTGTAAGACACAGTATCTAGTACATGGAATGGTCAACATTGAGTTAGTTGTTACTGTACCTACCAGTTACCATCTCCATAAGAAAAATAGTGCATTTCTACATTACATCATAAATATTATAAATAATCTGTTAGTGATAGGAATCTAGGGCCAAACAGTATTTGGTACTAATACATAGATTAAGAAAGCAATAATTTTAAAGGAAAATTTATTTAAAAAATTCTAACTGCTAAGAAGATTCCATTTGCTCATTGGCTTTCCTAGTCAAGTGACATTGCGAGGGTCTTCTCCTACTTTTACGTCACCAGAATTAACAACTGTACATGCATATGACACAAGAAAAATGACTGCTGTCTCTCCACTAAAGGTTTTTATTTTGTTTTAAGTAATACTATTCCAGGCATGGTGGCCCAGCAGTTGGGAGGATGAGGTAGTAATATTAAGGGTGTAAAGAGCTGTGGTAGTGACCCCGTTGGAGATTGAACAACTCTTTTACAGAAGTTGCATATCAAATATTCTACATATTGGATATTTCCATTGTGATTCTTAAAAGTAGCAAATCACAGTTATAAAGTAACAATGAAAATAATTTTATGGTTGGGGGTCACCACAATGTAGAACTCTATTAAAGGGTCACAGTATTAGGAAGGTTGAAAACTACTAGTTTTAAAGTCAGGCTCAGGTACATATATAGTTAAGTTTAGGATTGAGCTATTTGAAACACTCTCTCTCTCTCTCTCTCTCTCTCTCTCTCTCTCTCTCTCTCACACACACACACACACACACACACACACACACACACACAAATGACTTTTAAAAACTAATAGACGCTTAGTTTTTTATTTCTTCTGTCCATTGTTTGAAAATATGAAAATTTCTTTTAGGATGAATTTATTGTTAATATTAATATAGCATAAATTTTAAAATATTGATATTAAATATTTGCTATATTGGTTATATTTTTCAATTTTTAATTTTTTGACTGTTTTAAATGATAAACAAATCAGGATAAAGGATAAATGGCCACCACAAAAAATGTACAGAAAAAGTGTAAAATCTCACTTTTCTATCAACCCTTTTCTTCCAGAGACTAATGACAAGTATTTAGCTTGTAAAACCTACATTTACGGTTTGTGTTTTTGTAAGACTCCGTGGCCCATCTCAGTCCTTTTGTTAGCTTTTCTTTGAAAACAAAGCTTCCCCATTTCCCAGATGTGGCTCCCATAAATTTTGCTAAGATTTTTTGGGGAGGGGGTGGGGGACTTTAGTGTTTTCTTTAACAAGTAATGGGTCATTTCCATTTGGTAAAGTAGTTGTTCGAGACTCAAAATCAAGTTGCTATTTGTC
>CM052707.1:75211163-75237154 GCA_028551405.1 Uromys caudimaculatus | reverse complement strand
CATTTCCCAGATGTGGCTCCCATAAATTTTGCTAAGATTTTTTGGGGAGGGGGTGGGGGACTTTAGTGTTTTCTTTAACAAGTAATGGGTCATTTCCATTTGGTAAAGTAGTTGTTCGAGACTCAAAATCAAGTTGCTATTTGTCTAGGAATTTACACTGTATCAAGATTCTTATAGCTTCAGCCTTTATAATATCTACTAACTAGGCTTGGAGTAATTCTTCCAGTCATTCTATGTTGGTAAAAATGTGTTGGAAAGAACCAATTCTGTATTGTAAATTAACGGAGGGAAGGAGCAGGGATGATATGGTAATGAGAACAATGCTGCAGTGAGATTGTTAAAATTGTATCAAAAGCATCAATTCCATCAATATTTTCTGCCTTTGTAGAACAAAACTATTTGATGTGTTTGATATTTTTAAAGCATCATTGGAATTATTTGCTAGTATAGTACCAATATTCTCATATTATCTTATATTAATAATTGAGACTTTCATTTTATACTATATGAATTCATGCTGTTAATAATTTTAATTATCAGAAACAATAATTGGTAGCCATTTTAATTTTTCTGAATTACATTAAAAATAAAAAATTCCTTAATTTTACAGTTACTAATTGCTATATTCTTTTGTTTAAGAAAGAATTTAGTTTCATTCTGGTTTGTGATTATCATTCACGTTTTATACCTCTTAGCTGATTTTAATACATTTTAATCATTTTGTTAATTTCTGAGCATTGAGAATTTTTGGCAGAGTAAAGAAGAAGAAAGTTCATTATAGCACTTTATTTAATATGCACTCCTAATGCCACCACAGGATCAGAGTCATTTAAAGAGAAAATAATTTGTCACCTTTAGCTATGGCAAAGGAAACTGTTTTTATATTGTGAACAGGCCCCATTTCTAGGTAGCTATTCTGGGTTTTTGAATATTTTACAGCCTCCTCGGGAAGTTATTCTAAGCTTAAGAAATGGAACATTTTTTAAAAAAGAACTTTGTAAACTAGAATATACAGAGAAGTGTCACAGAGTTCAAGAATTTTTGCTGTACTCTTATTAGGAGAGAAAACCATTATCAACAATTTCAAGTTATGTGTCTGGCATCTTGTAAACAGCATGTATGGATTAAAGGGCTTACACTCATTATTTAGGTGTCATTTACATCCAGTAACCAGCGCTGAATCTGTTGTGTGTTCTGCTTTTCCTGAGACCATATAGATCGACACCCACCCCACCCTTTTCAATGAGTAATATCATCACCTCTTTTGGCTGTGTTAGGGTTTGAAGTCAATTTGGGACTTTAGGCCTGTGCACTGGGTACTGTACAATGTCTTCATTCTCTTTGGTGACAGCTAGGCTCCAATGCTGTGACAAACATTGACACTCCAATGATATTTCCAAACCCTCCCCCTGCCCCCTTATTTAAATTATTCAAGTCTTGCTGCTTGCTGGTTATCTGTTACATTCTGACACCAGAATATCCACAGCCAAGCCAGTTTTTCAAGGCTCAAACTGGTTCCTTCCCGTGCATTTCAGGTTGCTCACGCTGAACCTGGGTTCACTCACTTGGTCACAAGATCCTGCCAACTTGCCTCTACAATGTCTCCACTCAATTTACTCTAGTCAGTCTCTACTGTAGAGAAAATTAAATTGCTGTATAGCTTAGTCCCCTATGTTCAGTATAAAAAACTTCTGCAAACATCTGCTACAGGGCACTTTCTTGAGCCCATGATGAGATATTACTCTGCCTCTCTGAACTGTAAATGTTCTTTCAAGCTTATTAAGGGTTCTGACTCTCCATTATCTGCCAGTCTGGATTCCTGCTGGCTTGTAGAATTAGTCCTACCTCCAATTTCCCCTGCGGCAGACAGAACTAGACTAAATTCTTTCCCAGATTCTCTAAAATGGTAATTTTTAGTTGGTTATCATTTCATAAGACATGTTTATAAACCCTGTCCATGCATTGCACTAAAGAGTGTCATCATAAACAGCAAGTTAAGAATCGTCACTACTCTTGAGACTTGAAGACATAGATAACCAACCAACCGCTCAACAACTGAAACCCAGAAAAGCTGGGATCTGAGGCCCAGCTATTTGGTCCTATCATTCAGTAGTCTGTGTTGTGTTTTATCCTTCTTTCCTGGCTCTTGCTATTCTTTCTGTTTGGGAAACTTTTTGTTATCTTATCCTCATGTCCCATCTTGTCTACTTCTTGGATCTGAACTAATCCTGGACCACCCCTGTTTTCAATAGTCACAGAAGACTTTTTGTATTTTAAAGTCAGGAATGACACCGTTTCTGTGTAAGGGAGTTTGGACATGGTATTCCTTTTTTCCTAAATACTTGTCCCTGAATATTTGAGACTATTAATATTTTTACTATTAATATTTACTATTAATATTATTACTATCCATTTAGAAATACTACTTCAGAGAAAGATTTCTTGATACACTTTGTTAACCTCTACCACAGTTCTCTCTTTGCTTAATGAAACGATCAGCTGATCACTATCAGAATTGACCTAATGACCAACTTGTTTCCCAAGAGCTATGTGAGTTGGAATCTAACTAGTCTAGTATAAGTACTCTGTCTACTTTTTGGCTGAATGTGAGATATAATACAAAATTATTATTTGTGTAATAAGGAGGCCCTTTCTATGATTAGCTCATCAAGAACTCAAGGTCAAAATTAAAGTCGCCAATTGGCATGGTTTCTCTTTCTTCATTATCTTCTCTCAATCATATTGTTTATAACCACTTTCTCCTCAAATGGGTTTCAGCATTTTATAACTCTTAGGAATAGATGTCATTCAGTGTGTGTGTGTGTGTGTATGTGTGTGTGTGTGTGTGTGTATGTGTAATTGATGTCATTTAGTGTGTGTATTAAATGATCTTTGTGAGTACATCCTTATTGATAAATCAGATTTCAAGCTTTCAAAATATCTATATTGAAGGCATTAATAAATTAAACAAATGATATTTGTTGCCTTTTAATCTATTTTGTGTTTATGGTGTCAAATTACATGTAGCACGTTTTGCCATTTTAACTAATTTTAAAGGGACAGTAATGGAACATCGAACTAACATTATTTAGCAAACATCCTAACCATTGCCTCAGGGATATTTTGCTCTTTCTCTGACAGTCTCTCTCATGTCTAACCACCTAATTCACTTTTATCAGTGCCTGGAGTCTATCACTCTAGTTCTATACATTTGATTACTCCAGTTCCCTCACATAAGTGTAATATTATAGCATTAGTCCTTGTATCCTCAATATATTTTATCTTGTATAATGTTCCCCAGATTCACCTTTTTCTTTCTTTTTTATTGGATATTTTATTTACATTTCAAATGTTATCTCCTTTCCTGGTTCCCCTCAGAAACCCCCATCCCATCCCTCTCCCCCTGTTTCTGAGGGTGTTCCCCACACCCACCTACCCACTCCTGCCTCCCTGTCCTCGAATTCTCCTACACTGGGGCACCGGGCCTTCATAGGACCAAGGGCCTCTCCTCCCATTGATGTCCGACAAGGCCATCCTCTGCTACATATGCAGCTGGAGACATGGATCCCTCCATGTGTGCTCCTTGGTTGGTGGCTTAGTCCCTGGGAGCTCTGGGGTTCTGGTTGGTTGATATTGTTGTTCTTCCCATGGGGTTGCAAACCCCTTTAGCTCCTTCACTTCTTAGCCTTTTGGCAGATTCACCTCTTTCATGTAGAATTTCTTCTATTGGAATACTGAAATGTGCTCTCTCCATTATATGGATACTTCCTATTCTGTTTATCTATATATCTTCCAATTACCACTATCAATTACTTCCCTTTTTGGTTTTTGTGAACAATGTTACTATGAACATAGGTCTTATCTGTTAAGCTCTGGCTTATTTTTATGGATCCTAAAATCAAAACAAATTCTGGTTTTAGTTATGGAATATAAACGCTAATGAAGAACCTCATTCCTTCACGTCAGACTTATCTTTTGCTTTTCAATAACCCTGTTTGTTTTGTTCAAGAGTAGGTCCCACTGTATAGCTTAGGCTGGTCTTGAATTCAACTTGGGATCATATCGGTTTGGCCCACAAAGTGCCAGGATTATAGGCCTGAGCCAAAATGCCCTCTAGTGTTTCAAGGTTCATAAATTTTCCATTGCAGTGGTGTAAAAATTTCATATTTATTTTTCTTTAAAAACTGTTTGATTTTCATGATGCTGGGACCTACATGCAGGGCCTCCTACGTTCCAGCCCTGTTGTCTACCTGAGCTACACTCTGAGTTGGGCAGCTTTACATTCAATAGCAAAAGTGATTTGCATTTTGTGCTTCATGGAACAACTAGAATGAAAACTGCAGGATATAAATGTGAAGTTTAATTTATCCATCAACGAAAATTACAGGTATTGTCGACAAGTTATATTTGTATAGTTTTAAGGTTAGTTAAGTATGAAAACCAAAAAATTTATAATCTGAATATGTATTTCATAAAGTAGGTCAACTATAAGTATTTTAAGAGTTCTATAATCTGAATCAATTATTACTTTCTGATTACATGATTCATTCATGAACTCTCATTCCCTTAAAGGAAAAGTGAAAAATAAAGCACAAATTTGGAAAATCACCCCCAACCCTATTACCAGGCAAGTGGTTTGGTTTATATCTGTTTATTTTTGTCTTGGGCACATTTTTATAAATACCTGTATAAGATAGCTATCTTTTGCCTGTAGTGTCTCAGAAGTCTTTCCTCTTACCTCCATTTCTATCTTTTGTTCTCTACAATGTGTTGGGAACATGTTGTTACCTCTACAACTTTCTAAGAAGACTGGGTTTCAAGGGAAACATTTTAATATCTGGTGTGTCCTAGAGTTTCCGATGGGGCTTTGGGATCCTGAGTGCCCAAAGCCACAGTTGCCTACACAACTTGTGAGTGGCGGGGTCTTGAACAATCCAATCTCTCTCTCTCTGTGCACTGTTCCCTATGCTTAAAACATGGGTAAATGTAACCCTTTACATGGCTAGTGTAAGCACTCAACAATTTAATACTCATAGACTACTTATTAAGATAATACTTGGGACAAAAGGCACTTCATATTTTTTTTTTTTTTTTTACTATTTTAATGTGAAATTTGTGAATTTGTTTTAAAGGTTATATTGTAGATACCAGAGTATTTTAGTATCCTAAAGATGGAAAGTCATATAAAAATTTTCCACAAATTTTAGGCAATATAGGGACTATTGTGACTTTTTTTCTGAGACAGGGTTTCTCTGTGTAGGTCTGGCTGTCCTGGAACTCACTCTGTAGATCAGGCTGGCCTTGAAGTCAGAAATCCACCTGCCTCTGCCTCCCAAGTGCTGGGATTAAAGGTGTGCGCCACCATTGTCTGGCAACCACTGTGATCTTAAAGCTCAGCATCCATGCATCCATGAGTGTTCGCAGGTTGTTGAATGGGAATGCTTTACTTGAGATTCTGATGTGAAGGATCCGGACAAAGAGACTGGACTGACACTCCAAAGTTCTTAGTGCGGGGATTTGAATTCTGTATGAAAGCTCCTGCCATGAGCAGTGAGCAGTGTCTAAGACACTGACACCACAACGACACTCTAATGTTTTATTTCCAAGTGTCCTAGTGTTTGTCATTAACACAGATGTAGGTTACAGAAAAAGACATCTATTAGCATTTTTCTTCCCATTAAGGTTGACAACCTACATGTGGGTTAAAAATCCTTTCTCTTGCTTACAAAGAGTTGTATTAAGTATCTAGGAAGTTGCAATTCTGCCAATGTTTCTAAATTTTTAATAATTCTTTGCTGTTCTACCTCAAGAATACATTTCCATAAAACAGATGCCTTCCAACTATATGGTTCTAAATTATTAATTTTTTATTTTTCTCTAAAGGATAACATTAACCAGGCATATGTTTATTCCAAATTGTATTGTTTGAAAAATTCCCAGCTGCAATGAATAAATTATGGTTGGGCAAAGGAACATTAGTGTGAAAAAGCTTTTCTTTTATTAGAGAAATGGATTTTTTGAATTAACATATTTCTCAATTGGCAAGAGGGATTAAATGGCATCATTGAGGAATTAAACATGGTCTCAGAAAGCTGGGGTCATAGCTCAGTGGTAGAGGCCCAGCATGCACAAGGCCCAGGCAATCTCTGATCACTATAGAGAAAAATATCATAGCCAGTAACATAATGAAAGGTGAGCCAATCAGTGCAATTCACCACCTGGCTCTGTTGCCTTAGTAAAGTTTATATGTTTATCACTGCCAAGTATAAGTGATGCTACTAAGGATGCTCCTAAGAATGAATCTCTTTCTGTTATTTCCCATTCTCTTAATTTTGTGGTCCTTGGAGAAAAATTACCATTGACTGCCATTTTTGAAATGATTTCGTTGGTTGTCTTTGAGTGGCTTCAATACATCCTGGAGGATGAAAAAATTAATATACATACATTGGGTCAGTTAAAGTTGCTCGTTAGCCAGTATGCTTATGGCTAAATAAGCAGAGTTATTCTGCTTATGCCCAGGTCATGGGTAGGATACGGGAAGGTCATGTGTACAATCACGCTCTGTTTCATAGACCTGTGTTAGGTGCTGTTTGTTAGCTCATAACACTCAGCTCCTCTTCAGGTATTGACATGTGTCTCTTCCAGTGTGTAGCTCTCTCCTGCCTCACCATCTCAGAGCGAAGCATCTTTAAGATTGCATCAGGGCCAGTAGCTCAAGGATAACCTTTCCAACCCACTGATCACTCTTGAGACCTTCAAGGATGGACATCCGAACCCAAGGACCGTGCTCCAGATTGCCAAATGTTTTCACTTTGTATTCAACTGCCCATGCTCTAAAATCATTGATTTATTTTTAATGAGGCATTTGTATTGGTATATTTAGCACAGATGCATTCATACAAGTTTTGAAATGTTATCCCTGTGGAAAAATATGGTATTATTTTTGATTTCCCCCCAAAGTTATATAATCTTTACTTTCTTTATTTTCAAGACAAAAATAATTTATTTTTTGAGGATCATTGAAACAATATAACTGAAATGTCTCACAATCTGGAATCACAGTGTTTGGAATGGTATACCATATTATAACATTATGGCACAAACATATTTAGACCTATTGAAGGGGTTCCAATTGCTTGGTATTTTATATTTATTGTGCCCTTATTACCACTACATTAGAACTCTCTATTATTATTAATTGAACACAACAAATTTCTTATTAAGTGCTGAGTTCTAGAACCAGTAGATTACTAAGGGAACTAAAGAGTTTCTAATGATCTCGTTTTATCTAGCTTATTTAGGGTTGACAATTCAATGAATGAAGTAGGGGGTTTTGTGTCAGAAATAACTGCATTTTAGACACTGGTTTTCCTTCATTCTAGATGTGTGACTCTAGGAATCCTGTTTAGATTTTCACACACAGATTTGTTTTTAAAACCGGATGTTACAAACATCTCATTCGCATAAATACTAAGAGTGAGAATGAGAAAAATATGAAACAAGAATTTAGCACAGCAAAGAAACTCAACACACGATAGCCAAGAAGAAGCAAAAGCCCAGCAAAGGTAAGTAAAAACAGAACAGAAGGGATTTTTGGAAGATAAAACTATTTGTTTATTCGCTTTACATGCACTGGAGTTTGAACCTAGAGCCTCAACATGCTGGGTCATCCTTCTGCCACTTAGCTATATTCCCTAGACCAAGCTTTCAAAGACATGGAATGTCTCTAGGGTTTTAGATAATTGTGTGTGTCAGGTAAGGGATTGCAGGTCCCAGCTCAGTCATCCTGAAGGAGGCAAAATAAGATCTCCAATCAGGGTAACTCCAGGATAAAGTAGCTTTGAATTTCTGCTTTTTCTCTCTCTAAGATCTTTAAACATTACACCTTTCTATCATTAAATATGAATTTATATTCCACAGAGGAGAATATAAAGATGTTCTGTGTTTTTAGAGGTCAAGGGAATGCTTTCCGTCTTGACTAGATGTAGTATAACCTGACAAGATCTTAACTCAGTTTATAAACATGTTAGTTTTCCAGAGGGACTTTCAAATGCGATTCAATATTTCATAGTGATAACAATCATGATAAAATGGAAGATTTTCTCCTATGAATCTCAAAAACTGCTTTCTAAAATCCTCAGAGTCCCAAGTATGAACACAGTTCAAAGAATGGGTTTCTTAATAGGCTCCCTCCAACCTCAGCCAGTCTCCCACTCATTCTCGATTTGGTGAAAGATACCTAGGAAGGACACTTCATTCTTTTCTCTTTTCCCTGCTCCCATATTTTGCCATTAATTGACAAAGATTCTGATTTCTAACAAGATCCTGACCCCTTCTAGCCTCATCTGCCCGAGTCTCTGTCCATTCTCATGACCAGGATAGATTTTTACTTGAACTTGGTACCCATGTTAATTCATCTTCCATGCTGCTCTCAATGCTAAGGGGGTACATCTGTGCTCAGTATCTAACTGCCCAGCTACCACACTGCTCCTGCCCCATCATGGCTCTTTCTTCCACCACAGTTCATTTCTTTTCTCCAAATGAGTAAAATCCTAGTAGCCCCCTATCCCCTGCAACATTCGGCTTCTAACTCCCAAAAGGCCTCCTCTCATGGGCAAACACAGCATCTTTAAAGAACACACTGACTGTGACTTTTTGGTGGAATATTTCCTGACTTCCCTGGAAGTCTTAAGGGCTTCTTCCTCTGAACTATAGTTACCAAAGTATGGGACACCCTTAGCACAGTTTATTCATGTAGCCTTCTCTTAAGAAGATGGACACTCCTTGCAAGCAGAATGTCCTTTTCCAGCTGGCCATTTGTTTGTCATCAGGCAGGTTATATATTTTTTTTCATGAAACCTAATACTGCTTAGGTAACTCTGGCAGCCTCATAAAAACCAATATGGAAGCAGATGTTTTGGAATGATCTGAAGTCAGTGGGACTGGAAGAAAAAGAAATGTCTCTTAGTCCTTTAATTTCATTTATTGCTATCAAAACCTGAACAGGTTTTTACCACCTCAAAGTAACTTTTATTCTTAAGTCTTTTGAAGAACTTTCTTAATGGGACAGTTTTACTATAGTACAAAGAAATTGAGCTTTCAAGTGGAAAGAGAGAATTTATTCTATTTTCAAGACACATCACCCACTAAGAGCAAGTGGGTGGTATGGTAAATAAACTTGTATTGAAGGACAAGCAGCAGAGAAAATAGAGATGGTTTTAGACTGCTCATCACACACCACGGTTATAGCCCACACAAGGCATACTACAGTGATTGCTTTCACTGTCGTGCGTTTCCATGGTTGCTATTGAGATAATCACACAGGGAGCAATCAATGCCATAGAAATGTTTCAATATGGATGCATTCTCCTTAGAGTTTTGGGTGAATCAGTGCACAGAGTAACGGACCCGAACCTGGAAGGGATGGAGGGGGGCAACAATAGATCTGTAGTTTCTCTAGAGAGGCTGGGATTCAATGTGACTTGGTGCATTGTAAATTAAAAGAAAGGGGGACACTGAGATCCTATGGTGGCTGTCCACATAGGATAGAGGAAATTGAGGGAGTAGTGAGATACTAAATCGTATTTTGAAGTGAGCAGTAGCAGGAGGCTTCTCGTCATGCTGAATGGGTGTCTGGGTTTTCTTAGCTAAGGTGGATCTTCTGTGTGCATCAGTGATTGCATTGGACTGAGGAGCCTACCCTTTGCATTAAGTCCCTGTTTTGGCACAAACTGTTTTCTTTCCCCAGGTTCCTCCCTCAGTGGGTATGGATCATGTAACTGGCACCAAGATAGATATGCCATCACAGCAGAAAGATGAATAAAACACAAAGAGCTTCTGTAATCCTAAGGAGAACAAAGCAGAATTGGATAAGTCTGTATTACATGATATGATAAATGCTAATATATTTATCTCAAATCAACTTGCTTTAAAATTTTAACTGCTGTCCATCAACAACCAAATGCACTCATACTGTTCATGTTAGTGATCTAAACTCTGGTCATTGAGCTTCCGTTTTATTTCTCTTTTGCCATCCCATGGAATTCTGGCTCAGCTACAAACAAGATGTATTTTAGAGACCTTTCTGTCTCCCACTTCCTAGATTGGAATTCCAGTTCACCATAATAGCTAATACCTTTCTCTCTTGCTTTTCCTTCTTTCACTGATCTACCTAAGCAAACCAGGTCCTTGTTCTTTTGCAATATCCCATTAAATTCACCAATCTCTTTATTACTAAAATGTCTAAAATGCAAACTGCATTTATATGGGGAGTTTTTTTTTTTTTTTTTTCTCATCAAGTATTTTTGCAGTTGCAGTTTCTTTACTTTGGCCAAATTCTTACAACTCATTCTTTTCTAGTATCCTGCCTAGTAAATCTTAGAAACAAATCCAGATTCTGTTCATTTCTCTCCAACCCCTTATATGCACACACCAGAACAACTCCTTACATGTACACACCCGTCTGGTCCTAAGCCACAAGTATCTTATTGAGCTAACCTCGCTCCCTCCCATTCCGTACGCTCTCTCGATGTAGTTTAGAATAAGAAATTCTTTTAGAGTATCAGTTAGATCATGCTGCTGTTTGACCTAAATTTCTGAGTTCTTACCATGTCTCTGACTCCCCATGCAACCTGTGCTCTCTCTCCTCCAGCTATTCTGCTAGTATCATTTATTCTTACCGCTCCCTCCCCCCACCCCGGTTACTTCACTCTCACTAGACCAGAACACCATGAAATAAAGCCTTCATCTTGTTTAGTGTTTAGAAGACAATCTGGCCTGGTAAGTTCAGTAATTCTAAGGAAAAGGTACAGCTATTATGTAGCATTACAGATTAGAAATGAAGGCTGGGACAGGAGCGGCCCCTTATTACGCTCTTGCTGTACCATTTCACTCAATATTTGCCTATTCTTATGGGGGCAACTCTGAAAGCCAGTTCCTTGAGTTGAACAAGAAGAGAATTGGTCACACACCTAATGGGGTTTTTATAAAGGAGAGGAAAGAATCAATGAGTCAAGCCAAATATGAACCTGATGTAATCTGTTATCATGCCTCTGTTCACTTCTTTTCAATTGGATCCTTTTGGTTAAGCCAAGGTCTAACTCTGACTTCATTCCTGGGTTCCCACTGTTTTATGCCTTTGCTTCCAGCTCACTTCCCCCAGGAAGTTTTACTCCAACACTATTTTCTTGTACGCCCAGTACATGACCACTACTGGGCTTCCTCCATTTTCCTCATTGTTTCTTAGCATGGCTAAAATCTTTTTGAGAGTCAGGGACAATATCCCAGCCATCTTTGAAACTCAAGAGCCAGGTGCACCCATGTTACCAAATATATGCATATGAACAGAAGAGAGAACCCAGTAACACCATTGTGATTGACGTTATCCATATAATGTGTGAATCAAAATGGGCATTAAATTATATAGTCAGAAAAAGGAAATTGCATTCGATTAGTTTAGATGGAATTAAAACAAATGTCCTATTCGGGTTAATTACCACGAGCTCACAATTCCCATAAAGGATTTGTGATAACACTCCTTCTGTTGTTCTGGTATCTCCCCCATCATCCAGACACTGAAGCTCCATTTGCAATGAAAGGAGACAGAGCGTTTCAAATTCGGGAGACATAAGAACTGTTCTGCAAGCACAGTACCCCCAATTTAATTCAAGACAAAGACATAATTTATAAACATAAGGCTGGCAGAGGGCTGAATCGCATATGAACCCAGTTGTGAAGGTAAGTGCAGATTTGGTTTTTGTTTCTTGTTTGTTTCAGAGCATTGCAGCTCTAGGTTGGACTTCGAGCCTATCATAGGCCTTTTCAAGCTTGTCAGAAAGTCAAAAGTATATTGCCATGGTGATGGGGAAGAACATGCGATTAATTTGATGTAGAAAGAAGAGGCTTTATAAATGAATCTCAAATGCCTTGGAGGCCTACCAAGAACACCCTGCCACATGGGACTCTCTCAGCCTGGGTTTGCTGTACACAGTGTGCCCAGCCTTGGGAGAAAACCCCCTTCATCGGTCACTGAGAGCTGGTCAGGCAAGCACATGACGACGCACCACACCCATGCTATTTGACATCAATAGTGGTATATTTTTAGCTTTATTGGTGAACTTGTGCTAAGTCAGGGTGGGCCAACACAACTGTTTCCTAAAGAATGAGGCTCTCAAGACCATCTCTACAAGACAGAGATGACACCTTGTTCAAGTGACCATTTCACAGTTCTGTGTACCCAGGAAAGATGTAATCAGACCAATATTCAGAAAGTCAGACAGGAAATGGCTGTGCATGAGGAAGTGCTCTATGCAAATACCATTTGTTCAATATTCATGCTTATCTGATGAAAACAGCTATTTCTCATCATGGCATTCTGAAATCTGCTAAGTCATTACTCATTACCCTCTATTCTAGGCTGTATTTTATTTCCAGTACTTGTTATGAAATAGCTCAGTAGGAGAGCAAAACTGAAGTGGATTAATAGTGACCACACATACATGGTATCAAGCAACTGGCTGCTGCTGCTGATGATGATGAAGAATACAAACTTGATTAGTTTACCAATGGTAGATGATGGTGAATGAAAATGGAGAAAAGAATATTCCTAGGTGTGTTTGAGAGAAGGTTTTGATTGCAGTTATAAGGGAGACCATAACCAGAGACATTTGGAAGGTATAAGACTGACCATGGACAGCAGAATGAATGGAGCCATGAGAGGAAAGAGAGAGAGGGGGAGGGGGAGGAAGGAAGAGGAGAGGAGAAGAAAGAAGGGGGCCAAGAGGACCAACAGAGTGTATGGGAATCAAGAAAGCCTGTGGCCCAATACATGAGTTAGATAGGAATCCAGAGAGGGAAGTAAAGTTCCTGGGCTGGAGAGGTGTGAGTAGGGGAAAGGTGAGAAGATCTGGGAGGAGCCACAGGAACTGAGTGAGTGAGGCTCGCCCTGGGTTTCTTTGGGATCTAAAAGAAAACGAGTGAATTGCTAAAACTTTGATTTAGTTTTTTCATATTTTAGTTACATGTGTAAGTATTTTATGTACATTATCTTATCTACTATTCACAAACACGCAAGATAATCAACCTGGTTTTAACGTCACGCTGTTAATGTGGTGGAGTCTTCAACCCTAGCAAGTATATTTTACAGCCTACAACTTTCTTCTTCATCAATTTAACCTTAGAGTTCATCTTGTCAACATTTTCCCCCCAATGCTTTCTCTGAGTTGTTCCGGTGATCTCCTTGAGCTGTCTCTAAGGATGTGGAGAAAGTTATCAAAATCTCCCTGTTAGGTACAAATGTGCATATTTGACTTTTGGTCATGAGAGTAAAACAGATCTGAGGAGGACTACTGTGATTTTGTTCTATGCTTTCAGTTACATGTGTGGGAATGACAGCCTGGAGGGATGGCCTTAGCCTCACATACGAGAGCCGCATTTCTTGTTACTGGCAGTTCTGTTATTAGGACTCGATGCCTTAATCCAGGTTATTCAATACACCATTTGACATAATTGAGAGAAATACCACTTGAGCAGGCTCTATGATGAACACTGAAAAAGGATTTGACCATGGAACATCAACAACTGAATTGTCTACTAACTACATAAGAGTTTTTTGGATAATTTAAAACTTAGAAGAGAATAGTGTAAGATTTTTGAGCATGATGTACATTGTTGTGTTATTTATTACACTAACTGTATTCAACCCAAACCAACACTCAGTTAATTATTACTTATACTAAATTCTGTAAAATGCATTGGAAAAGAGCTTAAAAGCATACATTCTAAGTTAAACTACTGTGTTATTAAAATAGTATTTGAATTCTAGTTTATAAATGAGATATGCTGTCTCAGTGTGAATACACACACACACACACACACACACACACACACACACACACACACATATATATATACACTCATGTCATGTTTAAATGCTGTCCTTTGAACATAGGAGAGTCTTCTATAGACAATGTTTAGAGCTATTCTTCTCATTTATTAGTTGCTCTAGTTTGTGTAAGGCCAGAGTAAATACAAGTGAAAGGTTTGGTGGTCAAAGGTTATTTTTAATCGGAACCTCAGAACTTCCATTAGTTTGCCAATGTAAGCCTAACAACACAATTGTAGATCCCAGGTCTCCTTACACAGTATGCTAGAGGTGCCGTACCACTATATGGCTATATAGAGGTTGGCAAGGACCTTACAGGAAGTGCCTGAAGCTCACTATAATGTTACAGCATTCCATTTTACCTTATTAATATCTTTATGATAATTATGTTTTAGCTTGGAAGCTACAACAAAATCTGGAAGAGAAAATGGAGTGTGTGCTCTTTAACATTAATTTCAGGTACAGTCCAAACTGTTATTTCTATGCTATATTAATGTGCTGGCAACAATGTATTCTACCTTTGCTCCACCATTAGCATATTAAATTATCACCCCCTCATTATGTTGGAAAAAAAAAGTGAATCTTTAAGATGTAGAATTGCTGTCTAAAAAATTGAGTCTGATAAACAGTGGCATCTGGATTGTCCAACACTTGTTCTCAAAGCAGACCACCAGATATTATTTCTATACCTATATCATATCAGATAACCTTAGTGTTCTCCATTCTTCCACAGTCTGTGATTTTGTCTTGCTATGAGATATGGCCATTTGTGAAACCCATTACTGTAATTTTGATTTCATGTAATATGAAAATTACAGTAAAACTATGACCTTGTGCAATAATAAACATGTGAATGCTGACATGCTGGTGACAGCAAGTGCTCTCTAATAATTAAATGTTATCCCTCAGATTTCCCTCAAAAACTTTGCCCAATATTATATATAATTATAGATGTCTAGGATTATTTACATTGACTCATTTTGTATATTTTTCTGAGTACAGGTACATGCACAGCACAATTTGAGCTCCTATAAATACCGATGGATTTTATTTTATAGTTGTTCGTGTTCTCTCTGTGTATATGTGTCTTAGGCATTCCATAGTGCACATAGGGAAGTCAAAGGACAACTTGTAGGTGTGTGTGTGTGTGTGTGTGTGTGTGTGTGTGTGTGTAGGTGTGTGTGTGTGTGTGTGTAGGTGTGTGTGTGTGTGTGTGTGTGTGGGTGTGTGTGTGTGTAGGTGTGTGTGTAGGTGTGTGTAGGTGTGTGTGTGTGTGTGTGTAGGTGTGTGTGTGTGTGTGTGTGTAGGTGTGTGTGTAGGTGTGTGTGTGTGTGTGCGCGTGTGTAGGTGTGTGTGTAGGTGTGTGTGTGTGTGTAGATGTGTGTGTGTAGGTGTGTATGTGTGTGTGTGTGTAGGTGTGTGTGTGTGTGTGTGTGTGTGTAGGTGTGTGTGTGTGTAGGTGTGTGTGTGTGTTTAGACACATGTATCCCGCTGCACATGTGGCTGTCAGAGGATAGCTGGTCGGAGAAGGTGTTTTCCCTTCTACCATATAAGTTCTGGGGATCAAATGTGGGTCATCAAGTCTGGCCACAATTATCTTTACCTAGCACTTTGCAATTATAAATGCCTATATGTGCAATATATGTGATATTTTCTAACTATAACTATAGAAGTGTGTGTGTGTGTGTGTGTGTGTGTGTGTGCACATCTATGTGTGTGCGTGTGAAGGCCAGAGGGCAACATCCAAGGTGGTTCTTCAGAACACCCTCTGTTTTAGAGACTTCTTGTTTTAGACAAAGTCCTTGAGTAACCTCCAACTCATAAAGCAGACTAGCCTGGCAGGCGAGCAAACCCAGCAATCCACCTGTCTAAACTGCCACAGAGCCGAGACTCCAAGTGCGTAACAGCATGCCACACAGGTTAAAATGTGAGTTTTGTGGATCAAATTCAACTCCTCATGCTTGCCCGAGGCTGGCTTCAAACCCAAGGACCTCTGCCTCTGCCTCTATATCATATACTACAGGTATGTACACCACAACTTGCAAACCATGTGCACAAAGGAAAGGCACTTCTTACATTACACTTTTACAAACCTAAATGATTCAAGTCTTACATTTTTGTCAAATTACTTTAAAGAATTATCACGGCTGCTGAAATTTATTCGTATGTAAATGTGGCTAATTTGCCTCAATTTCAGTTGTTATCTTAGTGTGTGTACAAAACTTATCCATTTCCTGTGTTGAGGAATAAATACCCTGTTGCTATGCTTCACTGTTTCAAATTTCAGTAGAATTTTGGAGAATTTCAGTAGGTAAATCCCTATGGACATGTGCTGGAGGCCCCTCCACCACCAGATCCTTTTTAGCAGAATATCTGCTATGTCATGGCTCAGGAACACATGTAGCTTGGTCAGGCATTGCAAATCTGACCTCTCTTTGCAGAGGTCACTTATACTTCAATGGATAATGTTGGTTTCTTCCCCTATATCTACATTAACACTCTGTCGTTCTGTTCGTTTTGATCAGTTTCCTTTTGATAAGTTCTATTTCAGAGACAGCCACCGAGCTGTGACATATTTTGATACAGTCTCATTGGCATCCTAACTTTTCAAGATAAGCCTTGGTCACGTAATTCACTCTCTGGCTTATAAAAATATTTTTGTAGTTTTGGCTTGTTGTATTGCTGATTTTCTTAAGGTACATTTTTTTGGGGGGAGGGTAAGGACTTAAAAATACCCTATTGAAATCACAAGCCATTTAAAAAAAAAGTTTCTCAATTAAAAAGCCCATCACCTGGAAGCTGCTCAACACTGGAGGAGACAGTCCGCCTGGCAGAGACCATCCTGTTGGGAAGGCTTGGCTCATCTGTCCCTCAAGACAAGCTTCTGTTAGAATCCATCATTTCCTCTGGAGGCTACCCTCAAGACTCTCCTCCATTGCTCCTCGCCTCCTCCTTGGCTCACGATGCCAGGATTCCTGTAGCTGTCCTTTTCTTCAAGATCCAGGCAGGGCTTGAAGCCTCAGCAGCTGTTTGGCTCAGATTCAGTAGGTATGTATTCAAATTCTTCTCTTCCTGCAGTCTCTAATTCAGTTCAGTTTGTTTTTGTTGTCTTGTCACCTCTTTGCATGTGTGCATATACTTTCTTGTTTTAAAACCTAAGTTTAAATTATCCCACAAAGGTCAGAATGTTAACATACAGGGTTTCTTAGAGCATGTGCTTATATTTTACTTTTTACTTATTTATTTCTGACTTCTTTTTTATTTTACAAGTTCCTTGAAAGTCCTGTGTGTGAACATTATTTAGGGCAGATCAAGTGCATTGACAATTATAGTAAACAATTCAATGTATGAGGGTTACAGTTGCAGGGTCAGTATGATGTAATGTTGACTGTACCTGCTCCTTGAAGATTGCTCTGTGGGAGATGGATTTATCTCTCTTTGTGCAGAATGATGGACCAGAAGGACAGGGTGTATGAAGACAGTTGAATTCTTTTCTGAGCTGGTATCTATAAAAGGGCCAACATTCACATTTTACATCTGTATTGCCTTTCCTCCTGCTTACTGTTTTTTTTTTGTTTGTTTGTTTTTGTTTTTTGTTTTTTGTTTTTTTGTTTTGTTTTTTTTCGAGACAGGGTTTCTCTGTATAGCCTTGGCTGTCCTGGAACTCACTCCGTAGACCAGGCTGGCCTCGAACTCAGAAATCCACCTGCCTCTGCCTCACAAATGCTGGGATTAAAGGCATGTGCCACCACTGCCCAGCTCCTCTTGCTTACTGTTAAACAAACAACAGAAGCCCAACTTTTTAATGCTAATTTTAGCCATAATAAATTTGTTAGAAAAAACACTGTCAATGTATATACTAATTCTACTTTGTGAAGAAAATTAAGATGCAAACAAGCAAACAAACTTAATAATTTAAGGTACTATGACTTTAATGTAATGGGGATATCCAAAGCTTTTAGTGACAAACACTTCTTTGCTGTCGGAAGATCTCAGAATCAGTCACCTGCATTTTATAGTCTTCTGCAGGAGGCTAGGACCAGGCCCTTGAACTGTCATCAAAACAAATTACGGAAAGAAATGTATAGCATGAAAGAGAAAGAATTAGCTGGGATACGGAGAGAAATGAATATAAACTTCAAGGCAGGAGAAGACAGATCAATCCTAACTTGTGTAACACATGACTTCTGACATACAATAATGCCTATAGTCTGCTGTGGAGGTAAAAGTGTAGCAATTCATTTTCTTCCCTTTGTATATTTTACATATACACTGTAAACATCTGCAGATGTGTAGCTTACTCTGGAAGATTCTAACAAGGGAGCTTTGGAGAAACTAGTCCAGGGCTTTCCGAATTATAGCCATGGCTTTTAATCTCCAACTTTTGAATCTTTTCAATTTTTCAAATTCTATTAGTTTTTTAATCATTGTGAAAAAATACACACTGAAAGTAACTTAATAAAGGAAAGTCTATTTTGGCTCACAGTTTGAGGGGTTTAGTGTATTATTACAGGGCGAGTGTGATGTGGCTAGTCATGCTGTGTTGGAAGTCACGGATGCTGGTGTTCAACAAGCTTCTCTGTCCCTCATCTTCATTCATTAGAAGACTCAAAGCCACGCAGCGGTACAGGGTACATTCAGGGCAAATCGTCTCTCACCTGTTAAACCAGTCTTGAAACACATTCGTAGACCTGCTCTGACGTGTATCTTCTAGGTGACTGCATAACACTCAACCTGACTGAAATGTTTAGAAATCACACCAAGGTTGTGTTTTTCCACTTACATTCCGACAGGCCCCAGCATCAATGCTGCCCACATGTATTGCTCCATGTTCTCCTAAAAGCTTCTGGCCTGGTCTAAATTCCCATTTCAACACAGTTTTCCTTCTTATCAGCTTTCGTTATAGAGCTATCAACGGGCTGTGGACACTCTCCAAGCTTGTGTTCGTTATCCTAAATTCTCCGTTCTACCTGTCTTCTTAAAAATTTTTGTTGTTCCAAATGAATTTGAGAATTGCTCTTTCTAAGTCTATGAAGAATTGAGTTGGAGTTTTGATGGGGATTGCGTTGAATTTGTAGATCGCTTTTGGGACACGGGGTTTCCAAAGAAAAGGGGAATCATCGGAAATGTAAATAAAGTATCAAAAATAAAAAAAATTAAAAAAAAATTTTTTTTGACAAGGGAATAACAGAGGAAGTGACCAAATTGATCAATCTAAGAACACCCTTGTGGATGTACTGTGGTCTCCTTAATAATGTCATAACCAAGTAGATGGCTTTAGTGGTACTTATTAATTTGGATTCTGACTTAAAGATAACAGATAAATAGCACAGGTATGATTGCTGCTAATTTCCGCCAGTGTCAAAGACTCATTCCATCATTTTTCACCTTTGATATTTGCCTACAAACCTTACGTATTCAGCCGTCATTTCTTACTGTGTTTTAGTTTCTATCTTATAGATAGAAAACCAGATCTATTTGCAGATGTTTCTTCCAGAATTAACGCCAATTTATTTTACATTTGGATTTGGGTTGCACAGTTTAAGTGTAGTGTCTGGCGTTTCATATATTTCACACCTGAAATTTTTCTAACTCTCCTTGTATCTGAAGGCTAATTAATAATCGTTAAATTTGTTTTGCCTTGGTGCCAAATAACTTATATTAAAACCCTGAAATGATCAGTTAATCATGTTGAGGCTGGTGGTTGTCAAATATCCAGGTGTCCCAAGGTAATGCAGATGTTCAGTCTAAGGTTAAAAACATCATTTACATAATCCTCATTTTCCCATCTAAATATATGGATATCATATAACTGGATATGTGTCTATTCATTTCTTTAGCTGTTTTTATACAGTACCAATAATTTAGAATTAAATATAAAATGAGTAGCGACTGGTGATATATCCCAAAGGTAGAATACTTTTCTCGCACTACATGGCTATTGCTTATTACTATGCAGTGACAAGCAATATAAATAACTTTTGAAAAATCATTTCCTCTCTCTCTTTCTCTTTCTCTCTCTTTCTGCGTGTATGTTTACATGTATATGTATTTAACTTCTGAAGAAAGTAGGCTTTTACAAGGACTTAGGCACCTAAAACATTCTAGGGGTTCTACTCTTCAAAGACAACTTATTAATATAATAAAAATATATATAATAGGCTTTTTATAAAAGCATGAGTATAATTAGGATAGACTCAAGCATTTAATTATCACATCTGTCTCCATTCCTCCAGTGCTATGTAATTAATATGACATTTTAAATAATTCTTTTATTAAGCTCCTACTACATGTCAGGCAGCAGACTGAGTACTTCATACACACTGCCTGCGTTTAAGGTTCTCATGGTGACTCTCCATTGAGGTAGATGTTGATATTCTTTCAGTTTAGAGCTAAGAGAATTTAAGGACTAGAAGACAATAAATATGGGTGGATATTGCTCCTTACTTTTTATGTCCCAATCAATGGGAAATAAACCAAGAATGCTACGAACTTCACCCTGTACAAAAATACCATTATAAGCACGCTGCGTCCAAGAGTGAGTGAAGGTATGTGGTGGAGCTCCACTACTTTCCTATCCTCTTGCCTCTAAAGCCACTGTGCTCCCCAGCATCAGGTTATTGCCCGCAGGTTACACTGGAACTCAACAATGGCCAGGGAGCAAAACAAAGAGGGTGGCATTCTTTTCTAAGTACCCTCTCAGTCTACAGAACCCTTTACCAATGCCATCCAGTATGGAAAGGAAAAACAGAAGACTAAGGATAGGAATTACATTTCATTTAGTAGGCTTAATTTCTAAAGTCTGAAGCTATGCACTTTCTGACAATAAAACAGTAAGAATAAATATAGCATATAAAAGCAATAACATATAAAAGTTATAGGATCCTCTTAGAAGACCTTGGTGATATTTACCCATTTTTATTTTATTATATCTGAGGCAGGGTCTAACTATGTATCTCTAGCTGGCCTGGAACTTTTTTGGTATTTTTTAAAATTATTGTGTTTTTGTACAAAAAGTGGAATATTTATTTAGACCAGGATGACCTTAGGCTTACAGAGGTACACTGGCTTCTACCCCTGCCTCTCAGTGCTGTGATTAAAGGCCCGCATCTCTATGCGTGGCATTACTTACTCTATTCTAAAGTTTAAGAAGCGTGGGCATGTTACCATAAAGTATGGTGCCATAGTTACTGAGCAAACGACAGGTGCCAGAATTCTCTCACAGTCTCCTTTCTTTCCTCATTCCTTAAGAGTCTGTCATATATTCTTATCATTGAAGACATGGGGAATGTGAATAGTCTCAACAGAGAGGACTTGCTAACTTCCTTCTGTTCATTATTACTGAATTATATCATGACTTTTGTTTAATCAAACATTTCTACAATTACCCATTTATTCATTAAATGGCATAAAAATACATACGGCACCATTTCTTTGGTTTTTTTTATTTCTGAATTTTCTCCTGACATACAGAATTTATATTAAAACCCATTAATATGTGTCTGTCTATCTATCTATCTATCTATCTATCTATCTATCTATCTATCTATCTATCTATCTATCATCTATCTATTTATCTATCTACATACATGATATGTATGTATATATATACACACACACACATATATATACATATATACATGTATATATATATAATAGCTCCAGTCTTGAGCTAGTCATAGGCTAGAAAAGGAACCTCTCCCTCGAGAAAGTTTATGGTTTATACCTTCTACACATTGGCTTTAATTAGTCTTTCCTTTTTTACCATTAAAAAAAAACACTATGTACACGGGCAAAACCACTGTGATCATTTTCATTTTTTATATCTTTTAGCAAGAAGACAGTATCTGCCATACATGATGAGTGATTGCATCACAGACTGCAGAGATGTGGTGACCTTGGTCAAGTAGCCAATATTCTTATGCAAATGAGGGACATCTGTCTTGGGAGCTCAAGTCATGCATCTTATAGTGTTGGACATAGAACATAAGTGTTAAAGTGCCTGAATTTTACTTTTCACAGTATGAAGGATAGAGTCATGTTTCAGTTTGAGATCCAGTCACTGTGGCAGCACAGCTCCGCCCAACAGTAAAAGGTTTTTCTTTTCAACTATATATCTCGCTTTCAAGATAGATGCTTGCTGGGAGGAAAATACCATATGCCAGAGCTTTCCAGAAAAGCCTGTTTGGATTAGCTCAAACAAAGAGAGACAGTGGAGTGGATATAAGGGAGATAACTTGGAGGAAATGTAGCAAAAGTTGAGAAAGGGTCCATTTATCAAAATACATTTTCTATGGGGATCTCAAGCCCTGATGACTAAGGCCAGAGCAGATGAACTGAGAGACAAGAATTCAGGTTTGTGAGAATATACAAAGAGATTAGAAACATGCCATTTAAGTTTCAAGTTTCTGCAAATATTGGAAATGTTTGCCTAGGGATTGGGTATAGGAGTAAAAACAATATTGCATGTTATATCTAACCATAGATTTTGGATGCAGGGTGCTTATAATGGTATTTTTGTACAGGGTGAAGTTCATAGCATTCTCAATAGGATTCATTCCCATTGACTGGAACATTAAAAAGTAAGGAGCAAAATCCACCCATACTCATTGCTGAGAACCAGATCTCAAGTCACCTTAAACCTAAGTGCCTCTGCTCCTTGCCAAATCCAAGGAGAGACTGGGAACCTCTTCAGTCATTAGGCTTGAGGGAACCCCAAGAACAGACCCATCTTGTAATGCTCTGAGAAAGTTCAGTGTGCCAGGTAAGCTTTGATCTTTGTGTGTAGATAGCTGGATAGTCTGGGGGACGCTCATAGGCGGCAGAGTCTGATTTGGAACATGACTGCTAATAAGTGAGAAGGACCTGGGCAAACGATGATTAATGGGCTGACACCGTATTCAGAAAATTTTAGCAGCAGGTAAAATTGTTTCAGGAACTAGAGCAGGGATCAGAGAACAGGTAAGTTTTAGAATAGTTAATAAGGAGACAAAAGTAGACTCACAAGTCTTTGAAAGCTTACTAATGCTGGGTAGATACATAGTTGCAAATGGGGGCAAAGGCGTGGAGAGGCAGTGGCTCACTACAAATGCTGCATAGTGCCACCTGCATCTGGAGCCATTTAAGTCCCTCGATCTAAATCAAAGACTGCTGAATCCATGTGCTGGGGTCATGGAGACCACAGCTGTGTAGTGAAGAGGGCTGGAGGAGCTAGGCAGTGTCCAGCACGACAGAATGTTAAATGGAGGGCGATTTTCACAAAAAAGCATGAGATTAATTTGGGCGTTAGATACTGATATGCGACACCATTGCAAAGGTTGGCCAATTACTGTTTAATCGACAAGAATTGATTAGAGGTTCCATTAAATAAAAATATTCCCCGCGTCTCTGCTGCAAAATGCAAAATGTGTGGTACTCTAACACACTCACGGAATGTGAATACATTAGTATTTAGAGATTGGAGCTAATGACTGAAATGAAAGCCGAACATTTTAGTTAAATAAGTGATCAAATTTGATAACACAGAGTAAATAAGGTCCAGAATAATTAGCCTGCTCATAATCTTTTTCTCTCTTGCAGCAGACAGTACCATGTGTTTGGTCTATAAGTTCATCTCTCACTAGTATAGATTCACTTGCAAAGGGAGAGGGAGAGGGAAACAGAGGGAGTGGGAGAGGGAAAGGGAGAGGGAGAGAATATAGAGGTGAGTTAACAGTCATCTTATGGTTAAAGACAGAGTTATTAAATCACATTAATAGCACATTCTGAAAAAGCAAACAAAAAAGGTACAACTCCCCTTATATCTTTTGCTCCAGCTCCCTGGATATTTTCTGTCTTATGAGAATCCTATCAGTTTCCCGAGATTTTTCACCAGGGAGGCCTCCTGACTTTGAGGGAGATCATATATACTTTTAGAGATCTCTGTCAATACCTGATTACATCTCAATTTTCTTTATAGGTGATGTCAACTCTCTTGTAATTATCTGGATTTCCCTAATTTTCCTTTTTTTTTTTTCCATTGGACTTAGTACCATACAGCATACTATTTTTGAACCTTTATTCTATGTCTTTCCTCCCACTAAGATAATCAGAGGTAGCAAATAAAAATACAGGACATTTGGTTAAATTTGAATTTTAGATTCCAATAAAAACTTTAATATGCATTAAACAATGCGTCAGACTTACTTATTCTGAAATATTGATTGTTTTATGTTTCCTGCACTGAACACTTATTCATTATTTAATTAATAAAGTATCCAAGTATTGCACAAAATGTGCTTATACAAAAAAAGCTCAGTTTATTTAGAATTCAAATTCAATCAGTCATTCTATCTTTTGTTCCCCTAGTCCTACCTCCTTCCAAATAGAATTTCTTCTACACAAAGGCAAGAGCAGGCAGTTATTTTGGGGGTCCCAGCCTGCTTCAGCAAGCTGTTACATCACTACTCTATAAAACCTTGGCCCTTGGGATATTGTGCTTGTTATTGCATTTAAGGTGCCTTGACCAGTATCTGCTAAAGAGAAGGATCTAGTACATACTGACTGAGTTTACTGAGGTATCATTCATTTTCCTAAAATATCCATTCTATCCTTCAAGTTTCATTGTAGTGAAATCTCTTGAGGGCAGACAGAATTTATTCAAATGTAGCACTCATAGGAAGAATAAGCTCCTTGTGGATGAGAAATATGTTTTTTCTCTGCAGGGTATACCACTTAATTTGGAATTTGATTAATACAGTAAGTTTCAGGTACAGTATAGATAGGATTGCAGAGTATTTTTGCTCACCATTTATAAATAACCAGGGGCCACAGGAAACTCAAATATTAAAAGTCAGTGCTTTTTTAGGTTGAACATGTTCTTTGATATTAAGTATTTATGGGTAAAATTGACAACTATTATATCTGTTAAGATATACCCTTTTAAAACTTTTTGAATTTTAGGATAGTTAAATCAGTAAAGATACACTACGAGGTTACATAAACTATCTTTTAAACTCTGGGCATATAGTATAATATTATTTTCTTACTTAAACATCAGCAGAAAGAGATCCCATATTGTAGAAGGCCGTTGCATGTTTGTTCGCCCATTTTTTTCCTGATATTTCATCCTTTTTCTTTTTTTAAAATTTTTAAATTTTTTTTATTATTTTTGATACTTTATTTACATTTCCAATGTTTCCCCCTTTCTAGGTCTCCCCTTTGAAAACCACCTATCCCCTCCCCCCTCCCCCATCTCTATGAGGGAATTCCACCTCCCACCCACCCGCCCACCCACTCCCATAGTCCCACCTTTACATTCCCCTTTACTGGGGCCTCTCCTCCCCCTGATGGCCAACAAGGCCCTCCTCTGCCACATATGTGGTCCGAACCAAGGGTCCCTTGATGGGTATTCTTTGGTTGGTGGTCCAGCCTCCAGGAGGACCGGGGGGGGGGTCAGGCTAGTTGACACTGTTGCTCCCTCCATAGGGCTGCAGACTACCCCAATTCCATCAGTCCCTTCTCCAACTCCTCCATCTGGGACCTCACTCTCAGTCTAGCAGTTACTGTAAAGTGAAACTTGGGTATTCCGAACTTTTGGGCTAATATCCACTTATCAGTGAGTACATACCATGTTCGTTCTTTTGTGACTGAGGTACCTTGTTCAGGATGATATTTTCAAGTTCCATCCATTTGCCTGCAAATTTCATTAAGTCATTGTTTTTAATAGCTGTGTAGATGTACCACATTTTCTGTATCCAGTCATCTGATGAGGGACATCTGGGCTGTTTCCAGCTTCTGGCTATTATAAATATGGCTTCTATGAACATAGTGGAGCATGTGTCTTTATTACATGTTGGAGCATCTTCTGGGTATATGCCCAGGAGAGGTATAGCTGGGTCCTCAGGTAGTATTATGTCCATTTTTCTGAGGGTCCGCCAAACTGATTTCCAGAGTAGTTGTACCAGCTTGCAATCTCACCAACAATGGAGGAGTGTTCCTCTTTCTCCGATCCTCACCAGCATCTGATGTCACCTGAGTTTTTGATCTTAGCCATTCTGACTGGTGTGAGGTGGAATCTCAGACTTGTTTTGATTTGCATTTCCCTGATGACTAAGGATGTTGAGCATTT
>CM052707.1:75185318-75210663 GCA_028551405.1 Uromys caudimaculatus | reverse complement strand
CAGGTGTAATTCTGATAGGTCTGTCTTTGTATGTTACTTGACCTTTTTCCCTTACTGCTCTTAATATTCTTTCCTTGTTTCGTGTATTTGGTGTTTTCACTATAATGTGACGGGACGAATTTCTTTTCTAGTCCAATCTGTTTGGAGTTCTGTAAGCTTCTTGTATATTTATGTTCATTTCTTTCTTTAGGTTAGGGAAGTTTTCTTCTATAATTTTGTTGAAGATATTTACTGGTCCTTTAAGTTGGGAATCTTCACTCTCTTCTATACCTATTATCCTTAGGTTCTGTCTTCTCATTGTGTTCTGGATTTCATGGATGTTTTGGGCTAGAAGTTTTATGCATTTTGCATTTTCTTTTACTGTTGTGTCGATGTTATCTATGGTATCTTCTGCTCCTGAGATTCTCTCTTCTATCTCTTGTATTCTGTTGGTGATGCTTACATCAATGACTCCTTATCTCTTTCCTAGGTTTTCTAACTCCAGGGTTGTCTCCCTTTGTGATGTCTTTATTGTTTCTATTTCTATTTTTAGCTCCTGGATAGTTTTGTCCATTTCCTTTGTCTGATTGATTGTGTTTTCCTGTAATTCCGCCTGTTTGATTGAGTTTTCCTGTAATTCTTTAATGGATTTTTGTGTTGCCTCTTTAAGGACTTTTTAGTTGTTTATCTCTGTTCTCTTGTATTTCTTTAAGGGTGTTAATTTCTTTCTTAAAGTCTTCTATTATCAACATGATTTTAAAACTGAGTCTTGCTTTTCTGGTGTGTTGATGTATCCAGGGCTTGCTATAGTGGGAGAGCTGGGTTCTTATGATGCCAAGTAGCCTTGATTTCTGTTCCTCAAGTTCTTACCCTTGCCTTTTGCCATCTTGTTAACTCTGATGTTAGCTGGTCTTACTCTGTCTGGCTGTCGCTTGCCCCTCCTGCAGGCCTCTGTGTCAATACTTCTTGAAGACCAGCTCTCTATAAGAGGTACTTGGGCCTGGAGAGCAGTGGCACAGTGTCAGCTCTGGGGTGCAGACAGAAACCAGAAGGATCCTGTCCCCAACTGTTCCTTGGCTCCTATGTTCTGATGGCTCTGCAAGGGTCCCTCTTGATCCAGTGAGCTTGAATGGAAGTGGTCGCCCTGCCTGTGGTCAAAGGTGTGTCAGTACTCTTGGGATACCAGCTCTCCCCTGGAGCCCCGCGGCCCAGGCTGAGGTCCCCAGGCATAGATGGAAACCAGAAAGTTCCTGTCCCCGACTTTACCTCAGTCCCTGTGACCCGAGGGTTCCAGGCAGGTCCTGGTGAGCAGTGGTGCTCGCCCTAACCCCACTCATGGCTTTTCCACGCTCCTGGGAGGGTAGCCTACTCCTGGTGCTCCTTGGCTATGGACCCCTGGTGGCCCAGGCAGAGGTCTCCACCCCTGTTTGCCCATCTTTTAATCAGGTCTACTCTCTTCCTCGTTTAGAGACTATGATCTATTTTCTGTTTACAACAGAAAAATCCTATAGATAATAATGAAATGACAACAGTATATACCTTTGAGTGGAAGATCTGATTTTAGTGTCCTAAGTAAATAGTTGCACTGTAAACCCAGCAAAACTGGAGGATAGTTTCTCGATGATCATGTAGCTGACTGGAAATGGGTTTTGCATTGCTACTTTTCAGATGATAGGCCAAAGCTCTAATCCCTGGCCTTAATTCATGGAAATACATCAGATATTGAAGACATAATTAGATAAGTTAATTTTGGAGTAGGGTCAGACTTTCAAGACAAAATGACTGGCATCCTTCTGAGCATAGGGCTAAGAGACAACGGACAAAGAAGACAACTATGCATATATAGAAGGCAGAGTGTGAAGCTGTCACAAGACAAAGAAAGCTTGGGATGAGCAGCTAAGACAGAGGCCAGGAAAAATTCATCCTGGGATGGGAAGTAGCATTGTTAGTCTGTTTTGGAACTTCTATGTCCTTGACTGTGAGAGGGTACAATCTTTTTGCATTTATGTCCAGTAACTTCTGAAGAAGGAATATCTGTAATTTTTGAGAATAATTATATTAAACACTGATATTTTAGATATATAAATAATCATATTAAAGACTAAATTTCTCCACTGTTTTGCTTCTTCTCAAGTTAGAGTTAAGATATGATTTAGTGGAAAAGGAAGCTTCAGGATTTCAAGTTAGTTGTTTGTGTTGTCCAAACATTGCCAGCCTTAAAAGTCAGGGACATCTTCTTAAGCAAAGCCTTAGCATCGTGGGGAATCTAGGTTTGAGATACTTTCTTCCCTTTATACGAAGCTTAAAAATTATTCTACCAAATGTGATTATAATTTATGTCAAATTTTGGCTCATTTAAACATGACTGGAGCAGTTTTAATACTTTCAAGCTTTATTATTATTTAGAAAAAATAAAGTCTGAGTGGAGAAATAAACACTTAAAATAGAAATGCAGTCTCCAGTTTAAAAATAAACTGACCAAAATTTACAGTAACAGATAGATGACTTCACATTCTTGAAAGAAAATACTAATAAGTAAAAAGGCTCATGTGGTGCCAATAATTATTTATAACAGACCAAGAAAATTGATCCCAGACACTCAAATCTGACTTTCTTTGTCTAGAAAGATGTTAGCCAGTCATCAATTTCTCACTATATATTTCAATAACAGCTCTCAGTAGTATTATTCTATATTTTTTAATTAATTAATTAATTAATTAATACTCCAGATTTTATCCCCTCTCCCGTTCACCCTCCAACTGTTCCACATCCCATACCTCCTCCCCATCTCCCTGTCTCCAAGTGGATGTCCCCACTCCCCCACCCCCAACTCCACCTGACTTCTAAACTCCCTGGGGCCTCCAGTCTCTTGAGGGTTAGGTGCATCATCTCTGATTGAACACAAACCCGGAAGTCCTCCGCTGTATATGTGTTGGGGGCCTCATATCAGCTGGTGTATGCTGCCTGGTTGGTGGTCCAGTGTTTGAGAGATCTCAGGGGTCCAGATTAATTGAGACTGCTGGTCCTCCTACAGTGTCGCCCTCCTCCTCAGCTTCTTTCAGCCTTTCCCTAATTCAACCACAGGGGTCAGCAGCTTCTGTCCGTTAGTTGGGTGCAAATATCTGCATCTGACTCTTTCAGCTGCTTGTTGGGTCTTCCGGAGTGTGGTCATGCTAGGTTCCTTTTTGTGAGTGCTCCATAGCCTCAGTAATGGTGTCAGGCCTTGGGACCTCCCCTTGAGCTATTTTTATGTCTATAAGGAATTTTAAAGGCAAAATCCTTCAAGGTTTGACTAATGAACTCTTGTATTTAGGAATATTTGTGTTCCTACTTCTGCCCTGGTCAGTTAGCATGCCATACAATGTGAACATGGGCAGAATCATTACAGATTAATAAAATAGCAGGGATTGATGTTGTTGTTATAATGCTGGCATTATTTATCTGTGACACCTTAAGTAGATTTTGAAATGTGTAAGATGATGCACATTTGAAAGAACAGCCCTGCAAAATGCTATGTTCAAAGTTATATTTGAACTCTTCTATTTATTCGTGTATTATTTATTGAATAAGTATGACAATGAGATAATTCAACTCTACTCAGTTTTTCCATTTTTGCCTTTCCCGAAGTGGAACATGCAGTTTTTAAAGGAGATAAAAATAAAAATGATTCTTTCACTTAGGTTCTGAACTCCCATCAAAATATAAAGAGTTACATAAATCCTTGAAAAGAACATTGAACACCAGAAAACAGTTTTATCATCTGACAATATCTATAGTTCACACTTATTATGAATTCGCTCTGAGACATGGTTATATATTTATGCCTCAACATCAACAATCTTGTCAGCGTTACTTAGTAGAAACCATTCTACACATAAAGGGCAACTGTTTCATAGTTTATTAATCTAGAATACTAATAAATTAAAACATCATTCCGAAATAAAACACCACAAAAAGAAAACATGTAGCTATCACTTGTTCTAACACAGGAATTTGGGTTAAAATACATAAAAGATAAGAGGTAAAATGAACGTATCTGACTTAGTTCAGCCAACAGTATTCTAATGTAGCCTTAATGTCTTACGATATAAGTTGTATGTGTTATAAATTTGTGTGGCCTAAAACATAGAGAAAATGTCACATTAATGCTATCCTGGCCTCGTAGGTCCTTCTTCTATGTAAGGCTGTGCAGCCCTTCCAGAAACTTTACCTGTTTGCACCTCATTTACATCACTCACTGCTGTTTATAGAGGAACATCTGCTGTCCCCGGGCTTTCCTCTGTAAACACATTAATTCATTGCAACAACTTACCCATAAAACTATAATTATGAACAGCCTTTTATTTACAGAAATCTGTAGCTTTGGATTTACAGTTTTTCTTAGGACTGAAAATCCAGGAAGGGGTCTGAAGTGCATTTAATTTCTTCTCTTTGGCAAGAATAGGCACAGATCTTAGGTGGCGTTAATATTTATGAGTCAGTTTTTACATTTGATGTTGTAGATCATGAAAGAGCACCGGAAAGAAATGATAAGGAAATGAAAGGAAACAGTGTTTTTCCTGTTGGCATTCTTCTCTGTAGCCCAGGAAAGAGAAGCCTATGGGGAATTTTCATATAACACAAGATAAATGCCCCCCCCCCCATATACATGCACACAGATGTGCACACATGATGTACAAGTTTTATACATTTAGACTGTGGCTCTAAATGAAAAATTTTGGGTTAATTTGCATAGAGGATTTCTATTATTGGACCTTAATTGAAATGAAAATTAGCTTCTAGAAGATGATAAGATGATGTAATATCATTAGGAAAGACATATTTATTCTTGTTTTTGTGTTTTCTTCATTTGCAAATGGTAGGAAACTCTGTTATCTTGTATAAAAGCTAGAATGTGAGATATTATTGGTATCTTTCCATTTTTTACATAATACCTCTTTCATATAGCTTTCCTCATAGAAAACACTTCCAAACCTTACATTGTTGACAAAAATAAATTGCATTTAGAATTCCTCCTTGGTTTCTTAAATATTTAGCATTAAATATGCCAGTCCGAAAAACTCTGCTTGCCAAATAAAAGCATGCAGTACTAGCATATGAAAGAGAGAAAGATATTATCATTCTAGGCTTCAAGGAACTCATTAAAATGTATGTAAACCAGGAGTCAGTAAACAATACATAAAAGATAACTCAGTGGTCTAGTGAAAATTAGACAATAATAATATTAAACACATAGAACAGTGAGAGTTATCTTCCTTAACAATCATTTGATCAATAATAGTTCTTCTTTCAGAACTTCATTATGGTTTCTGATTTTTTTCCTAATAAAAATTTCCATTAAAATTAGTAATCTAATCCTAACTTAGAATTCCATGACTAGTTGGTTGATTGTTTGCAGTATTGTTGATGTTCGGGTCTATAGAGTCTCAAGGAACACTGATGCTTGTGAAAAAAAAAACATAGATATTGAGAAATTAAAAATATGTTAGTCTTTTTGGAAAGTTCAAAAGAAGTATTCTATAAGCATTTGATGTTTAAGTTTTATAAGCAGAAGTGGCATGAAGGGGTGAGGATAAATCCTTAGCCTGTATATGACAAAAGACATCCAACAGATGGCTCTTTTCCTATGAAATTGTCACTGCTGGGTACCATAGCCAGTGCTGGTCTCTCTTTGACATGTGTCTGTGTGGTGTGTATACCTGTGTGATTCCAGGTGTGTGGAGCCCCGAGTTTGATTCTTGTCAGCTTGCTCTCTGGATCCCTTGGCTTTGCCTTCCAACATTGGAATTAAAAGTGGGCCACTGTGCCAACTGGGCACTTATGTATGCCTTTCAGATCAGAACTTAGATCGCTTTGCTTGCATGGCAAGCACTATAACTGTTCAGCTACCTTCCCAGCCCAAGGTAGTGTTTTAAATGAAAAATGTTATAAGCAGAAAAGATAATTCCAGAAGACAACCTAGTACTCCTGAGCTCTGGAAGATTTATCTACTTCATATATGTGAGTGGTAGATCCCCTAGGGTCTTATTTCAACTTCTGTCACCAAAGGATTAGGTCCAATTATAATTAATTCTTTAATAATGAAATTGATATCCTCTTCACACATTTAAACCAGATAGTAGATTACAGTATACTCTAAAATATGCTTTGGAGTAATTATGACCTAATTAGTTATTTTAGACAGCTTTTTAAAAGTTTGACTTACTAATTGGACTCTCCAAAACTAAGCCCATAGCAGACTTCATTCTACTTGGCAAAAGGCCCAAGAGAGAGTTGACTTCATGATGCTATTGTGCATAGTTGGGTTTGACAGGTGTGTTTGGTTTCATCAAATAATCAAAGGTCTTATGTAGTCTGGTAGTTTGCAATTGAACTCAAATTATCTGGGGATCTAGGAATGCTTTCTGCTTCCTTCCTGGTTTGCTATCTGGATATATACTCAAAGAAGAAAAAGTGAGGAGACAACATTGCTAAATGTGTATGATGAAGTCTGAAATGTGTAGTAAATTCACCCACAATCTTGTGAGCACCATGTTTCTGATGAAATGCATCTTTACTTAATTCAATTGGGAGCAAAACTTTGCTGTGGGCATGTCTGGGAGCATATAGGTGCAAGGGTGGACTCCATGGATATGGTTAGGGAGGTGGTAACTATGGTGCATGCTGTGCACATGGGCCTGGCTTTGTGTGTATGATCGCTCTACAAAAGGTCTGCTATCAAATTCCTTAAGATGAAATACCTCTGTTTCCATTTTGTTAAAATGTGCTTTGCTCTTTTGGGATTTTTACCACTTTCGTCTATAGCACTATCTTTGGTTCCTCTCTCTCCCTAAACTTTTTATATTTTTCAATTTTCTGCTCCTTATCAATTAAACATGATAATGAAAGAGAAAATTAAAGTGAACTTGCATAATGTCTTCAATGGCCCCAAATTAATAAAGACGAATAATTCTTTCTCGGTGCTCAGTTTTATTGTCTTAGTTTCTTTTCCTGTTGACAAAAAGACAATATTGTTTTCATTTAATATTTTCTCTACACACAAAGTTTTGGCGAGAATTTTGATCAAGTAAAATAAGGAAGTTGCATGATGTATGTACTGGACCTGAGTTTTTAGTTTTTAAATGGTATATGAATCCCTTAAGGTCCCATACTTTATTATTATTATTATTATTATTATTATTATTATTATTATTATATCCAGGATTTTCTTAGGACAGAAGAGGTAGGTATGACCAAAAATAAACAGCAAGACAGGAATTAAATTCTCATGTATCTGAGCTGAGAATATTAAATGTTGGGTTTGTGCATGCATGCAAGTGTGTGAGTGTGCAAATGTGTGTGTGTGTTTGTGTGTGTATTGGAGGGGAATCTGTATTAGTAATATGATCATTAGGATTAGGACTCCAGATTTGCTAGTGTAACTAACCTTATGAAGAATATATAGACACTTCCAGACTCACATGTTCATGGTTAGTTTGGTTTACTTACAGACATTTTAATTTAGTAATAAATATATTTCTGAATTTGCTTGCTTCATCTGTTCACTGGAAAAACATGTGTGAGTTCTTTCTATGCCTTATTGGCTAAGTGTATACAAAGGCTTCACCTCATATATGAAGATATAAAGAAGTGCGGATAAGAAAAATAAACTTTCAGTGAGTAGAGAGAAAACTTTTAACCTAACCTTTTGTGTAATACTGAAATTATTTCTTCATATGTACTGATATGTTTATTCTATCAAAATTCTTTGGTGAAGAAAAACAACAATGATAAGACTTTGAAGAAGGGGCAGGAGAGATGGCTCAGAGGTTGAGGCTGCTCTTCCACAGGACCTGGGTTCAATTCCCAGCACCCACATGGTGACTCTACAGCTGTCTGTAAAACTTATTCCACGGGATCTGACATCCTCACACACAAAGTCAAACACCAATGTACATAAGACTAAAAAATATTTTGAAGAAATACTTATGACAGGCTAAACCTTCCCATTTTTAAAAATGTGCGTCTTTGTCCCCCAACCCTTCTCTTCCCTCAGTTTTTCTCGTGTCCCTCACTCCTCTATTCTCTGTTTTGTTGTCTCACACATGGCTCCTTCCTGCCAACGTTCATTGAGTGAATATACCACGTAGTCGCAACTTACGGTCCAGTGTTGCTATAAGGTTGGCAAGAATCATCCCTAAGCTTTATTCTCAACTGGCTACATGTTCACGGTAGGCTGCATGTGAGGAGACACTCTTGTTGTCCACATACAGGACATCTCATAGGGAAGAAAGGAGAGGAGAAACACATAGCATCCAGCAGAGAAGGTCAGAACAGGAAAAGGAAGACCAGACAGGAAGTTGAAGCTCTGGTGTAAATACCGTGGTGCCTTTGGCAATAGTGGAAGGGTTCCTGTGTAGAGTTCAGAAGACAAAGCGTATGTTGCCTCATGTGTTTTGCCATCCTCCATAATTTAATCTTACAACCTTTTGCTTAGTTCCTAATTGGATTCTTCAAAGCCTAAATTATTTTAGAGATGATAATGTCCTTACATTTGTGACTTCCTGGTGATGAGAGTTATATACTTAGTGCTAAGTTTTCCTTACCATTACATAACACAATGAAGTCTTGATTTCAACTTCTATCTCCTCCCCTCACCATACACTTATTATTGTACTATTATTTATTCCATAATTTATCATTGCATATGAATGGATGTATGCTTTGAGTTAAAAGGTGATGTGAAGACAGACTGCACTGGCTAGCATATCTTAAAGGACAGAGGTAGAATCTTGGTAGGAGACAGCAGAAAACAGTGAGTATCTAAGTATTTCTTATATAGCTTATAGAGCCAGCAGAGAGTGGTTTCAAACACTATTTTTATTCTTGTTCAGGCAGCTATTGTCTGAATAAACATAATTCCACTCACTTTTCAAGGGTATAAACATGTATGTTCTGTACTTGTCTCCTATTCTGATGAAATACAAACATAGACGATTAGTAGAAAAGAAAGGAAGCCATTATCACACATGATGCTAACTTAATTGAAAATCCACTCTTGAAGCTAGAACCTGAGATGCTATTATAAAATGTATGGTAAAATACAAGGTGTAAACAACGGTTATGTGAGACTGCCTGCAATCTGACCACCATTCCGATAGCTAAGGTAATGAAGTCAGCCATGATTAGAAAGATAAAAGTGATCATTATTATCAAGAGAAAGCCTTTATCCTTTCAGTGCCTTTGTTTCCCCATCTATAAGACAAGGTGATTATGTCTAGCATACAGAGTTGCCAAAATTATACACCAAATATAAAAATTGCTAAGAACAGACTTGGAAATGGTAGCCATACAATAAACATAGGTGGTTTTGCAATTGTAAGAAGCAGTATAATCTCATCAACCATCATTTTAGAAAAATATCATAAAAACATTTCTTCTGACTTGTACGGACCAGTCAATGCTTAAATTCAAGTTATCTTTTAATGGAGGTGTTCAAACAAAAAAGAAGAGAAAATGTCTGACTTTGTACTTCCAATGTCTGTCAACATGGGGGAATGTCAAAGAATGAATTGTAAGCTTCAAGACTAAGTGCCACGTTGGAAAGTCTGTGAAAAAGGAAACAAGAAGGAGAAGAAAAGGAATGTAGAGAAAGCCCAGCTCTTTCCCAGCAGCCGCGAAGGACAAGTGGGTGATTTTCAGAATGATAATAAGTACTCACTACCCGGAGACACAGGCTTGCTGCAACTTCATGCACAGTGGGGGACTCTCCGTGCTCCTCAGGACCAGATTGTACATGCAAGTTATTTGTAACAGAACATTGAAAAGTCAATGAAGGCAAACCTGGCAGGCAGATGCTGTCAGGAAGCATCGGAATCAATGGGATACTATTAGACTTGTCTTTCCCAAGCAAAACACAAAACCGTCTTCGCTGAAAGCATGACAGTACTGTGAAATTTCCTCACTACAGTAACGGAAAGCACCAGGGAAGCAGGGTTAGTGAGTCATTGAATGTATCAGAGAGTGATAATGCAGCCTCATGATGGGCAGTAGTGGTGAGGCTCACTCAAGACACAAGCAGCTTCTAGACAAGATACAAGGTCATACAGACACATGGTTAAGAACAGAAACTAACAAAAGATTTCTTTTCCCGAAGTCATAGTTTCCCTTACTGGCATTCCACTATCTATTCTTCTACAGAATAGAATACTATGCAGAAGATGAGTAAACTTTAAAAAAAAAAATGTGTTAAAACAGTTGTTTCTCACTGGGTAGACATTAGCTTCAAGCTCTAAGCCCTGACGTTCTTGTTACAGCTTTAGCTCTGGACTCTGTTTTAAGTGATCCCATGCTGCATAAAACAGTTTATTTATTATTTCAGATTCTATCCTGCCCTGAAGGTCTCCATTTTAAAACAAGCTTCTTTCTCTATTTTGAGGTTAGAGGATGACTGCACCTAAGGGGGACATGAGGACAGCACCATCTGTCCAGCTCCGCCCACGGGGCACAGATTGACGAAAGACTTATCCCCGGGAGCAAGGCAGGTGCCAGTTTATGAACTTCCCAGCATGCATTGAGGGAACACATGCCTGTATCACAATCACATCAGGGAACCTAGCCCAAGAATTTAACAGACTCAACAGACCAAAAAAAAGGGTAGAATTCTCTTCTAGGGTACTTCAACTGGGCACAGCCTCACTGCTGATGCAGCCTACTTAGCTGTAACTTCACCCATCCATTCCTTTACAGGGACCAAGTCCTGACCTTTCCTGCTGCTATCAACCCTGAAGCCTCATTCTCAAACCTGAGTCCTGCTGTGGCCTGACTCAGAGCTACCAAGCTTTTCCAGTTTCCATAGTTCCATTCTTTTCAAGGTTTTTAAACATACCAATAGACTCTTATACATTTGGCTCCTTAGGTCTCCTTGAAGCTCTCTAAAACTCCTTGCTTCTTTAACCCTTTGCAGTCATCTTACCTATGTATATGTATACATACACACATATTTACTTTGTGATACTTAATGTATTGCCTGGGAGTTAATATCAGTAGTTGTAATTAGAAGAAGTGATCCTGTGTTCACCTCCGAATTTGTCAGGAAAGTGAAGTTATCTGGCAGATTGGCATCATTTAAACAACTCTATTTTGTGAACTTATTGTCATTCAATAATTTCTGAAATGGTGGAAAGACACAGATGTGTTCATTTGCATTTTCTACATAGTACAGGCACAACACAAACTATGTGCTTAATTAAACTTTTTATAATCATTAAAATGGAAAATCAGCACGGAAATATGGCACATAGGGTTGGGATAAAATATTCTTTTCTTTTTAAAGCTTTTCAGGCTGTAATTAAGCAAGCCCAGAACACACACTCTCTCTATGCAATAGTCTTATAGTCAATTAAATTTAAATTTAAAACAGCCTTCCTTCTGTTCGTCTGTAATGAAAGGCAGGACGTTGAGGGGACATGTGGACTAATGGAGTAAGAACCTTATTGGCCTTTTCCAAGTCTGACAGTTGTTAACTGTTAAAGTCACTTTACCTTTCAAATCCCCAGGTTCATTATTTATACATTTGTTACATTTGTTACATTGCCTTACAGAATAAAGGTAACATTTGTGATGATACATATATGTGTGTATGTTTTATATCCAATGAATTTTATCTATGAAAATATTATGAAGTACAAAAAGGATGCTTGTAAGAATATGAAGGGAAGGAACGAGTAAGGGACATTTTCCTTGTATTGAGTTAAGATTTGCCAGTAATCCTGAATAGTATCACACAACGGAGAGATGATAAATCTTAGTAAAACTAAAAAAATACCTTGAAGGCAATGCATTTACATTTCTGTTTTGAATCAACAGTTCCCTTACTATTCTATTTATTTTTAGACAAATGTCAAATGGAAAGTCTGTTTATCTTAAAAATCTTCTAAGAAATCATCACTATATAAAAACAGACAAATTTAGATTGTCTAATTCTATCTGAACAGTTAAAATATGTTATATTTGTGGTTCAGAGATTCTAATTATCAAACCAATCTTTTGTTATTTGCTGATTGCCTATCTTGAACTATTTTTCTGCCATTCATTTTAGAAGTTATGCTATAATGAGGGAGATATCCTGCAAATTATGAATATATTATACTTCTGTATTTTAATCACATTCTTTATAGGAATTGGCAGAAGATTCTATTTTATATGGTGACATTATTAAATTATAGTTTGAATAGATTAACAAAGTATAATTACATGTACTGGGATATTAAGCCTTAAAGAAAAGACATTCCATTCCATACTCCTGCATGGACAAAACTTGGTACTATGTATGTTAGTGAGATAAGTTTATCACCACAGAGCAAATATGTTGTTCCAATAGTATGAAATACAGAGGAGTCAAATTCACAGAAGGAGCATGTAACCTGAAAGTTCCCAGGGGGCAGAGAGTCATTGGCTAATGGCTCTGGAGCTATGGTGTTGGAAAATGAAGATGTAAATGTGTGCTTTGAACCACTGTGGTAGGTGTACAATGATGCGGAGTTACTGCCACTGAACTGCCTACCTAAACATGGCTAAAAGGCAAAGCTTTTATTCTATGTGTTTTAGTACAATTAAAAATGTCTAAAATAAATTATGGATTTGCGTAATGCCAGAGATATAGCTTTGGAACATAAACGGTTCTGCAATGGACTGTTTTGGGCACACATTCATGTGGATTCAGGAAGGAGGAAATCAGGCATGAGAACATTTAATGAATGTGTGGTTATGATAGATCTGGGTCGAGCTGTTGTCTCTGGTTCAAACTTCAGTGAAGATCTCTGGTGTTGCAGGATCTGAGATCAAAGATGCTATCATACCCAGTGGCTTACATAGTACACCGAGAGAAAGTCATCAAATTATCATTCCATTCTACACTGGCGAAGGGTTTGTGGAAATCTTAGGAGGCTCAGGTTCTAGCTATTTTGCAGAATGGGATCTGTATCTACCTCTAAATGTACGTGAGTGCTGCTTTGAGCAAGTCAGTTTGCACTTTGACATCTCATTGTCCTTTATAAAAAGTGGATGAGACAGTGTACCTCACAGGCATGCGATGGCACATGAAGGGCTCATCAGAGAATAAATGCTCAGGTAATAGCATCCTCTACTGTTTTAGTAAGTTCTCAGGAGACTTATGTGCTCTCTGGACCCCCAGAAAATAGTTGGGCATAACTATGCATAACAGATTGACCCACCATGATGCCATTTCCATAATTGTTGACACAAGTACAGAAGGAAGTGCGGCCATGTTTCTCAGTCATTGCTTGTGGGGTTATATTAGCAAAGCCATAATGATTATATCTGGGACCAAAGTCATGATAAAAGCTGCACATTAAGAATTGAAGATCATTTATCTAATCTGAGGCTGCAAAGAGGGGGGTCTATACAAATAAAAGCAAAATAAAAATTGTCTTTATATAGAAGGTCAATTGCAAATTTATTCTATTTCTGTGTACTTTTATATGTGGAATACTTAAGAGGCAGATGTATGGGTTCAAGTCATATACTTTGTACTAAAATTTTACCTTATATGTGAAAAGCATAGATAATCTTCTGCCAGTCTATTGTACCTTATTGAAAGCTTCTCCTGTTAGCTTTGTAGATCCAATGAGACAATGTATCCATATTAAAATAAGGATTATAAGGGATCCAACGTAGAGGATTAGAAGAATATGAAACAACACCTTCAGTTCAGTGGAGGCGTGCTCCCCAGAAGGCCACAGCCTCTCCTGAGCTGGTTGCTGTCCTAACGTGCTCTCCTAGACTGTACTTAACTTTACAGTCTAGTACATCAAATGAACTAATATCCACGAGCATACTATTTGACTCAACAGTTGTTAAAGAAAAGAGGCAAGAGCAAATGCAAGGGATGATGGGAAATGGACACTTAGGCTCAGTTACTTCTTTTTTGCATTCTCTCCACAACAGCTATACTGGACATTTTGACCTGGAGAGGAGTAGGACAAATGTAGTGGTCATGTGAAATGAAAACCACAATAAGGACAATGTGGAAAGAGAAGAAGACCTTGTGGGAAGTCGTTGTACAGTGGGGGCTGGGGAGAGAGAGAGAGAGCCCATGTGAGAAAGCAGCCATAGTTACTTTTCAAATTTGGACCAGGTTAGAAGAAAGGGAGAAAGATGTTGCCCATCCCTCCCTCAGGCTCACAGTCTCCACTCCCCAAGCTATAAATATCGTGTCTGGATGTGACTGTGGAGTTTCACAGCTTTGCTGTGAGCCCATTCTGGGTAAATACCTATTTTATGAACCAAAAGATAACATCTTAAAATGGATTTGTTATATAACTCTCTCATGGGTTAAAGACTTTCCACTTTTTGGCTCTCAGCCTTTTCATTTGTCTATGGCTTTGCCTTTGATGAGCCACATTGGTAATTATTCAATTTCCATGTAGTTAGAAATGGTATATTCAGCATTACTGAATTGTGCAAAGTCATTTTTTCTAGAGTTATATCAACAGAAAGAATTCAGAGAAAAAAGTTCATGGACGCTCTAACACAATGGCATGATGAACTCTATGAAACACCCATGCTCAAAGATTTAGTTTCTGAAATTAGACAATGTTCAACATTTCAAAGGTAAGGGGGAAATTCCATTATAGTTGAAATATCTATATCCATAAAAACAATCTTTGCAGGATTCATGGGAAAATGAAAAATGGAATAAAGGCAAGTGAAAGAATACATATTAATTATAAGACCAAGGGGCAAAAGTTGCCCAAATGTACTGTGGATCCAATGCTGACTTGTATGTGGGTTGAAATAAGGAAAACACAAAGTTAAAATTCAAGGAAAAAAAAATAAAACATTTTCCATGAATTTACTTTCTGTTGAAGTGGGAGTTTCAATTTTTAAGGTCGAGGCACACATATCTTTAGAGGCATAATAAGATTGGGCATTAAGAAGGGGAACAGGGTTAATATTAATAGCTGATAATGGTACTGGAAAAAAGATTTTCATGGTATTGGCAAGAGAAAGACTAAAACAACACTCCCACTTAACTTGGTGATCAAAGATTTCAACAATGATCATTAATGAGGTACCAAAATGTTGAAATATGTAAATATTCTTTATCACAGGGGCACACTAATAAAAATAAGCAATTTTAGTATCTCATATCTAGTTTTGGTGGGAGGATACTTTTGTAGTTTTTATGTCAGATACCTGAAGGTCTGATAGCTCTTGGAGGCTCTTTTCCGAAGAGGAAAAGAGGCAGAGGGAGAGAGGACCTAGGGAGGAGAGGAGGCACTGAGGGAGCAGAGCAGAGTAGAGGGAGGGAAAATGTGGTCCAGATGTATTGTATAAAAAATGAGAAAAAATAAGAAAAAACAAAGAAAATAAACAAACAAACAAAATGCTTCCCCTCCCTGCTTAGCATTGCTGCCTCCATAACAATGTGACAAGAAAATTTATGTGCACAATTCTCAGTGCAATGATAATCGGGAGATGAGGGAGAAAGCCTGCCTGGCACACTTAGCTTCAGAGTGCCTGTTGATTTAGCTCTTTTCTGGGACTAGGAGACAAAGGCTTTGAACCTCCTTCTGAATACTATGTAAGGGAGCCATACTATACTTCCATGTCAAAGATCCACATTTGCTTTAAAGAGGAAGAGAATTTCAGCTGCCTCTCCATCCCTTCTTTCTTCCTTCATTGCTCCCTTCTCCTTTACCCCTCCCGATGTGTAATAGTTGTACAACTCTAAAAGAATGCTCCTTTGATACTTCCAAGGGAGACTGTAATAGCACTTGTAAAATTCCTATTGACTGATGCAGTAGTATAGACATCTATAATAAGCAGGTAATGAACCTGCCTTGTCATTCTCCTATAATAAAACCTATAAAATTAATGTTACTTTTGCTTTTATAGAGGAGACTGAGGCAGAGTTTGCACCCTGGTTTTCGGAGACATGGAGCCAGCAAGTGGTAGAAATGGGACTTGATTGCATAAGAATTTATAGTTACAAAGGAAAACAATTCTACCCAATAGTGAGCTGCAGCAGGCTGACGGGTGAGTAGACCTGAATGGTAGAGGGTCAAAACTGGTTATTCAGGGGCTGAGCTGTTTCCTTTAACCTCTGTGACTCTGAACTTTACACATGCATTTCAAAACACAGCAATATCTGAAGGAGCTTCCCCTTCTATATTTCCATAGCAACACCTGAAGGTTTCTGAATCATGGAAGGCTAAGTTTTTCAGAATGAAAGAAAATACAAATGAATGCAGAAATAAAAAAAAAAAAGTACATTTCTAGAAACAGGCTAGATTTTTTTCAAGTAGTTGTTATAAAAAGAAATTCTAAGAGTGTGCTAACTGTACTTCCTAGAAGACAGCAGATCTCTTACTCAATGATCATAGGCACTCAGCGGAGGGTCTGAGATACGTAGAGGCACACCACATTGCTGTAGGTAGCAGAGCTAATGAATGGTGTAGCTGGAATTTGAACCCGGAGAATTTCCCAAAGATAGTTAACTACAATAACATTGTCCAAGAGAACTTCTCTTATGTTAAAAAAAAAAAATACCTTGCATCAGGGAAATATTCTTTAGCCTTTTTAACCAAAGTCCAAAGGAATGGAACAAAAATTTAAAATTACATTTTGATTTTTTGAGTAAAATTATTAAGTAATTTGACTACTGCTAATAAGATGGGGATCTTGAAAAGATCATTTCTCACTACAAGTCAATAATATAGCTGTTTCTTTTTGTCCTACCATTGCCACCGTGCTGTCATTTGTAGAGAGCAGAAAACAGCTTTGCCTTCGCAAGTTGTCTGTGCTAAGAGTGATAACTTCAGAAGGGAAAAATAAAGACTGATTTTTAACACTAACCCTAATCTATTGCTTAAAAAGGAGGTTAACTTCGTGGAGTAGCTAGTTTTCATTTTCATTGTCTGTTTTACAGTCAAATGAAATAAATCCCATGCCCAGTAGAGTATCTACAACCATCACCAAATGAATGCTTCTCCTCTCCTCCCCTCCCCTCCCCCTCTCCCCTCCCCTCCCCTGTCCCCTCCTCTCCTCTCCTCTCCCTTGCCTCTCTTGTCCTCTTCTTTCCTTTGTATCTCATCTGTCCATCTATTCATCCACCATCACTCTCCAAATAAGTACTTTTAGTTAACATTACACATTGAAAAAAATGCTGGCTAATTAGACCAGAATCTTTAGTTCTATTGCTAGATACGAGAGCTCAGGTAAAGCCTGCCTCACCCTCCATGTATTAGAGGAGGCAATCAGTAAAATGGGGATATTAGACCTGAGCCCTTGTACGGTTCTCCTAGCTCTGTGGGACACATCACACCCGCAATATTATGTCCTAGCTGCCATATTATTACCCTCAAACCCCACCAAGGCTTATAGTTTTGGTAACAGTGACTTAATACTTCTAATAATGAGAGATTGGACTCAATGAAACTTATGAGGATCATTTTCAAATAATATTTATTCACAGGGCAATTCAAAGACAAAAGTTTTGGTTAACATCTTCTTTCTAGGAGAGTCTTTCTTGGTAAAATGGAAGCTTCACACTCCCAGGAAAGTGAAGCCATTAATAAAGAGTTGTACTTTGAGAGAGAACAGCAACTCCCACATGTATTTAGTGAGATTTAGCAAATCTAGAATGATATGAATAGTTCCCAAGGAATATGCCTGAGTGTCTCAATGATTTTTTGATGTCTCCTCTCTGTTATTATCATTATCTAGTGTAATCAACGAGTGTGGGCTATAATGTTCTTCAGAGTGCTACCGAGCACTCAGAGATAAGAGAGGGAAATTATTATTTAAAAACTATTTCAACAGCCCTTTATCTCTGAGTCCTCTTTTAATCACAAAACTTTTGTGAAATATAAATGCCATGCACTCCAAACTTTTTTTCTAGTAATATTTTAATTACCAGATTTTTCTTCCCCTTTAGCTATAACTCTAAGACAGTATTATAGGGGTTTGTATGACTCTCCTATGCTAAAACTTTTACATTTGTCTTTTTAATTTTAATGTAACTAATACTTTATTCTTTCTGATAGGATTATTTTAGTACGAATCAGGAACTGGCTAGTGCCTTTGTTTGCTGCTCTTGCTTTTGTGTGTATAAACTGATGACTCTGACATAGTAGTCCTTTTAGAGACTAAAGTATACTTGAAAGACACCAATCTTCTAACATTTTAAATCAGAGTATTTTTGTACATTAATGGAATAAATTACAAGTACAAAACCACACACGTTTATATTAGATTCAGTTTTTTTTTTTATTGTTTAGTGGTTATTCCTTCACTTTGGAATGATTCAACGTTACTCAAAAATATATGGAGTCAAGCTAAATATTTCAGCACCAGAGATGTATCACACAGATTTTCTGCCCATTTATCTAAGAGGATTATAGGATAAATCGTTTGCAGTGGACTCCAGTGAATCGAAATTGAGTTTCAGAAGGCTCCGCTTACTTGCTATTCTGTTTTCTAATCTTAAAAATTAGGAAGGTAAATATTTGTGCAAAAGATGATCTAATTCTTCAGAAAGTCTGGTGTAATTATTTTGACATTAAAGCACTTACTGTTCTGCTGGGGTATTCTGGAGTATTTGGGGTTTTTGGTTCCTTTCAGAATCTCCTTTCTTCAATCTAAAAAGAAAAAGAATACATATGATAATCACTTGAGACTGTCTTAAATAGGACATTAGCTTTATTAATATTTCTAATTTAGGTTCCTGCAATATGTCTATCTAAGTACAAAATATAGTGTCATTATGACTATTTTGTATGCACAATACAGTGCAGGAAAAAATAGAAATTTAAATGATTTGAGAGTTTGATCAGGATTATATGGATAATTTATATAGTCATTCTGTAAAGCATAAGTTACTATATTTTGCTCCTTATAGGATGTTTTAAAAATGAAAGTAAGGAAGTTTGACCCCAAATCTTACATATTTTCCTGGAGTTAAAAAGCCTACAATATATCATAACTAATTTTCTATTTTTCAGACCTTAATAATGATTTAGATATTATCTAATCCTATTATAGCACATTGGATATATCAAAAAACCACATATGTATATAGATATATGAACACATCGAATATTAGAACAAAATTAAGTACACATTACTATATTAAATATATTGCACTCAAATTAGTCTCTGAGAATAAAAATTTAAAGTCTTTTCCAAGAGTCAATATCAGAACTGCCTTAATGTAGTAAATAATGTAATGTAATCAAGAATTTCTGACTTGGTTTGTTAAGCTAGGAGCTCATAAATGAAACTTCAATGGTACTGGGGGTAAGTAACTTCCAAGTTCTCGTCATTTTTAGTTCTCAGAATGTGATGTTCAAAACCAAGAAACAACAAAACATTTAAAAATAGGTTCCCCATAAGCATTCTGGTCTGTTCAACGGAACGATGCAAATATCATGGTGACAGCCTCTCCCGCTCCTGGCTCATGGAGGTGTTGAGTGGAACAGATCTGAAGTGACAGCTGTACCTTCCAAGCCACACTCACTGCATCTGTTTAGTCTCCAAGGGCTGCCTTCATTTCATCTCTGCTTGAAACTCAACCGTTTTCTAGTAAAATTCATGAGCTACATTGATGTTAAAAATCACTTAGATTTACCCTGGCCATTTCTTAACATACGATTTCAAGCCACAGTCCATTTTATGTAAAATCTCAGTAGATTATCCTAATACACTGCCGTATTTTATGGACGTGAAACCTAAAATAAGATTCTATGTGTAGGCACGTTAAAATTGCAGTGATGTGCAGCACTTTCTAAGAAACTGGAAAGTGTGATAGGAAAAAACACACTCTGTCAAAATACAGGAGAAGATTTGATGTTCTCCGTCCTTAACATTATTACTCACGGAGGGTCAGGCTTCCCTAAGGGCTACCATGAAAGGATTAAACAGCTTTGGTGACTTATGCTCTCTACAGGGCTTTGGTTTCAATCTGGTTTTATATGCATATCTGTCACAAGGATAAATGGGCAAGCTTGCTCTACGGTAGGGAACAAAAGACTTTTATACTTAACCCATGCTCTGAATACAGGTGTATACACTACTTTTATGGTAGCCAATTACAGTCTCTTTCATGTATAAATGCCTTCCTTTTAATCCACAGGGAAAATAAAACAAAAACAGGCTGCATCATTGCTGTGGGCTGTTCATCATTTATCAGCATGTTGGTGGAAGTAAGGCAGAAGCATCCACTAGGTCCACTCAGCTAATTTCTTGTATTGAGGCGTGTTTCTTTTATGACTTGGCTTGGAACTTAAACAAATAATGTGTGTTTTGCTGTGTGTGTATATTTGTATAAAATGTTAGGTACACTCAAAGCCAATAGAACTGATGAGGTTTTATTGCTATTTTCATCTATGTAGGTTTGGCAAAGAGGAAAGGATACTCCCAGATTGCTATTGGTAGATGTACACAGCAAGCTATCCATAACTTGCAGCTCTTATGATAATGTACAAAATCAGCCAAACCATAACTGCTATAGATACAGGGACACTGTCAATACTTCACGTGTTTGCCTTTTACTTAAACAGGCAGGGAATCACCATGGTAATTTTTATGTTGGAGATTAAAAAAAAATATGCTTACTTCCAATAATGACAATAATTAATATTTAAGTTCAAACTTTACTTTTTAAAATATCTCAAGTCTTTGTTCTTATGTAGATACTTAAGTAAGCATTCACTAACATGGCGTCCTGTTAGACACTCATGTAGGGTTGGAGTTAGAGCACAATACACGACCTTGCAAGGAGGTTATATACAAATGCCATCTCTTTAGATCTACGTCAAGCAACCCACAACAGAAGCCCGATCCCAAAACTTTACATGTCAAAACTGTAAAAGCTTGATACACTCCCAGCCTTCTCTTTTGGACCCCATCTGACAGACATGTTAAGACTCATGGCTGGGACATAGCTGTCAGGCTGAGTAGTAATGCTCTTAGCACAGATTTTTTCTAATCCTAAGGGATTTGGTTAGAAATTTTTGGCTCGTGTTAGTATTCTTGGAACAACAAGCAGCAAGTAGATATTGCTCCAAAACAGGACATTATCCAGGTCATTACTGACTGAGTGTATGTAAGCTTTCAGATCCACAAATAAAACATTTAAATGAAAAAAAAAAAACAAACAAACCTGAACACATTTCATGACCAGATTAGGGCCAAGATCAAAGCGGAGCTATGAAGAGAAACTAGTTGCCATCAACATCATTGCTGCAGCTGAAGAAGTTAAGGCGTGGACTGTAAATTAGGCGATGGTTGTGTGTCAGTCGGATAATGTCCATTTTTGATAACTATTCTCTGCAATGTGAGAATAAACCTCAACCCCAGAAAATACACAGAAATACACAATAAAGTAAGACTTTATGAAATCCCAAGTCCTTGATGCAAATTCAAGTGGTTGAAAAATCTAGTAACCAAATATATACAGTAGATGTATATGTATGGATTACATATTGTGTCTATCTTTCAAAAACAAAACTTAAATATTTGAAGAACTGTTAATACCTAAAACATATTATATATTGTTTAATTTTATAAATAGAATTTTGATTAGAATTACATATTATAAATAATTTATGGCTATTGAAAAAATAGACTGTATCTACGAGGTACAGACATATATACACACATGTACAGGAAAAGAGAGCAAGAGAATGATAGTGTAAGACATTAGTGCAAACAATTGGTGAGTCCACACAAGGGCACATGCAAACTCGAATTGTTCCTGTTCCTTTTGTTAAGTGTCTAGAATTATAGAGAACCAAACATGATCAATAATAGACTATGAAACTACCTTGAAAATATATTAACTAAAACAGAATGCTATTTTCACTACTTCTATGTTATTTAAAAAAAACTGTGGCTATTTTTAGTTTGTTCGCTAAGTATAATTTTGTTTTATATATAATTACATAATATAAACATGTTATTATATAGTAATAGAAAGTATTGGAGAATGAAAACTAAATAATCTACCAAGTGAAGGAGTGCACTAAGAAATGCCTTCTAAGCTGGGTAGGGCTGATGCACACCTTTAATCCTAGCACTACAGAGGCAGAGGCCGGCAGATCTCTAAGTTCGAGGTCACCCTGGTGTACAGAGTGAGTTCCAGGGATACACAAAGAAACCCTGTCATAAAAAACAAAACAAAACAAAACAAGAAATGCTTTCTAAATAACTGCCATCATGGTGGGTACCTATGGCGCTTCTTGTAGGTCCATACAAAAGGCATAAATGCTTCAATATTGTTTTTGTTTGAAAAAATGAATTTTTTTCAAATAAGAAAACTTCTCTATTTTCCTCTTCCTCCTCCTTTTTTTGTCTGTTTTTTTGCAGCCATTTATGATGCTCATGTCTATCAACCTGTCCTAGTTATGATAGAAACAGGTTTATTTATTTAACGAGAAGGAAAAAGGGGGGAGCACCAATGAAGGAGCTACTTGTTTTGTTGTTATGACACTTTTTTTTTTTTTTACAAGTCAACAAATACTAAAGCATTTGTTGGCTGTTGGAGTTACAATAATCACATGCTGGGTTCAACCATGTTTAACATTTTCATTATACTCAAAATAATTATTCTGGAATGGAGGGATGATAATGAGGCAGAAGGGAAGAGCCACTCTGTACCTTGGAAAGCAGGATAGGAATTAATTAAATGGGAAACTTGGGAGAACTTAATTGGGGCTGAGTAAAGATAAGGGCACTATCAAAATATAAAGAAATGAAACTATAAGAAAAGATCCAGCAGGACATCCCACTGCACACACCTAGGAGAGAAATCTTTGCAGAATTATAAACAGCAGGAGCAGTAGAGTGCCTAGGGCTGCCTCGCTTGGCTTCACAAGTCCTCGAACAGTTCCTGTCACATAAATAAGTGTTTGTTGAATGAACAATATTGTATATAGACAAAAGGAAAATTCCGTTTCATCTTGGGTATTTTTGATTCTTCCTCTATCCAAGTGTTTGACCCTAGGCAAGCAAATCATTTCATCTAGTCTGACCCCAATCTCATCATCTGTGAAATGAAAGAGGACAAAGGTCATCCTCCAAGGCACCTTCCAGCTTGAAACACTCTGTATATAGTTCTGTTTATTAAAACAGTCAACTGGGAGCATTTCTGTAGGAGGTAATATTCTGATGTAAGTTCTGCATGAGGCGAAGTAGAGAAAACAGAAAAGATGAATAATGGAGTAATCCATTTAGTCAAGTAATGAAAAATAAATCCTACTGAATGAGAGGCTTTTATGTAGGGGTGGCTTATGGCTTTTGTATGCCTGAAGTGACATTTACATGGATAACTGACAAAAATATGCAGACGAGGAACTCTTCCTCTGCTGTTCGTTTTATTACAACTAGAATATCATCATACCTTGCTTGCATCCTCATCTAGACTCCCAAAGAAGGGAAATAGTGTTCAAAGTAAGATATCAAGTTCCCGGAGCTTAGACAAATGTTTTATACTCTGTAGAACTTGGAATGCCTATTTGGAGAAGAGAGAGTTGGAGAAACTCGGGGTCTATAAAAATTCCATGAAAAGATCTCAGGCTCAGGTCTTATCTGACAGACCTTCTGACATACCTATGAAGTCTTTCTTCCTATCACAGGCTTCCTTGCACTTCTTTGTTCTTACAATTATCAGCTGACCCTCCATTCTGTAGCACCATTCAGCAATGGTCACATGTAATTGCTCTATGTCCCTATTTCAGTTGTGATGTTTTTCTCTTTCCAACTAGAGTCGGCTCCCTTAAATGAGGTAGCTAAAATGAGTTGATGTCTAGTCAATATTCCTTATGGGTGGAGGAAAAAGAAGGATGGACTCTCAGCTCACACTTGATCAGGAATGGTGCCTGGCTGCTACCAAAAATGTCTTCTCTCATCAAACCAGCTGGTGATTTTAAGAGTCTCTACCTTGCCTTGCTAATCACTGTCCAATTGTCACACACATTTTAGTAAAGATGGGTCATGGTACTTATGATTTGAGGGTGAAAGGTATACAGATATTTAATGAATAAAGTCTAACTCATTTTTAAAAGTACATGAAGATAAGGCAGGATATTTGGACACTGGGGTTTGATCTATGGCTGAGAGGAGGAGAAGCAGTTTCCTTCGCTTTATTAGAACAGAGTATGTGTTATAAGTTTATGTTCAAACAAAGACCACTTCAGCAAACACATATATGGATTCGGCATTTGTACCTCTGGGTTAAGGTAGTATTGGGGGACAAAAGAAAAGGAAGATACAGGGAAGGACTGGAAAGAACAGGTCCAAGCTCAGAGCTTTGTCTTTGTCTTAGTGGATTTTGTGGCTGGAGATAAAAACCCAAGAGCCTCATGTAAGTCGGACAAACATTTTGCCACAAAATGCCAGCTAAATTCTTATGAATAGCTTTGTAAAGAAGGGTAAAAGTCTCCATACATCTTTCCATATGGGTTCAATTTTACTATATATACTATATATTTTTATGGACAGAACAGACAGTGGAGAAACCAATAAGAAATGAAAAATACGTGGATTCTGTTTTCTTGAGTTTCTGGGTGTTTGAGTAGGAAGTGTAGGGTAGCAATTACCTAGAAAAATATAGGCTGACAGAGAGGAAAATGATTCATTTAGACCTTGGTTTGCTACAAGTTCAAACCCATTGTGTTGGGGAACATACATAAATGAGATGTCAGAACACTGCATGAGGTTACTCTAGTTCTATGCTTCATCACTTGTGCTTTGGGTGCATTTCAGCACTATCCCCCATGGTGGCCATGGTAACAAGCTTTTAGGTCCACCAGGACAATCTCATAGCCATAGAGGAAGAGTTCTTTAGTTTCCCTCTGTTGTGCATCACAGAAATTATATGATAGAAACTATCCTCATCAGGAGATATAAGAGATGACATGCTTAGTTTGAAAAAAAGCAACAGAGTTGGAAAATTATAACTGCTACTTAAGAGAGCACACACAGTAGACTGCATCTGTTTATAACACCCAACATCACAGGGATGAGGTGATATAGCTGTTAAATATCTCGATTTACATATGAGCAAGTGAAATTCACAACTTCCCTATAGAAAGTGTTGGAGCCAGGATCTAAATTTAGTTCTGTCAGCATCTAAATCCAGTTGTTACCTAGCAGCACAGTTGCTGTGCTTCTGCTGATGGACCTTGAGAAGGTGGAAAACCCGTTTCCTAGGTCTTTGTATATCATGTATCAGGTACATCATCTTGAAACATTACTGACATAAAGTTGTAATCATCAGTGTTTCATGTAGGAAATGTAGCCAAGCTATATCTAGCGATTTATTGAGATATTCTTTTTTTTTTTTTTTTTTTTTTTTTTTTTT
>CM052707.1:75152427-75184818 GCA_028551405.1 Uromys caudimaculatus | reverse complement strand
CCACTCACGGGCCTTCCAAGTTCCTGTGAGGCTTCCTCTCTACGGCGCTCCTTGGCTGCGGACTCCTGGTGTCACAGGGAGAGGTTTCCCCCTGCAAGTGAGATCGGGAAGTTTCGGAGTCTTTCTGTTCCCGGGTTCTCAGGGTAATTCTTACAAAGCACACAAATTTTCCAGGAGATAGGACTCTATGTGGGAATTATAATGATCTGTGTTTTGGCTTTTGGCTATAAACCTCAATGAGAAACCAACATTCAACTTAGAGTTATAGTTATTTTGGAATTACATACTTTATAGCAAGAGAATCTGCTCAGTTTTGTAGTGTTCAACTGCATGATCTCATTGCAATTTTATCTTTAATTTTTAAAAATAAATTATTTTTAGCATAATTATTCATATACTTTTGAAACAGGATAATATTATCATCAACAACAAAATTCCCACCATATAATAATTCACTTTAACAACTTTAATGGAGTCTACCACATGTGGATTTTTAAATATTACAAACAAATAGCAATCCACACTAAAACACCAAGCTAATTAAATAATTTAAATGCTATCTACATTAATAATTGTAAACTTGGTTGGCTGAGGTTGATCAGGAAATTCAGACCTTGTCTGAGATGAATACAAATCACAATCTTCTTGTTAAAACTGGAGGTGGCCCCCAGTGAAGCCAAGACTCCATGTCTCTCACAGGAAAATTTAACAACTTTTCTAGGGTACCATTCTAGGAGTTCTGTGGTATACAAAAGAGCACAACTCATTGCCCAGATCCATACAGTTAAAATCTCAACCATATACCACTCAGTGCATTAGCACTGATATTCATTGCTGTTGCAAGCTTCTCAAGAGAACATATTTAACTACATTCAATTCACAGTCCACAGCGCATTGTCTAGCATGTTTGAAGTTCTAAGTCACTGCCTATTGAACAGAAGGAATTCTTGAAGCTCACTGTCAGTCGCCTTTCTCTACATACTAACAACTCTGTATTACTCACAGGTTTCTTCACTCCTTTGGTGGCACAGCTGACTCATATCTACAATTGCACTTGGACCTGACGTTAACGATCTAGATTATTTCTGTGCACACAGGTCCATGATGTTTCTCTTATAATTCAGCTATTTAGGATATGGAGATAAATTTCTCATGGTATGGAAATGTTTAATAAATATTAGTAATTGGATGCTTCTATTCACTAGATTTTTAGAACTATTACCATCTTTATAGTTTTGAATCAGGAGTTTCATTTGGGAATTTACTGTAGTTCGCATGCCTAGCTTCAAAATCAATTTCACTGAATGTTTATTTTCTTAGTCAAACTGTCACTGTATGGATATGGAGATAATTTTGAGTATACTTTATGACATTATTTATGTTTATAATATGTATAGTTTTACATAGAGATATATAAAGTCAATTCAATATTCTTTGTGATAACTGATGATAAAAGTGTTATGGCCAATATTTTCCCTATGTGAGTGTGCACTCTATATTGATTATGAGTAGGAACTCCAAAAGCAGGCAAGCTTATCATATGATACATCACACTGTTCTATTTGTCTGGTACATACCACCCCTCATACCTTATATCTTGCTCATTGTCTATGAACTCATCTGCTTTTATATCAATAAATCTAAATAAGATGCATAGTCAGAATTAAATCTGAGATATGTGTACTATGAGATTCATATAGTAGAACTAACAAAGGAAAGTCACCTGAACAGAGAGTTGGAATCAACAGATGGGTTAAGTAGAGATTTATGCCATAAATACATAATTCTCTTGCACTTTTAATAATCCTAAGTGATTGTTTTTGTGTTGCATAGTGTTCACGTTAATTTTTTAAAAAAGAAACAAGAACTAATAAAGTATACTGACATGGGAAACCTGACCTACACATTAGCCACAATCTATTACAACTCAAAAATGAATATTTTTGGTAGTTTGAATAAGAATGGTTCCCAGAGACTCATATATTTGAATGCTTAATCGCCAGAGAGTAGCAATATTTGAAAGGTGTCTTAGGCAACATGACTAAGAGACAACATGACTAAGGCAACTCTTATAAAACAAAACATTTGGGGCTGGCTTACAATTTTTGAAGTTCAGTCCATTATCATGATGGTAGGAAGCATGGTATGGTACAGGCAGACTTGGCGTTAGAGGAGGAGCTGAGAGTTCTCTATCTTGGTCCAAAGGCAGCCAGGAGAGATTGTGTTTCATCCTGGGTGGAGCTTGAGCATAGGAGACCTTAAAGCCTGCCCCCACAGTGACTTACTTCCTCTAACAAGGCCACACCTCCTAATAGTGCCATTCTCTATGGGCCAAGCATTCAAACTCATGAGTCTATGGGGACCATTCCTATTCAACCCACTACAAAAGGATTAGAAGGATTAGGAGATTTGGTCTCTTTGAAGTAGGTGTGGCCTTGTGGGAGGAAGTGTGTGACTGAAGGTGGGTTTGGAAATTTTAAAAAGCTCACAGCAGGCTCAGTGTCCTCTACATCTTTGCTGCTGATGAATCAGGTTGTATCTCTCAGCAACTGCTCTAGCTCTTTATGAGCCCTCATGTACCCCCAATCTATCTGCCATGGTGATCATAAACAAACCCTCTGAAACTGTAAGCAAGCCCCAAATAAATGCTTTCATTCATAAGAGTTGCTTTGGTCATGGTGTCTCCTTACAGCAATAGAACACTGGCTAGGACAATACCTCTTTTTAAAACTGAAAGTTGGAGGCAAATTAAGGAATAAATATTATATGCTACTTTTATTAATATGTTCTCATTGGATTTTTTTTTTTTTAGTTTTTGGAAAATATTTTTTAGAATTATAATTACAAGATTTTCCCCTTCCCTTTCCTCTATCCAAACCCTTCTTGTTCTTCAAACTCATGGCCTTAATTTCCACTAATTATTATTGTATATGTATTCCCAAATATAATTTGTTTAGTTCAAACAATGATACTTGTCTGTTGGGTTTCAGGGTTGTTTCCACTGGACAATCAATTGATGTGCTCTTCCATGGAGAAGATTATCTCTCATGTTCCCAGTTTTCCTTCGTGCAATTTGCATGACCATTAGTATTGCCCCTTTCAACTCACATTTAGACAGTCATGTTGGTGAAATTTTACAGGTGTAGCTTCTGATATTCTCAGGAGGAACATCTCATAGCAAAGTCCTTGATCATTGGCATTAAAAACAGTTTTAATATGAGGAATCAATAATTGTGGCATTAAGTTGATACAGTTAGAACTAATACTATCTTGGTGACTTTTTTCAGTCAAATTAATTTTTATTGAAGAAGCTTGTGTAATCTAGATTTTATGAGTCTATATCAATCTTTAGAAGTTATATTTTTGCTTATATATTTATATTTGCAGTGCTGGGGATTAAACCTGGCATCTTGCACATGCTAAGTAAACATTATTTACTATTGAGCTACATCTCCAACCATAGATCAATATACTTTCCTATTACATTGATAAAACACTACAGCCATGTCAATTAACTTTAGAAGAGGGGTTATTTGGGCTCATGGTGCTAGAGAGATAAGATTCCATCACCATTATAGCAATGAAGTCTTTAAATAGCAGGCATGGTGGTTACAACGACAAGTTACAAACTTATATCTTGATCTGTAAGCAGAAAGCAAAGAAAGCACATTGCGAATGTCATAATGCTTTCACAACCTCAAAGCCCATCCCCAACTATCTCCCTCCTCTTGAACCTACCCAAACTAACTGGAAACCAAATATTTAATACTCAAGACTATGCGGAACATTTCATGCAAACCACCACAATGATTCTATATTCTTGACTTATACACAGGTTATTTGTTCCTTTTGGATTGTTCATAAATGAGAGTTAGACTCAAAATTTAGAAAGTAGCTGTTGGAGTTACTATATTCTAGAGACAATAATTGAAGCATATTATAATTCCAGTCACACAATATATAAATAAGGAACTCAGCCAATCTTATCTAATCTAGTCACTAAAGAAAATATAACTACATTTTTAAGACAAAGTTGAACTATCACTTTCCCATTATAGTGTATTAAAATAAAACTGCTGTAAAAACTATGCATGTTTTTTTTTTAGAGCGCCTGCTTCTTCAAAGTGATCAATTAATGCATCACAGGTATTCATTAAAAATATTTTGCTGATAGACTTCTTTGGGCAAGGCACTATTCAAAATGGAAAACAATGGAGTACCTCAAGGAGTTCCTTTTCTAAAAAAGATTAATTGAGAAGATGAAATACACAGTGAGGAGGTAAACAAACTGCTATCTCTGCTCAGGCCAGCTATGGTAAATTCCCAATACACACAAACTAAACTCTATATAAAAGCAAGCCATGAAGACACCTACTCCCTGAAGGATAACGACATCTTAAGACTGAAAGAGACACGTTTCTTTTAGAGGTGGCAGTCACTTCAGAATTATAGAGCTATTACTTTTTAATATTATGCTCAATAAAATAGGTGTGCTATAGACCCAAACAAAACTGCATACTATTTACTGGTTCTACCTAAATTGAATAGGTTTGGATGCTGGACAGTTTGCTTGTGTTTCAGGACAATAAAATGGACAGAGAAATAAACTGAAAAAGTAGATATTGTAGGCAGGTTTAGACTGATGTCATAGAAACCAATATGGAACAAGTATGGACTTCTTAAGAGAACACACTTAGAAGATTAATAGAGCAAAGCTATCTGGTAGAATGCCTTTCATGCTTTAATTAATACATTTTTAAAAACAGTGTTTAATAAATTAATTAGTAGTAAAGTAAGGCAGGGCTGACATAAAAAAAAGAAGTGGTCTTAAATGTATTAAAACAGATACTGTGTACTAGTTAGTAACTCAATATCTAGTTGACAACTTCTCCCACACCAGAATACTCAACCATTATCTTGATAGCACAGTTAGTTATAAAATTATCTTTGCTTGCAAAAAATATTAGTATAAAACTTCTTAGTGCTTTGGGCAAGATACTGTTTAAAATGACATTCTTAAATATTTATTGCAGCTGTAACTAATTAATTAACTTCTAATTACCTTGTAAACTTGTATGTTCATACATAGCACATCTATATAAATAAAACTTCATCCAGGGTTCATTAGCTAGAGAATAGCATTACACGCATGGAAAATATTTTAATTGCTCTAATTTTACAAGTGAGTTTAAATTAGTCACCAAGTCAGAAATGCAAACATTTCTGAATCTGTATGGTTAGAAGAGGGGTAAGTGTGTGCTTGGGTTTATACTCTCTTTTCTTCACCCCTTCTGCAGCTCAACTCTGAGAAGTTATCATAGGATGTATCTCCCCCAGTACAATCACTTTCCAGGACAAATTTAATCATTAAAAGGAAACTTATTTGTACAATGTATCATACTAGCACAGTGTTGAGATTAAAAGAGCAAAGGAAAGAAAACAATTTGCATCGCCGAAGCTGATGTATGGAGTCGTTTTCTCAGACTCTTTCAATGCAATCTGCAAATGCATTCAACAAGGCTATAAAGCAGAAGCAATCTCCACTACTCGTCACACACAAAGGCGAGACACTGAAAAGTTTGAAAGCATAATTAATATCTGCATTAGTAGAAATTACTCAAGAATAAGAATCAATGCTACCACCATGTAGGACTTCAAAAGTCTTACCCATCTTACAGTGCTTCCTGCACAAGGACATCATGTCCATGTGCTATTCATATGAAGAACTCTTTTAATAGGGCACTCTCAGGAAATCTAGTATGTTCATTATATATAATGTATAACAGTATTACATATTATTATTAATATGACACTCTCAGAAAATCTAGTGTTATATTATTCCATTTTGAATGCCAGGAATCAATTCCTACATGCATTTTCTATTTCTTCTACTCATACTGTTGCTCTTGAGATAAGAACAGGAACAAATGTAGTTTTTACTCAGAGAAAGAATAACATCTTTTTTTAATAACAAAAATCATGCTTATTTACTTTATTGCTTACTGAATAAATTTTATTATTTTCTAATACCACACTTAATAAATAGATATGTTTTAGAACAATGAGAAGGGTATATTACTATTTACCAATTATACTAAAATGCTTAATACTATTTAAATTTTTTTTGGGTGGAAGAGTTGATAAAGTCTTATATTTTATTTTGAGACGAGAGAATTTTTCTGTAGCTGTCAATCCTTCTTCCTTAGGCTCCCCAGTATTTGGGTTAAGGCTAAACAACATTATGTCTGTCTTACCTGCAAATATGTTTATTTCCTAAGAGGCAGTGAGCATCTCCTATGTAACTGATAGAGTTGTAATTGCCCATGTACTAAGGCCTACAGTAGAAAAACATGGATGTTAATTTTTCTGAAATGAATATTGGTGCTTTTCCTTTCAGTATGGAAAAAACATTGAAACTAGCTGCTTTCCTTCATCCTCATTACTGTTTTGGGGGAGGGCTTGGACATCTATTGTATGAGGTTAGCTAGGAACCTTTATTATGTTCCATTATTTATAGTTAAATTTTTCACCAGAAGGATCAAGTTATACTTAAAAGTATACTTTTACTACATATGAGTAGGGGGCCTGGTCTTCATGTGGGCCCCCTAAGAGTGGGAAGGGTCCTGTCTCTAACTCTGATACCTGCCTTTGGGTCCCTGTCCCTTAGCTGGACTGCCTTCTCAAACCTCAGTGGAAGAGGATGCTCCTGATGTGTCAGGGTGGGCTGGGTCCATCTCTTTAGAGAAGGGAAGGGAGGGTGAGAGGAGGGGGTGAGTGTGGATAGGACTGGGAGGAGAAGAGGGACGGGCTGCAGTCAGGATGTAAATTGAATTAATAAATAAGTTAATTAATGAACAAAAGTATATCTTTAGTAAATATGTATCTGACAAGGTTAGTAGAACATACACACACACACACACACACACACACACACACACACACACACACACAAAACCCAAAGGTTAAGGTAACTTTTAACAAGTTAAATTTACTGAAGTTTTGAATGCATTCATCATGAAGACATCTTTTAAATAATGAAATTGGACTAATATTTCTATATGAATAAATGGAAAGAATATCATTATGTTATTCAATAATCTTGGGGATATCTAATACACATTTTCTCTGGTACTCTGATCAAATATGGAGATGGTAATCTGTCCTCACTATATTTCAGACAAAGGAATTGATACATTTAAATGTATCTGACCCTTGAGCGTATACAGAGATACATACATCTATAGACAAAATAAATGATCGTTAAATATTGGTCAATGGCTGATGAGAACATCATGCTTATTCTGGTCTCTAACTGGTTAATCTTAAGGTGATGAAAAAAATGCAATATACATCTACAATGTTTCAGCAGGAAGCATTAATAAATGTACTTGAAAAATATTTATGGAACAGACATAATTCCCTGTATCTGTAGGTAAAGAATTTCCTTCTCTCTTGAAAATGTTAAGCAGTAGCATAAACTTCTAGAGTCAGTACGCTAACTTAAAATTACAAAGGAAGTGATTATAAATGCTTGAATAATATTTCATTTCAAATAATGAGAAAGTCAAAGAAATTATGCATAAATTCAACAAACTAAGCCACAGAAAATAATTCTTTATACAATATTATGCCAAAGGCATTTCAAGGGTCTTTTTAATAGCTATTGTCAATATAGTATCTAACAGAGGGAAAGATTCATATTGAAGCTGTTGTTCACTCATATTGACATAGACAACTGAATTTCAGAGAAATGGAAATAAACTACTTGGTAATATAAGTGTATGTTATTATTGCCAATCTTCTCAAAAGGTCACTTATGCTGGAACAGTATATTAGAAAAAATAGTTCTAGAATCAAACAACCTATATCACTTATCATTACTAGATTGTAACACATATATATATGCAAACATACATGCATTGCATGGTAAAACACATAACCTATAGGTACCTATGTACATAGTATATTCATATATATGCATTAAATATAGGTTATATGTGAATGTAGTTTTAAAAAATAATATTTTTATATTACAATATATAATAATCTGGTCTGACACAAAATGCACTTGTCATTCTTTGCTTTAGATATGTGAATATGGAGTATTATCCCCAAAGCCCACCCTTAACATTGGTTACTCTTGATCTGAGGAAAGGTCATTATAATATCAACACTTGGTATAATTTAAACATCATTTGCCAGATTCCCAACAATTCTATAAAGCAAATATCATTACACTGATGGCTTTAGTCTAGAAATGTTAAAATCAACTAATAGGAAATAGAATATTATTCATGAGGCTCATTATCCATCCCAAAGTGCTGATGGCTCATGTGATGGCTGTGAGCAACAGTCATTTGTGTAGCATTGCTTTCAAGGGGACGTTACTCTGAATTCAGGTCTAAGTGTTTAAAAGGTAGGTCATGTCAAAACACTTCTAAATAAATCATAATTGCCTACATGTGATATCATGAGTAGACCTTTGGAAAAAGATCAACATTCATACTTCATATTCAGAATACACTCATGTGAGCTTTACTTTCTGACTATATGTACACCAATTATGTAAAGAAACATCTTTAAGAATATTTAATAATTATATAACTAATTAATCGATACAGGAGATTGAACACAACCGAGCAGTACCCCAGCTCCATAAGCATACTTTAAATGGGATGACTGCTGTACAATTAACTATCAGTCACAGTAAATGCAGGATAAAGTACCTGCTATCCTACAGCTGTCAAGATGATAAACTATGTAACGTATAAACAGGATTTCAAGACAACAACAGACATACCGGGAAAAGAAAGCTGGCTCCGTTGCCTGTGGCTTCATTTTAAAACATCAAATATAATTACACAACAAATGTATCAGTATCAATGATAAAGGGATAATAAATAAGAAGCCACCAAAGAGAAGTTCAGAATGGTTCAGTCTCTGGCTCAGAGAAAATGATCGCCACCCTTGGCTCTAGTGAGACAATATTGCTCAAAGAAGTCTCCTGTCCATGCTCTGTGGCATCAGGGCTGAGTCTGCCAGCGCCCCACTCTCAGTCATCGCTCCTGCCTGGTCAGGTATCCCCACAGGGTGGAGAAGCTGTCTTTGTCTCTCCTCCCTAAAGACTTGGGACACACTAAAGCCATATTCAAAGAAATTGTTGAATTTCTTCTAAGATGGCTTCCTAGGCTTTACACCATTTACATCATTCAGGTAGGAGAGGTGTGGTCAAATCAATATGACAACAATTCCCTTTGAGAGCTCTTTGGTGGTTCTAGTCACCCTTGAGAGTCTTATTCCCAATCCTTCCCATGTTGGACTTTTTGGCCTTTCCTGAAATTCAGTCAAATGTGCTTGATTCCAATATCTGATTGCAGTAATAATCCATAACCATGACCTCTAATAAGAGAGCTATAATTACCAATTGCATTACAGAATGAGGTATGATGTATGCATGAGGTATGAGGTATCTCTGTTCTTTATTTAGCTCCATTTTTTTCTCAGTAGCCTCAAACCAGTTTTATAACTCCGTTGTCTCCCAGTAAAATGTGCAGCCTGCTACAGAGATGAGTTTGGGAGGCTTAACCCTACAAAACAGTCTGTAAATATTTGCTAGGATGTTTCTAGAGTTGAAAGGAGTTTTGCTTCAGTTTTTCCTCTTTCTTGTTCTTTTCTGATATTCCCTGAACAAACTATAAAGAAAATGTGCATGTACGTATGTATGTGTATTTGAATATGTTCACATATATAAACATACGTGTATTCACACACACCCATAGTGAGCATATGAAAAATAGGACTGAAGGAGCAATGCTTTGACACATAATTATATTAAAAGTCTATTATGCACCATGCAACAAATGATGTAATGCTAAAATTTCTATCCTTCTCAAAGCATCTCTGAAAAGCTGCTGTCTTAAGTCACCATGATACTGCGTTTTGGCCTGATAACCTGTCCTCTAGTCTTCTTTAGTGTCGGGGTGGGAACTAAACACAACATATTTCCTTTTTCCAAAATTTCCACAGAGTAAACAAGACCTCAACATTAGAACAACACAGCAGAAGCCCGAGATCTGTTGCGGCAATCACAGCAACATAAATTCATGGATACGTGCATCTCTCTTTACTCTGATGTAACATAATCGGGGAAATTCTGTCTGGTGCTCACACACAATGTGAGGAATGAAGGAACACTTCCTGAAGTTCTACGTGCATGCATATCATGTTCTACAATTCATATTTGTTTCATACTAATTTGTGTCCTGAAGGAAAATAGAAACCGACTCCCTAGTTACAGTAAACGCAGCGCCTTCTCCTTTCTCAGAGAGGAGGCAAATCACTGTACACTTTTATTATTTCCTGACAGGGAAATATCCTGGGTGTCCTGTTAATTGAAATGGACAATTTCCTATGCCTAGAAATCTGTCATGTGGCCTTGTTGCAGCAACATAATGCTAACCACAGGCACAGATGCCATGAGTCACATTCACAACCTGCTGCTGGTTAAATTGATTTAGGGAGATAGAAATTACACGTTGAAAAATAAACCGATGATTAGAGGCATACATTAGAACTGCTAATTCATGGCGATGAAGGACAGTCTAAGCAATGTATTGCACTCACATTCAAGGTCACCAAAGCTGCATGTTCAGCGGTCAGGGAAAGAGACAGCGGGCCTTCCAAATAATTTATTTTAGATTTGAAGTGTCAAGGTGTCAGATCCTATATCAACTTGGAATGTAGTATTTATCCTCTTGCTGTAGAAACTGAAGTTGTTTTGTTTCTTAAAATGAGTTTGTGCATCGGCTCTCTGCCTAAGTGTCTCACGGTGCAGTACACCACCCAATAGCAATTTGTGGAGGTGCAGAAAGAAAAAAAAATTACTTTATTACAGGAAGCATCTACTTGTCGGATAGGTTCTAAAAATAAATGCATTTTAATACATATCAGAATTGATTAACATTTTGCTTAATTCCACTTGTAAATTCTACTGGAATTTCTAGTCAGTAATGTTCCCTTTTGCTGACAAAAAAAAAAAAAAGGAAATTTGGAAAATGGTATGAGCTGTTTTTACATTCCCAACTCCTTGCTTTTTCCAATATTCCTTGGCTTAATGAGGTTAAATGAAACTAATATAATATCATGGTGATGAACCATTGGAAATTATATCTTTCCTGTTGAGTCCTATGGATCAATGAATATGTATAGACAGCTCCTGTATAAGGAAGGCCTTTGAATTATGCTGTTTGCACAGTTTTAAACTTTTATCATAATTATATGCATAATCATTACACATATTAATTTATATACACAAACCCTAAATAGGGGTTTAGAATATAACTCAACAACTTACAATGGTCATGGAATTAGTTCCTCATTTAGACAACTCTTCCCACAGCAATAGTTTTGATTCTAGACTCTTCTTTACCCCCAGAGAGTAAATATTTTTCAGCAGGCTTGCTTATGACCTAGCACTGGTCTAACCGACCACATTATTGATGTCTAGTAGTTCTGCCTTCTCAAGGCACTTGTGACATGTCAGCCAAGGAAATCAACCAATCACTTTTCAAATGAATTCCTACTGTATTATGTGCACCACATGGACCCATATCAAGGCTTCCTTAGTTGGATCTCTGCCATTAGATTCAAACAACTTGTGCTAGTTCTTTTGTCCATGTACAAACCTGTTTGCAGAGATGTTTTCACAAAAGTTCATTCTAATTGTGCCAATTTTCTGGTAAAATGTTGTTGGCAGCTATTTCTTGAAAGTGAGTGGAACACATTGGGTCTTTATCAACCCCTTCTCTATGCTTATATTGGCTTCTTTGAGTATTGCTCTTGACCCTTATGTGCTCAGACTGCATGGAAGCCACACCCGTTTGTTTTCTAACTTTGAAACACTATTATGTTTTTGTATAAAATTTTCTTTTCTTTCTCCTTTTTTCTGGGACAGTAGCTGAGTCTGACCTCAGACTGCCATGTAACTAAGGATGACTTTGAGATGGTCCTTCTCCTGCCTCCATTTCCAGGGTGATTGAGCTGCTATTATACCATGCTTAAGATAGCATGCCTAGCGTTATGTGGTAGTGGGGTTTCCTGCTTGGAGGACAAGCCCTCTCTACCAATTAACTGACATCACAAGCTATATGCCTCACTATTTTTTTTTTTTAAATCTCTGGTGACTTGCTAAGTCACCTCATTGTTTCAGTAGATTGTAGGCTCAGTGAAGACAAGGACCATAATTTTAAGATCTTAATGTTTAGCATGAGGCCTTCTTTCAAGTAAGTACCCAAAATATGTCATCAAATAAGGACACGAAATATGTTATCAAAATGTAGTCAGTGTAATGTTTTAATATTCTTGCTTTGTCTCATGTATTCTAAGATGACTTTGAACTTCTGATCCTCCTGTCTCTTCCCTCATATCTTCTGGGATTACACGGTGCTCCTCTATACACTGTTTATATTTCTAATATTTTTGTCTTCTTATCCGAGGCATTGTTTTCCTTAAACGTGGCGATTCCCACAGAGCAAAGCAGACACTGTAGTTTTCTGCTAGTAATCTTTTGGGATTCTTGCAAGGCGTTATAACCACTAAACTTTTCCTTTTCTAATCAGAGATTCCAAATAGGTCAACAAATCTTCACAGCTAGTACCTTGAAGAGTAGATGGTGGGAATTAAGGGAAATTATGTAAATACATCAGGCCTTCTTTCCATACCTGAGAGCTGACAGTTAAAGATGCTAATGTACCTCTTTGCATGTTGAAAGTCATTGAAACTAGTATGATAACTAGCACTGAGCTAGATTGATGGTGGCAGTTATCCATCAGACAGCTGTCTCACTAACAGAAAGAGGCATTTTTCCCCCCAAATTCATAGCTAGTTGAGAGTTATTTGTTAAGCGGATGTATCTGGAGTAGGATCACTAACACAGCTATTTAACTTCTGAGCACATCCAGAAATACCCCATAATCACTGTGCCTTCACCATGACATCATTAGAAACAACTTTCCCTTCCTGAAGAACTCCATTTCAAATCAAACCGCAGAGCACCGACTTCCATTTGATACTCATGGAACGTGCAATCGAGTCTTTTTCCCGTTGAAAGTATACATCTACAAGAGGATAATTTTTCTGACCCCGACACCCTCAGTAAATAATTTAATTGATTTCAGTTCTGGAAAGCTGATCTCTACAGAGTATAACGTATCCTTTCTTGTAAAGTTATAAATAAAAACGCAACCATGGATTTCCACTGAAGTACAATTACAACCGAAATGACAGCAGTTTCTCTGACGACAGCTACTTAAATAGGGATAGTTGGACTTCAAAGGAAAGCATTCTGCTGGGGGACAGCGTGGATGTAGTTGAATTCAGCATCCACAGAGTGGACATGGCTTAGTTCAGAAACTACATAGTGGGCATGACTTAATTCAGAGACCACACAGTCGATGTGGTTTAATTCTAGAAACAAGTGTAAGATCAGAGTCAGAAAACCTAAAGCCTCAGCCATCATTTAAGTCTTTTATCTGGACAAAATATGTGAGAAAATTCACTCCTTACATCCTACCTCACACAGATGGTGTGGATGAAAGGGTATAAATATTTGATGTGTTTGAGAGGAAGGCGTACGTGCTGTCTTGAACTTGCTGTCTCATTAGCACTGTACGGAAGATACACATGTGCAAATAACAGCACCGGGCTGTGTTAGTCCAATGTGCTTCAGCGAAGGGAGAGCTCTCTTCTGACCCAATTAATCTTGATTTGGGAAAAGTGCCTGATAAATTATTTCCCAAGATGGGAGGCACCACGGCTCATTGAGCTTTGTTTTCATCTTACCCAGACTGGGGATTTCCTATGTGACCTTGGCAAAGTCATTTAACCATAGACTTATTTGTTTGTTTGTTTGTTTGTTTGTTTGTTTATTTGAATCTGGAAGTGTAGATGAATTCTAGCCTACCTGACTTGGAAAAATAAACATTGGTACGATGTATTATATGGGTGTGAGTGTGCAAAGTATTGATATACAGGAACAAAAATGGTAGCATATGAAATATTACAGTGTCACTCAGATGTGCATTGGGACAAACTGCTTTCCTATAGAATTGAGCATTTCAACAGCTGCTACTTAGGATGCATTTAAATGAGCAGGTACCATAATGGTCTTTCTCCCCTCTCTTTTTTTGGTCCATTAGGTACAGATATTCTGGCTGTATAAACTAGGATAGTAGAAACACAATTTCATTTGAATAAATATATTTGATGTATAAACTTTTCTTTTTCTGCTTATCTAGGCTCCAACTTTTCTCCTCAAGCCATCTGAGAAATAATGAGAGAGAGGCAATAAAATTAATCACATCAAATAAATTGCCAAAATATACAGTATTAATGTGCACAGTCTGGAAAGAGGAAAAGAAGTTCATTACTGCATGCTATTTAAGCTAAAGGGAATTATATTACAAACATATTTAAAATGGGGTTAGGACTGTGTAGCATCAGCCTTCAGCAAAATACAACTTTAGTCGTGAGTCTTTAAATTCGTTTAATGTGGAGCTCTAAAATATGTTTCTGAATATGAAAGAAGTGTATCAAATAAAGTCATAGCATGCATTGTTAAAGGACAGATAATTCTGAGGAGCCTATTTTACAAGTTATGAACTATTCAAAGAACTGTAATCACAATGGTTTGTAGAATTTGGTTCCAATTTAAGATGAAAATGCTGAATTGTGTTAGATATAAGAGTTGTTACTGATGAAGTATTTCCACTAGGTTTTCAGTGTAAGTTTTAAAAAATACCCTTAATTTACTTTTAAATAAAACTATATAATGATACAATCTTGGTATTATATGGGGAAATTTTTATAATCTTAGTTTCCTAATACATAGTATATAATTCTAATATATAAGGATAATATATGTATGTATACATGTAATATGTAATCTTGCTATATATCATATAGTTCTAATATACTTTCCCAGCCCTTGTATTCTGTAACTCTAAATAAGAAAATAGTCTTTTCCACATATGAAATGAAGAAACAATGTGATATTATGGTTTTTCTTGCATTCATGTATGGTATATATTTACATTTTTAACTTCCTAGAAGACATAGCAGGATGTTCTTGTATTGTTCATAGATGAGATGAGGAGATGATTTGGTGAAGAAAGAGTACTATAGTGGCTATTTCTGATTGTCAACTTGACTATTCCTGGAGTGGATTACAATCTAGATTTAGAAGACTTGCCTGTGATCTAGATCTTGAGTCTGGAAGACACAAGTTTCAGGTGTGGTGGTACGCACACCTGTAATCTGGGCCACACCTGCTGCTGGAGATCTACATAAGGACATTGGAAGGAGGAAGATTCAATCTTCTTCACCTGCGAGCCCTGTGGGACTATGTGACTGCTAGATCCTCGGGTTTTCATTCACAGGTACTGCTGACTATTGTTGGGGAATTTGACTACAGACTTTAAGTCATTAACAAATTCCCTTCTATATAGAGATTACCTATAAGTTCTGTGACTCTGGAGAACCCTGACTAATACAAGTACAATGTGCACGTGTGCATGCAGGTGCACACATACACACAATCCAACTGCATCTACACATATTTTCCCATATATCTACATACATACATACCTATATATATAAAATCCAATTACATCTACACATATGCACACTCATGCACCCACACATATACACACACATGCACTCACATATATGGTGACTAAGATGGTATTTACTTGCTTTGGTTACATCTTATAAACACCTAACACTGCTCTTTTGTACTTTTTACTGTATTTAGCATCAAGCAAATATTGCATAATTCTTCAATAAACCCACTGAGAAGACAGAATCATAGATCTTACTTTTTTTTTTTTTTTTTTTATTGAGACAGGGTTTCTCTGTATAGCCCTGGCTGTCCTGGAACTCACTCTGTAGACCAGGCTTGTCTCGAACTCAGAAATCCACTTGCCTCTGCCTCCCAATTGCTGGGATTAAAGGGGTGCGCCACCACTGTCCAGCTAGATCTTACTTTTTAAATAGTCTTTATCATTTACTTCTTCAACAAATACTTAGTTCTTCAACAACTATCATTTTAAGAACAAAGAGATATACATGTGTAATCTCTGCTTCCAAACAGTTTCAAAAAAAGTCCAGGCAAATTTACCCATGAAAGTGCACAGAAAACCAAAGTAAGAAAATCCTTAGGAAAATGAAAATAGATTTAATTAAAAAGTGACTTTGACCTTGACCAGGATGCATGACAGTTCCTCTAGTAAGTTACTCCTGATCTGACAGGTGAAAGGTGAAGGTAAATGTTAGCTAGGCTGAGGAGGAGGAAGAAGGAGGGATGACTAAACCTACTACCTGTGAGGAAAGGCTCGAGAGCAGAAAGTGGACATGGCAGATTTAAGGACGTATAAAGAGAGGAAGATGCTGCAATAGATGGGCTTGTCATATCCCACTTTGCATGTTTAGCTGCATTTAGGACCAGTAGTGCAATAAACAAGGAGGGAAACAGTCTGGCTGCGGACCACTGGCTGACTGTGAAGAGGTACAAGGAAAGCTATAAAGTGCATTATTCTTTCAGTGGCCCTAAATACTTGTCTAGAGAGACCTGTCAGTGTAAACTACCTACACATTTCACAAAGAATCAGGAGATATTATAATAAAAGTGTCCCCAGGCCTTCTGAAAACAAGAGCAATGTAATATTGACATGACCATTGTGGTGTCTGAAGTGTCCCAATAACAAGTAAAGGACTTGGAAAAGCCTGAGAGCTATCCATACACACAGAAATCTCTATGTATACTTCTGGCTTTATGAATAGACAAACACTTGCTGTTTGTATATTACTGCAGCACCTGTTCAGTTATTCTTGGGTGTGAGAGGGTTCATACTAGATATGATCAATGTAAGGCAATATCCAAGTGATTGCATCTAATCTATCTAAAAAACAAACAAAACCAACAGCAACAAAACAAAATAAAACAAAAACCCCAACCAACGAACAAACCAAAACAAATAAAAAAAAAAACCCTATTAGTATTAAGTCCATGAACTTCTTTAACAGACAGCATTCTATAAAACTATTTTGGGCACCATTTTTTCCAGGTGTGGTCCATACTACTGCTACTGCTACTGCTACTATTACTATAACTACAACTACAACTATTACTACTACTAAATAAATATAAATCATAATTGTAATAATAATAATACTGAATAAGCTGGATAACTCCTAACAGTGAAAATTCTAGACTTGTTAATTATAGTCTTGTTGGATTTATTTTCAAGAAACCATTTACTTAGATATTATCCAATGAATTCCATATTCATATTCAGCAGAGTCACCTGGGGAGTCTTCAACATGCAGGGTGTTAGGAGCAGCACCTAAACTTTTTAAGTCAAGAGGCTTGGGATGATAATTAAGCAGAAATATGTTTCAAAATCACAAGGAGTTTTGGAACACACACACACACAGACACACACACAGACACACACACAGACACACACACAGACACACACACACACACACACACACACAAAGAAGTGGTCATAAATTCAATAGGAAGCATGGAAGGAGCTGGAAAGGGGAAGACTATGAATGAAAATGAGGTAAATCCAGTAATCAAGAATGAAATTCTTTAATAATAAGGTAAATATTAAAAACATTAAAGGATCAGGGATATTTTATGTTGAAAGTCATTAGTTTGGATTGTCTTTCAAGTTTACTTGAGAAATTTACAGTAAGATACCTTAAAAAACCACACTTACCTCACACTAAAAAATTACTTGAGGATGGACAAACCTTATCCCATCACCGTTAGGAGAGAGCCAACTTTCCCCCATTCTCCAGGACTCAAATGGAATCTCATTTCCATCTAGGTCTTATGTTATCAATTTGCACTCTTGTCATAATTTATTAATTATATTACATATACATTTCTTTATAATAAACATTATTATAAATAAACTATTAAGCTAGCATGTAAATCCAGGGACATCACGCCTAACATATGCTCAACCACCAAATTATCCTGTTAATATGCAGAGAGCAAATGAAAGTGTTATTCATAAATGTGAAAATGTTCTTATATATTGAGCACTGATCTCTTTGTTAACCTTTCTTTATCAAGAAAAACATCTTTCATTTGCTGTTTTCTATTTGACTTTAATACAACTTGCTAGGCATTCTTTCTTTCTTTTAAAGAAAAAAAAAATCAAATGCTTTTGGAAAGTACAGGAATTTTCATGGGAACAAGACTGTCCAGTAAATGAGTAGTCATTAAGTAAGGGCACATTCAGATAATCTGCCTTAAGATAAAAAAATATCTTTTCAAAGACTGAAATGAATTATGAATAACAAAGTATAGGTAAAAGTGGAAATGGATAGTGCGTACTTCAGAAAAATATTCTTCACATTCACAGAGATGGTCAAAGACAATAGAAGAGGGTTCTCTTATTTGTGCAGAGATGAAAGAAGAAAGGAAGAGATGTCAAAGGTCAAGGGTCAAGGGTCCCTGGGAGTGTTATAGATTTTGTAGGAGGCAGTGAGGTTGTTAACTAAGAATCCAGATTTAACTAAAAGATTAAGTGATTATTATCACTCTAAGAATTCACAGGGACCCCATCCCCCAGATACTAAATTCTAAGAATGTTCAAGTCTCTTATGTAATTCATGCACATCATTCTACAAACTTTAAATTATCCCCAGAACATCTATTGCTAGTTAAATGTAAATGCTGTGTAAATGGTTGCTGTACTGTGTGATTCAGGAGATGACAGTGGCAAACACCTAAACAAGCTGAGTACAGACCATCTTTCCCTAAATAGTTTTGATCCATGTTTTGAAGTACTCATGATTTTAGAGCCTATGAATATGGAATACTGACTATAGTCGAGCTGCTCTGTGGGCTGTGATAAATGCAAGAATCAAATGCTGAGCCTCCTCTCCTGTCTCATGTACAGACTAGAACCTGTTAGGTGTAGAATTCATGAAGAAAGGAAGATAAAATGGGTTATTATAAACATTTTGTTTCCATGATCAATACAACAGAGATGTATTTTTGATATTTAATTAAATTAACCAATGTATTTGTGTGTGTGTGTGTGTGAGAGAGAGAGAGAGAGAGAGAGAGAGAGAGAGAGAGAGAGAGAGAGAGAGAGAGAGAGAACGCTCAGATGTCCATGGAAGACAAAGGCATCAGATTTTCTGTAGCCAGAGATAAAAGGAATTCTGAGCTACCAGACATGGGTGCCGGGAACTGAATTTGAGTCCTCTATAAGAAGAGTACCCCCGTTCAACCACTGAGATATCTCTCCAGCACCATATTACATAGGATAAAGTATGGTGGGAGACACCACAAACGGCACCCAACTGAGGAAGGAACACAAAACGCCTACCTGTGAGTTATTCTCTATCTTATTTTCTGAGAGAAATGAGAATTGTCTAGTCTAATCTTGAACTTTGGTTGGGGGGGGAAGCATTCCATTTGTTTCTGTCCAATTTTCTTCTTGTCATGGTCTCTTTTCACAACTAATCCTATTGATGTTTTAACCTCTTTCTCCAGTGTACTAGAAAATATTGAAAGAACAAGATATAAAATAAATTAACCTACAGTAATAGAAATGCCGAAGATTTTATCTAGCTGGAAAAAGGAACCCATTCAATCTGTGACATAGACCTCAGACCCAACACAGGAACATTCTGTCACAGACTCTGAAGAGGAAGAAGAAACTCTGGAAATAGGTCAGTCCCCAACATGTAAATTGAGAAGAGAGGATCCTGATGTGACAGCCAAGTACCACGGAACACAAAGATGGCCTTCTGCCCATGTTACAGCAGTAGGATGGCGTAGATCTCAAAAAGAGGACTAAGGAGAAAATGCAGGATACAAGGAAAGAATAGCTTATTATGTGATTAGAACATAAAATAGGTACAGTCGATAGTAATGGAAAAAAAGAGATGATGGTCAAGCCACATGGAGTCAAAATATTAAAAATATTAAAATATTAAAAATACAAACAACTACAATAAAATAAGCTGTCAGGAGGACCAAATTTATACCAATAAGCAATATGCCTTTTAGACAAGTCTAAGTTGTTGGCTTTTATTTTAATTATTTGGATTTAAGGTTGCAAATTCCTAACAGAATGCACAGGCTATGTACATCTATATTGTTCTGTACTGTCTGTACTTACCCAGGGATGATAAACAAAAAGATTCTGTTTTGTACATTATTTTTATCTCACAAATCTAGGTGGAGGCTGTAGACATGGAGGGCTGATTACACAGTGAAGAGCCGGTGTCACATGGACTTTAAGAAGCACATGGGTATTCATCAATAGACATGAGTGATCTTAGACATGAATGATCTTAGACATGAGTGATCTTAGACATGAGTGACCTTAGACATGAGTGACCTTAGACATGAGTGATCTCAGACATGAGTGATCTTAGACGTAAGTGACCTTAGACATGAGTGACCTTAGACATGAGTGATCTTAGACATGAGTGATCTAGACATGAGTGATCTTAGACTGAGACCTTTTTGAATCTCAGTCTTTATCAGAAAAGTGAGGTTGATTAAATAACTTTTAGGATATTTACTTCGATTAAATAGAAGAAAAGTTTTAAGTGGTTATTTCAGTTCCCAGTAGAATTTACTATCTGTAATTTAGTATTAATTATTATGACTTCCTTTGATGTCTTTCTACCACTCCTCATCAGTAATGTACCAGGTAGACATATTTCAGATTATTAGAGATATCAGGAAACTAGATATTAGGGCCTCCACAGCTTTCAACAATCCCTGGGGTATATGACTTATGTAAAGAATTTTAAGTCCCAAACAAAACAACTCAAAGAAAACTAGAGTACTGTTGATATACACCTCATGAATAAACCCACTAAGATGGAAGTTAATAATACAGAAACACACAACACACAAATATTCACAGAGGCTTGTTTTCTCCGGGGACATATTAAAGCTCACAAAGCCTTTAAAGTACTATGTTCAATTTCACAACTGTTACAATATACAATGGAAGTTGTCACATGATAATGAGAGAGGCATCTGAAAACAAGATAAACATTTAATGAAAGTGACAACTTGGATTTGAAATTTGATGCAAGGTCTGCAGATGGAATAGTAATGTTCCAAGCTATCATGGAAACAAAGCCGAAATTTTCTTTAAAAACTCACATTTTTCCTATGAAATAAAATGCCCTTGAACAGTGTTTGGATTTTTTTTTTTTTTTCTTAAAGCTGGTAGAGAGCTGGTATTGTCTGTGGCTTCACTGTTGTTCTTCCAGCTTCCTTAGACCCAGAAAACATTGGGACACCAGAACATTGGCTGGGAAATGGGGCTAGGAAAATCTATAGTAAAAGCTGGTTGGAAAGAGAATTTGAAATCTCATTCTGCTGCCTAGACCGGGGTCTGGCACGATCCTTGGTAATTCCTACCTCTACATGGACAAACCATTTGTATTCTCCCACACAGGCACTGGAACCTCATCACCTCTCGACAGCCCCTACAGCTGTATCACAGTTCATCCAAGTCAGAACATAAAGATGATTATGAATGAGGGCTTCGCCTTCTTCACTCTTTTCTCCTAACAATATTCTGCCGAATATTTAGGGGATGCTTCTCAAATCTATTGCAGATTCATGATGTTTCTTTGATTAAAGCACTTCAGTAGGTTTACTCTATGGTTAGACCCCCAAGCCCTCATCACTGCTTACAGGATTCTTTACCACCTAATATTCTCTCTTTTAACTTAGATATATATACTCGTCTCTACACTAGAACAGGGTCAACTCTGCCTCAAGATCTTTATTCATGAAGACCCCTCCACCCTCTTCCTGCAGATAAACCAGGATGGCTGCTTCTCTTAGGCTTCGACTCAGAGGCTACCATCTCAGAGAATCCTTCTCTTACTCTCCTTTACAGAAATGGACCATATAACCCTGATTACTACACATTAATCCATGTCTGTCATTATGGGGACTTTGCCACCACAGTAAACCCTATCGGCCTGGGGGTTTATTCTCTTTTTTGTATTCCATAAAATATAACTTCCAAAAACATAGACATATTGGTTAACATTTTTATTACTGTATGCCCAGTGCCCCCCTTAAGACTACATCCCATTCAGGAAGTACCTCTTAGTAGAATATAAAATAAATGAAAGTGTCATTACCCAAGCTTTTCATCTCTAAACATTCTCATCTCTGCCTGTTCTCAGAGTTGTGAGTTTTTTCTTTCAGTAATCAGGAATGAACCCAGGGCTTTTGCTGTAGATACTTTTCTGTTAGCAAGACATGACAGTGACAACCTGAGTGACAACATTAATTTTCTGTCATAGATAGAACAGTGGCCTCTCAGGCCACACTCTCTCCAGGTAGTTAGAGACATGTACCAATTCCTAGGAGAGCTCATGAGGCAACATCCCCCAAGGACTGATATGTAGGTAACTGTTGCTAGGGGAGGCATTGGGGTTTAGCTACCCATAGGCTATCCCTGTTCCTTTAATTAACCCTAATAAACTCATTGCTTCATCAAGCTAGACTTAAGTGAAACCATTCTTCAGCTGGCTTCTGGTGCCCTATCTGGAGTAAACAGACACTTTCTCCAGTGACTTCTCCATGAATATCATGGACTGAAGGAACCATGAGGAAGGGCAGGTATAGTAAGAGTACTAGGCATGAGAGAGGCAGTGTCGGATGCCTAGTTTGCTGTGTTGGATAAGACTGTGTTCAGAGAAGAGCTAAGAAAGGCTTAATCATCAAGGACCAGAGGATTGGTCCACAGAAGGGGTTTTGGTGGCATCATTGAACCTCATGTGGGACATTATCTTTGTAAGATACAAGAGACATTCTGTCAGATCTGTATGATTTAGACTGATATGTAAGTCAGGTTTGTAAAAATGCTAAAGCAGTGGATTAAGAATAGAAAACAGACAAAAGAGACTTGCTTGGTCTTCAAAAGCCATTGTGGTTAAGTTGTGTGCTGATCTTGAGTTCTGAAGGAAAAAAAAAAAAAAAAAAAAACGGACAGAAGCCAAATTCAGTGCCTAGGAAATGCTTTAAGCCTGATTAAAAGTTTAATGAATGTATGAATGATAAAACAATGAAATTGTAAAAGATTAAGTCTACCCCAGGAATGAGCAGTTAATCCCTAGTGTAGGTTCTGTGCATTTCTCTCCTGTAAGAGGGAATACTAGGGGTGGAAATTGGTCACATAAGTCAGAGTCCTGTTTCCAGACAGGTTTGACCAATGAGAACGTAGCACTGAGCCACAGCTCAGGCGCTGGGTCTCTCAGACCCAGGGAGTTTATTGGAATGCAGCAAGCTAGAACACAGCTGTGCTTTCTTTCAGTCCTAGGCTAGCTAGAGTAAGAAAAGCTAGAATGGTCCTGCTCAGCATGCTGGAGGTGGGATAATGAGCTGAAACATTGTGTCATCACCCAAGGATGAGTAGATGTCGTGAACCATGGGAAATGACTAGATTTTTGAGAGCTAAGATGGGGTCTTCTCATTTACACTAATAACTGACATACCCATCACTGATCTTTAAAAAAAAAGATTGATAAATGCAATGTCATCATTCCAGAATATAGTGGACGTTGTCATTTTTCTTTGATATCCCCTTAGATGCAGACTCCTGATATCAATTGTCAATTGCTTGGAATGATGGGTAATGGGTCTTCAGAGACCCTGTCCAGCCTTTACAAAAATATTTGGTCAGATGATTCAACGCTAACTCTTGAGTGTTTTACTGACTTAGAAAAGCATTTGACCACGAGGTAAACACAGCTAAGGGAGATTCATAGGAAATCTGACAACACAGGGTTCAAGGGTCAGGCATATTATAAAAATCTTCAAAATATTATGATTTGTTATGACACAGATGATATACAACTTAATTGGAAAAAGAAATCCTCCAAGAGCCTGTGTTTAAAATCCTTAAACAATGGCCAAAAAGTTTGACTGCAAGTCCTTTGTGCATGGAACAGCATGTTCTCATAAGCCAACAGCCTACTAAATAAATATTCCAGTGTCAGTGGTTGTTTATCTCCCTACAGGTTGTTGGACACTGAGGCCTGAGAGGCTCCTAAGATAACTAAGGCTATTGTCACAGTTATTGCCTGCGTGCCAGAACTAAATGGTAAGACCCCGTGCCTGAAGATGCTCCATGCTTAGGTTACAAGACATGTAGGAATTAGACTGGGAATAAACAGGAAGTTCCTTCTCTCCTGGCTGGCTTTCGTAACGCCAGAAGGCACTGAGCATGTTGTTGATGAAGAAGGCCACCAAATGTCCTACTTGGCTGTGAACCTTTTGTACCATGCAATGAACATGCCAAGGGAGATGCATCAGCTTACACAAGAGTGCCGTGACAGTTATGGAAGTAGCCATCTGCTTTCCGATTGTTTTAAAGATCGACTCCACAAGAGAGAATTCATGTCTGGTGCTATATATAAGTCCACTCAAAAAACCTGTGGCGAGGAAGCTCAGAGGCTCTAATGGAGAAGATATTGCTGTTGTCCTGCTAGGTAGATATGGACGGTTGGCAAAATTGCCTGCTAAATGGTTTTGGTTTTACCCATAGGTCATTGCTGCTGCCAGCTTTGATCAGAGAAGGTTTTTTAAAAAATATTTATTTATTTTTGTAGTGTGAGGCAGTTACTGCAGAAGCCCACTACAAGTCAAAGTACTGAGAATAAGTTGTTGTTGATTGGTAATCTTAAATTAGGCCATCTACATCACCTCTTCCTAGACTAGGAATATTGTAGAGGATGTCGAGAGATGGTAAGAGTCAGAAGAAAAGGTAAAATTATGGAATGTTGTTCTCTGGGCATGACATGGCTACTGTCATCTTGAATTACCAACAGCTGTGATTGCCTAGAGAAAACCTTCACCAGACTGCATCTATTAATTTTTCATTATCAGGGAGCTCACAAGGTTATTTCCCTCCCCAAGGATTTACAAATACTCCTTGGTGGGGAGAAGGGAATTTTTTCTTCAGTGGTGTAGCCATGCATAAAGTGCCCCTAACTTATGCTCCTAGGATAATCCCAATTTTTGCCTGGTTGTTATTGTCCTATATTGGATGAACAGTTATACAACAATCCCATGCAATATCGGGAAATGCAGCGCCACTAAACTATACTCAGCCTATCTCTAATGACCTTTTGCACAGAACTGTCTAATAAGAATTAAGCTTTTAAACTGTCTTTTCGTCTTCTGATTCTAAAGCCTTTTCTTGACAAGTGATGTGTAAGACCAAGAGATGTGTCATTGAAGATCATGAGATGCATCAGTATAATCTTTCCATTCTCAACCTTGTACTACTTCCTGAGTTCAAATGACCTATCCATTTACAGAAGGAATTCTTGTTATTGGGGCACAATTCTTCCACAAAACACACCAAGGTTCTGCTGTTTATTTCTGCAACATGATCTTCAAAAAGTTTTATAGACTGCTATAGGAAAGAATCTAATAATAATAATGAAACTATATGCCAAAAATACAACTACATAAAACATACTTTTTTCACTCCTGGGAAAATAGTTTTTATGAGCTAACGGATGAACTTACACATGGCCTTACAGAGAACATCTTAATTTCAAGTCTTCCTGCATAAATGATGAGCCACGAAGTGCAGAGAGGTCAACATAGCCCAGAGTAATTACAGTGCCATTGCAGAGCAGGAGAGATTGGAGAAGGCCTGTGAACCTCAGTTGGATTTAAATCGTAGCTATCTTTAGTCACAAGATTTCTCCTCACCTAAGAAGGAGGTGCTTGAATCTCTTCCCAGCCCAGTTTCCCTTGGCTTCCTGCCAGGCTGTCAGTAGCAACAACCCTTTTGCTGAAAAATGGCCAAGAAGGTAACCGGGAATAATTTCAGGCTGAAAATACTTAAAAATTTCACAAGCTGAAATGTTAATGTGCTCAGGAGTAAAGATACATTTGTGTGGCTGCAAATTACTTCTTTTACTTTTCTTTATAGAACTGTCCTGGTGGCTCTAAAAAGGTACAAAATAACAAAATATCGGGAACTATTAATTAATTGACTTCACTCATCACCGAAACACAGTTTAACTACCTATATCTAGACTGTACTTTAAAGAAACTAATCAAGATAATATCACTATCAGCTTTGACATACGTTATCATGGAGAAAAATGAGGACTGTGTGGTCTGCTCCTCCTCATCTGCCAATAGATAACTCTTGTTAAGTGACACTCTGGAGGTTTCTCATAATATCTTTGTGTATCTCCTAATCCTACCATAGTACATTTCTGATAACCCTATGTGCTCAAATAAGGAACAGATAACAACATACCAAAAGATATATGCACAGAAATACATAAAATGGAGTGGATGCCATTTCCCAGGGCCACTCAGAAGAGGGCAACAAATATTGATCATCCTTTCTAATAGCCAAATGACATGAATAGCCAAACCGATGGGCCTGAACTGTTACCAGTCATAGGAAGACAACTGGCTTCTCTATAGATGAATTTATCACCTAGGCATCATGGGAGGAGAGTGTCCCTTTTGCATTCTCTTGCTATCCTCATTGTACGTTACAACTCTGTGGTATTTAGGAAACCATTTCTGATAAATTGCCAACCTTTGGCCTTGGCAAGTTTAGATGAACAGATGTTACCTGTTGGCACTCTGCTGTAGATGAAAGTCTGGAGCGTGTCCCTGGATGATACAAGTAAATACTCCTTTCATTTCTATGCTTATGTAAGTAATCTTTGTATGTGGTCACCACTTGCCTACATGAGAAGACTCCGAATGGAATGTACGGCCGGTAAAATTAGCACCTTTGTGGGAAGGGCTCATTGTTTGCTAGGACTCAGGGCTGCCAGAAAGCTTGGTTGTGATCATATAGCAAGGAGCTCTTCCCTGAGGGGCGCTCGAGGGCTTCTAGGTACTTTCCAATAGTTTCATAGGGTTTCTTTTCACAAACATTGAAGTATCATGGTTTGTACAAGTGTTTGAAAATCTGACATTATACGGACTGTTATTCACCAAGCCAGTGTGACTGTTCAGAAGAAAAGATTTTAGGGTCAAATGTGTTTATCTACTACTTATAACTGTAAAACAGGGTGCTCCTGAATACCTTACTGCTCCAGTTCCTTAAATCTAACCACAGAGATATTATTTGCAGCACTGTAATGGTGTCATGAAGCAAAACAAGATAAGAAGCTTAAAGGGACTAGAAACAAACATTCAGAAGCTGACCTGGAGTCTTCTCACAAATACAATCATGCCACATCCTTTTTTTTTTATCCCGTATTTATCAGGAATTGCTGCCTTTCTAAAGAATTATCCAAAACCAATAGCTGCATCAAATCTCTATTATCTTTAGCCTCCAGCTAGCAGCAAAACATATCTTAAGCATAATGTACTATTGAGACTTCATGCAAATACAATTAACTTATGTTAATATATGTTAATATAACAAAACAATGATGGGAAATTTTGTATAGAGCTTAATATTTTCCATTTCTCATCTAAATAATTATGAAATGGAGGCCCATTGTATCCAAATCATGAAATTTATTAGGCATATAAGAAAACGGAAAATTAGCTGAAATACATGACAGAAATTATCATCATCTTTATGATATTTCTTTATTTAACTGGCAGTGTTGGGACCAAAACCAGGAAATCTTGTAACTGTTCTACTCTCAGACATTCATTTATTTTCAGCATACATTTTCATCACCACTATCTAAAAATCAAATATGCATAAGTACACACACGCACACACACACACACACACACACACACACACACACACACACACGTATGTATGTATTAAATGCACTAAAATATTCCATTCTGATAAGCAGGACCATTATTTATTTGGAAAATGGTGTCCTATCAAAAATGTCTCTCTAACAATCCAGGCTAACAATTTTATTATGACTTTATTTTTAAATTTTTGTCCTGTGTGTTAAACGTGGGATCTCATCCATTCAGGGCAAGCACATTTCCACAAAACTGTACCTCCGCCCCTATTTTATTATGACTCTTACTCATGACAGGTTTTCTATATAATGGACATCTTTTCAAGACGGTCACAACTGCTACTTTAAAATGAAAAAAAATAAAGAAATTAATCATATGAAAGATGTAATGATTCAAAAACTACAAAATGAAAACAAAAGCAGCTCAAGTCTGATTCCAGGTCCCCCTTCTTTTTTGTAGAAATTAGTTGTATCCACAGGAGTATATAAGATGAAATAGCTGTCACTCAGACTCCCAGGAGGACAAAGGTAGGTTACATCACCAACAGCTTCAAACATGTTAAAATCATGACAACATACAACATTTCTTCACAAAGGGACCAGAATGTCATATAAGTCACCAGGAAAATGATCTTTACTGTTCCCATATTTGGGAAAAAGTACGGTGCAATAAACACTCTTGGTATGAAAAGTCAAGAAGCTGGGTTGGAAAAATGGCTCAGCAGTTAATACTTTCTGCTCTTCCTGAGGATCCAGGTTCAATTCCCAGCACCTACATGGCAGCTCACAACTGACTATTATTCAGCTCCCAGTGATTTGATGTCCTCACACATACATGCAGGCAAAATACAAAGCACATAAAATAAAAATAAACAAATCATTTTAAAAAAGAAAAGCCAAGAGCAATAGTCTATCATTGATATGAAGCAGAGCCATCTTACTTCTGAATTAGTTTATAGAACCCCACCACTACATCTTTCTAACTTTGCATTGAGTTTTAAGCATATGTTTTATTTTATTAGAAAATCTATTCTATACTTTAAAATATGATTTTAAATAACATATATTTTACCTCATTACTTACATTTCCTAGGACTTATATTTGGTAATGAGATAGAGTGAGAGCCCAGGGTTGGGGTTAGTTCTTAGCCAGTCGACCTTGCCTAGCATCAGCCAGATTCTGTGTTCAAGGACAATACCGAAGAGAAATGAATGATGGACCCCAGATGCATGAGAACAGTGACTACTGGAAAAATAATAGAACAGAGGGTTTTTTTTGTTCAGAGTCAATGTTTTGATCAGCATTTGCCAAGTTACTGGGTCTAATAGATGTCATATGGCAGACACACTAAAATTTCAAGACACCAATTGTTCAGTCAAAAGCACTGTGAATCTTTTTTTTTTTTTTGAAAAAGGAAAAAAGGAATGGAGTGTTTGGCTTGAATATCCTGGCCAGATTCCAAGTTAAGAGATTGCAGTCTGCTTTTCTTAAATCCCCCCCTGTAGTTTCTTTTGGATGCTGTAGTCTTATTCAATTCCTTTCTTAAGTGATTTTTTTTTTCCCAGTATTGTTGTGGTCTGTTAAACAACTGCTGCGTTCCACTCCAGTGGTGGGTAACGTGATTTCTGTGCTTGACAGTTTGTAATGCACTGTCAGGGGGTGACAGGTACTGCATACATCCAAAATGTAGGTACTCCTTTTAAAAGGAAGCTCCAGGCTGATCTCAATATAACAGAGACATTTTTAAAGCCAAATATTGGATGTGCCATGAAATGACTTTCCAACCAACGTGAGTACATGTTCAAGGTTTTTGGGTTGTTTTTCCTGTCTGCTGACATTTTTCCCTGTCTGCCTCTTTATCTAGTTTAACAATGGAAGGGTCCCAAAGGAATGACTCAGTGAATCAGAGGCTCTAGGAATACACAGTCATTAAGGAAATGTAATACATTTAGTGATGCTAAACTGCATTCACCATTAGAGTAGACAAAGGGTAGAAATGCAATAAGCACCAGGCCAAGAACATCTCAATAAACACAGCATGATGTTATTTTTCTAAATGGGCCACTCCTTAGACATTCAAATTGTGGTCTAAAAGTGATATTTCATTCATTAGCAAAAGACATTTTTAAATGATGACATATGTTGTTTGAAGCAAAATGCTGCTTTATTTTAGCACATCTGGGAAGGAGAAAGCCAACAGTCTTATCTTGAGTTCAGAAGTCAATTGTCCTGAACTAAGGATCATACATAGGTGAAACTATAATAAATTAGCAGAAAGCAAATCACCATGTCAGCTTTTATTTCTTTCTTTGGACTGGGGAGAAGACTTGATTTAAAAATGTGCTTTGTGCATCCGATCTCTCTTCAAAACTTTTAGCTATCAAAGGATTAAGGTGAAGTTTTGTTAAATTTGATTTAATATTTTTAAAGAGGTGAGGACAAATCAAAGATACATTTTTGCTCATTCAAGGAGAAGATCTGTAAACATTCCCCTGCACCCTGCCACAGACAGTATTTTTCTTAAAATATTTTAGTTTTTTTGCTATGAAGATAATTAAAACAGAGAACATAGTTAAAATAGAATTATAGGACCTTGAAATTACTGAAAGCAAAACCTCTCAGTTAGTGCTTCTACTGCTTAGCTTCATTTAAATTCTGAGTGAGAAGGGGAAAAGGGTTTATTTTGATGAAGAAAGTTGAAGTGGAAATCTACAGTCAGATGATGAACTTCCCATCAGGAAAACCAAAGATAACACAGAGCCTTTCAGAGAGAGAGAGAGAGAGAGAGAGAGAGAGAGAGAGAGAGAGACCTTTAAAATCTGCATCCCTTTGACTAAAATATTAGCATCTGAAAAAGTAGACTGTACAAAGTGCTGTTCTCCCAGGCATCCTTGCCACTAAGAATAGACCATAAATTGGTAGTATAGAGTACCTTTCAGTTCCAATTTTTCTAAAAGCACTTCACAAAGCAATTAGTCAGATAATGGCGGTGTGCTGACTGTGTAGCCTTATATAGTCACTAATGGTACACCATCTTCGCAAAGGTTAGGGTGGCCTGTAGGGAGAGCCGTCTAACATCTTCAGTCTCTCCAGGTGCAGGCACATCTTGCCTTAAATAACATGTTGATACTCTCTTCTTCTTTATAAAATAATCTAGAGTTAAAATTTGCGTTAGCGGGGGGGGGGTGGCGCTAAGCATTGTTTTTTAGCTGAAAAAAATTTTTCATACAAAATACTCTGATCATGTATGCCCTCCCATAATTCCTCCGACATCCTTCCCACTTCTCCACCCAGTTTCTCTCTTTAGAAAACAAACACACAAACAAACAGAATAAAAGAAAAACAAAGGAAAAAAACCCACAAGAAACATACATTGGGAGATCCAGCGGGGATGGAGGAGTTTAAGGAAACTGTTTTCTGGACACAACAGGCCAGATGCACATATGGGCTCACAGAGACGCTGGCAGCGAGCACAGGACTTGCACAGGTTCAAGCCCTGTGGGGTCCCAGTTTCAAAAAGAGGAATGGAGATACTATCTCCCATCCCTAACCAAGAAGTTATCTCCAAATGATAACTGTTCATAAAACAATAAAACGAAACAAAATTAACTTTTTGTTTTTTGTTTTTGTTTTGTTCTGTTTGTTTTTAATGGAGTCTTGCTATACTAATAATACCTTAGGGCAGGCATCACACCCATCAGAGGATGGCTAAAAACAAAATTAAATGGTATTTTTGTAGACTTTTTCTTACCCTGCTTTGTTTGGGCTTTTTTTTCCTTGCGTTTTATTTGTATATTATGGTTTACTAGGCATTATGTTTTAAATCTTTTCATCTTAGGCTTTCTAGTTATCTTCTACATCATGCACAAGTGTTAAAATTTCACAATTTCACAATGGTCTATAGATACTTTAGTGTTTGCTTTAGAACTTACTTTTATTTTGTTAATTGAATTCAACTTTAGCATGAATAAAGGATAGATATATCTATTATTATCTATTATCAGCTTAGCCTATCAGATGTGATAAGTAGGCGAGCTGTTTATGTCATAACTTCTTATAGCTAATTAAAAGGTTACACGAGAATTATTCTCCATCTTCTAACACCTTCATTTTCACTGTAGGAAAGAAAAGGGAACAGAGAGTAAACAATACTGGGTTTCTACTTATGTTTGGGAGTCATGGCATATAGATTTCTTGGGAAGATACTGTTATTTATATTACTTTAAATGGTTTCTTCTGAAAGTGTGACTAAGATTATATCTATTTACTGCCTCCTCATTATGGTCAGGAAAGAACATCTTGGAGAATTTACTAATGTATTTTCAAAGTGTTGGAGTAAATAGATGGAACTTGAAAATATCATCCTGAGCGAGGTAACTCAGTCTCAAAAGAACGAACATGGTATGTACTCACTGATAAGCGGATATTAGCCCACAAGTTCAGAATATCTAAGTTTCACTTAACAATAACTGCTGGACTGAGAGTGAGGTACCAGATGGAGGGGTTGGAGAAAAGTCTTAAGGAGCGGAGGGAATTGGCAGCCCCATGGAGGGAGCAAGAGCGTCAATGGGCCTGACCCTCCCCCTGGTCGTCCTCTAGTTCAGACT
>CM052707.1:75130359-75152327 GCA_028551405.1 Uromys caudimaculatus | reverse complement strand
CCACCAGGGAGAAAGGAGAGGACTCTGGGCCTGAGGGTGCTAGTGGCCCCAGTAAAAGGGAATGTCAAGGTGGGAATATGGGAATGGGTGGGCGGGTAGGTGGGAGGAGGAATTCCCTCACAGAGGCGGGGAGGGGGAGGGGACACGGGGTTTCCAAAGAAAAGGGGAATCATCGGAAATGTAAATAAAAAAAAAAAAAATAGATATACCTCTTACTGAGGTACATTGACACCAAGTTTACCCCCCTTGGCCTTAACAAGATTTATTTCATAAAAAACATGGCGGCAGGCAAAAATGTTCTCTCGGAAACAAGATGAACATTGGAATCTTTTTGCTACAAGAGAGCATGTATTAGTAAATCCAGCCACAGTCTTGATAACTGGAGCTGTAGAGGTGAGGCGTGGCTTGTCTTTAAAGATAGAGAGCTTTATGTATTAAAAATAAAAAAGGTGGTTTAATAGAGTTCTAAAACATAATTTTTATGGTATTTATGTTCAGACACCAGAGGAATGTTTTGTTTCCAAGAGGTACTCTTTCCATTTTAAATCTTGCTCCTGCTGGTATCGAAAAGATTAGCTATTTTCCTTGTAGTTTATAGCACTGCATCCTAGTAATGGTGAATTAGTTCTAAATTACTTTAGAAATGCACTGTGTATAGTTAAACACACTCCCATACAATTTAAGATGATCTCACGGTATCTCCGTAATACCTCCCCCATTCGTACAAACCTCACTGATATACATTTCCTACAGCCCAACATCTCCAAGTAGGAAAAACCCAGTTGTGAAATCCAGCCCAGGCACTAAGTAAACGTAGGCTCTTATTTAACAGGGTGGTGACTGGAATCTTTCTTGATGATATCATATCTTATTGGAGCTAATGAATTCTCCGTAGGAAAGTTAGCTTGCTTCCATGAGTTTCTGATGCCCCTCTCCTCACCTGTACTGAATATATTAACTTCTGACAGTGACTGATTCTTGAATTATCTGTAGCACAGTGGACAGAAGTGTTTTGCTGGGCCAAGCAATGTACTCATCTATGCCTTCTATAACATTCGAATTCAAATATTGAGTGTAGGATTAATTTAATTCTAGTCGCTATTAATCACTTGTATTCTGACAGGCACAATTATAATCCAAAGTAAAGGCTCTCTGCCAGGCAGGAGGGATTAAATAAACAAAGATGATACCAATCAGAATTAAGCCTGTCACCAGAAGCCTGCTGGTTTTCAGCACAGTTATCCTGGTTTTCATCAGGACCATTAGTCTCCTATTTTGAGGCAAAATACATAGAAAACATGTCAAAGGTGGATTTTAAAAATAACCACAATGAAGTGTAATTAGTGACCCACAAAATAATTTCCTCTTGTAGTTGGGGTTGGAGCCCATGGCAGAACACTGGCCTAGTTGAAAAGCAAAAGCAAAAAAGAACCCCCAAAGACCCAGCCTCAGGGTGACTCAAAGGGCAGAGCTACTGCCAAGCCCGAGGACATGACTTTGGCTTGGCTGATAAATTGTCGGCAGGCCTTCACATTCATGCTATGGCAGGGGTGTGCCTCCCCTTCCCCGAAATAAATTAAGTAATTTTTAAAAAGTCTTCTTTTCTAAATCCCACCACGATGTACTCACTGACTCCTAAGCCAACTTCTGGGGCAGACGTTAGGAAGGGAGACTGGAAAACACTCAGGGGCACAGCTGTGTGCAGGCTTAAGTCACACCAATGTAACACAAACAATACATATGAATTCAGGGCTTCCTACTGGAATATTCAAAGACAATCCCTCGGCTAGTAGGTAGAACCAGGGACTATAATAAACATTATTCAGTCAGTCACTGAACAATGCCACCTTAGAATATCAATGCAATCAGCTATAAAACACTCTTATTATCATACTGTTTACTTCACCCACTCCTTGATCGGAACAGGGGAAAAAAGAATCCTCCAGCACTGATGCTCCAGAAATTTACCAAATTTTCACGGGGCTTTCCGTCCAGCTCTGCTTGACCATCGGTTATACTTCGTGTCTGCGTGTGACTGTGTGTCAGATGTACGACTTGTTTCATGTCTAGTCCTTGGTTAATTGCTAAGGACAACCTCATGAGGCAGGAAGCATGTGCCATCGTCCCAGGTTTGCAGAGCAAGAAACCAGATCCTGAAGGTTAAACGCATCAGTAGAGTTTATCAGGCTGGCAAATGGCAAATCATGATTTGAATAATTTAGAATTACTGCCTCCACTCCCTCTAATGTAGAGCTGAGAATCCACTGCTCTTTAAGATTCTCTACCCATCTCAGTTTTGTTTTGTGGGTTCTGCTACTTCCAGCAAATGCCATCCGGTGTCGGCACTGGGCTAGCATCTGGGGACCCAGAGCTGACAGGCCATGGTGGATAGTCTCACATTATCTTACAGCCTAGTGCCTGACAGCAGCCAGCAGCATTCTTCCCTGACAAGGAGACTTCAGAGAACCACTGCATTGAATTATGCTTTAAAGTCATTCAAAGAGGGAAGGGAAATTAATCTCTTCGTGAAATTCTAACTTCCACGTCTTGCCAAAATTCTTCCTTCCTCTAATGTAAATATCTATAAACTATCTGCCTGGTTAGCAGTAAATTCAATATTTTTATTCCTTATTGACAACTCTTTGATTGAATCAAGGCCAATATCGGGCAAATTATGAAGAAAATGAAGATTATTTCTAGGGTGTTTCTGAGTCTGCGTCCCCTCTTCCCATGTTCCTCAGGAAGAAGTTAATACTACTGGTTTGATCCTTTTCAGGGCTACAAAAACCTGATGTGGACAAAGATTTGATGTGAAACCACCTGTAAAACTTTGATTTTAGAGCCACTTGGTCATTCCTTGGTAAGCATGGACTACAGGTTCTGATATTACTGTAGACGTCAGTATAGTGAGAATGGACACTTGTGAGCCGGCCAGCTCCAGTCATGTAGTATTGCTCATGTAAGCAGCATCCTTCTCACCTTCTATTAGGTTCCAGCAATATCATTCTCAACCTTTTGGCAGTCGAATAGCCTTTTCACAGGGGTCATACAACAGATATCCTGCAAATCAGACATCTACGAGCCATGACAGTGGTTACATTACAGCTATGAAGTAGTAACAAAATAATTTTGTGGTTGGGGGTCACTACAACATGAGGATCTGTATTAAAGGGTCTTAGCATTAGGAAGGTTGAGCACCACTGGGCTACACGGTGAGGGAGTGCCTGTTGGATCATTAGGCCTCTGAAAGAGACTCTTCTCTTTAGCATTCCCTTTGTCTTTCTTCCCATGCGTCTGTCACCCTCATGAGCCTGCTTCCTTCTCTATTTACGTTTCTAAAATAAGGAAGAGAAACAAGCAGAGGGAGACAGGGCTACACTAGGCAAAGCCTTAAAGCCTACTCTTCTTTCTCCTCCAGTACGAAGAAACTCAAGAGAAATAAAACAGCCATGTTCTCTGCATTGCTCATGAGCTATGTTAACTCCATTTTTAACAAATTGGGATATTATCACCTTCTTTTAGTTCACACCAATTCACTGGTCAATGATAAAATTAAATATAGGCAAAACGGAAATGTCTGGGGATTGGAAGTAACATGAATGTTGGCTCTTTGTCTCTCTGTCTCAGTTGAATCTCTCTCATTTGATTATAGAATCCTACTAAGTTAGCTAACTTATCTCCTGGGGGAGAAATGGTGACACATTAGGAGTTGCTCTCAAGAACTATATATTTGCTGGGAGTATAGCTTTCTTAAATGATGCTAGACACTATGAGATAAGCCCTTCATTCTCACTGAGAAAATCAAACAGATCTCCTCTTACTTGAAATTTGACCTGAGATACAGTCTTCTACTTCTGGGCCTTAGGAGGACATCCTGAAGTTGCCGAAGTTACTCTGGATGGCATCTGTGACACACTAAGTTTTATGCTGTCTCGAGTGTATAAGTTTTCTAGTTCATTCTGATAAAATCATAGAGATTTGTGCAAGGTCAATCTTTATGCACGGTCAATAGGGGTTCCTGAATATTGTGACCACTCTTGTGTGTTGCCTGTGAAAAGACCAAACCCTGTTTTTCTTTCTTTTTGAGCACTGGGTTTCCAAGGATGGATTTCAGCCTTTCTGATTTACTGACCTATTTTTCTTGGGTTTCGCTAAACTGGAGTTGAGTAGACAAAGCCGTTAGATGGAGTTGGATGGGACGCCATGGGGCATTACAGAATCTTCAACCCAGAAAAGTCTAAGGCTCACTCCACATAGGTGCTGATATAGATATTTCACTCTTTCTTAGCCTAACTTATTCACTTTATAACCCAATATCAGCCCTTCCACTCCTCCCAGTACCCCCTCACACAAGTCCTCCCCTGACACCACCTTCCCCTTCTCTTATGAGGAACCTGGAAACTAAACTCTTAATCGGTAGAGTGAGTGTGGAGTTTCCTTTAAGAGCTCCCTCTACTATTAGCAGCTAAATAACCACCAGAAGCCAACAATGGACGCCAGCTGGAGCAGATCTAACTAGGCTGTGATCAGCATCCCTGAAGCCCAGCTGAGCCATGTGACATGCATGCTCATTTAAAGAGGCAGTACCAGAATTCTGAACAGTTCATGGACATCAAGTCACTTTTGGAGCAGGAGATTGCCACCTACCATGGCCTGCTGAAGGCCCCCAAATGAGTGAGATGCTCTTGGTAAGGAGCATGACTGTGGTGTTACCTTCCCTTGACTTGACAATAAAACTTTAATCTCCAAGGAGAAAACAAGCTATTAACAACAACAGCTGAGAGTATCTACAGCCCTTACCAGGAGTTTTACTGAAGTTCTAGCAAAACAGAAGCCTAGCAGAAGCGCCATTTTGTCTTTTCCTCTTATAAGGGATATCAATATCAAATGGCATGTCTTTGGAAGAGTTGCCTATGACTCCCCTCAAATAAAACCTCCTTAGGTGGAAGTCAGGGTTTAGAAATTCTTTAAAAACCCAATTCATAGTTACAGAGGGGTCGGGAGTTCCTGTGAGAGTAGATGGACTTGGATATGGGAAAAGAAATTAGCCACTGGAGTATCCTATTAATGCCACCTGATGCACCCACGCATTGAAAGCTCATTGCAGAAGCTGACTAAAACCTTGCAACCTTCTTATGTACATGACACAAAGGTAGCAAGAGTTGAATTACACCCACGATTACATCACTCCTTCTCTGGCTGACAAACATAAACAGAGCTAGACCTGAATTAGGGAAGTTGATATTATTGGCAAGAAAAGTTAATGTTACACAGAGAGAAAAACATCTTTGTTTATAAATCATCATGTGCTATGATCAATGTAAATGAGAACGCATTCCAAATAATACCACAGCTCTGATGAACAGTCATTACCTCAGGATCTCTTACGTGTCTGGGGCTACTTCTTGCCTCTCTTTTCCTCTTTCTGGTGAACCGAAGCAGCAGCCGCAGGAACCGAGCACAGACTCAAAGGAGCTTGGGTAAAATCCTGTATTAGTCTTCCTTAGCCTAAGAAAACCAACCCGCTGTAGATGTTCAATGGAAATTAATTTCTTTCTGTTATTTGGTCCCACAATGCTTCATTCTAATACTGATTACACTGATTGTCTAAGATATGCTGGCAAATGCAGCTGTAATACAATTTCTCCGCTGTTGGAAACAAAAGCTCTTGAGAGCGCCCTTGCTTACATAGCTGCTTCAGGTGATTACATCTTTACACAGATGCTAATTACTCTCAGGAGAAAGCTGCCCAAATTGTCAGGTGAACCAAGTGATCTAGCTCGGATACCAAAGAGTGTCCTGAAGGCCATTATGGGTAGTGTTTCTCATCCATTTGAAATCTGAGCCTCATTTTGAAGGGGTGGTCACAGAGGGTGGATGACAAAAACCTTCTAATGGTATCCAGCATAATTTTAAAATGGTTACTGAATGTGAACACAAATATTAGATTTCTGTCTACTGCTACATTTGGGCCTTGGCATTAATGAGGCTACAGGCATATACCTATGCTGGGGGACTCTTACAAAAACATAAATTAGTGGTTCTTAAACTTTTTTTGTGCATTAAGATCCCCCGGGGGAGGTTGCTTAAATTCCTAATGGCCAGCTTTGACCTTGAACCTTGGGTGTGAAACCAGACATGCATTTGAAGCTCCTGGGTGCTTCTAGCATGTTGAGAAGGTTGAGCATCTCTTGCTTCCACAAACCATCCTGCTTTACTGGGCCAGTGCGGTGAGCTTCGGCATGGCAGGCACCGGCAGGAAAGTCATGAGGGAACACAATGAGAACACATCAGGGGGAACTAAAGCTGTATACCATTGGGCAGTGACAGTCTTGGAACCAGAAAAGGAAACAGCGTGCGAAATGACTTCCAAGGTTAATGTGAACAAGCTGTATAGAGCCACAGCCATACATTTCAGTGAATGTCTTACGAAAAGGAGAGTAAACAGACAGCCACATGTTATGCTAGCTTCGCCAATGAAGGAAAAAAAATAATAGCTGAACATCTCCTATTTTATCGACCAAAACTGGTGCAGCTCAAATGTCAAAAGACTTGCCTGAGTGCCTTGTTAATGCTTCAAGGTACAGAGGGAACTGAGGTGGTTAAATCCTTGCAGAAAACCCATCAATATTAAAGATTGGGGAACAAAACCTGAGATAGATTAAATTATCCTGGCAGGCTGACTGTCAGGTGAATTTGTTCCAGGACAAACAAATACAGGGGTAAGAAAGGAAAAACAGTTGGTAGTGGAGGTGCACATCAGAAAAATGCTTAAGAAAAATGCATGCATTTGTGTTACTTTGTCAAGAAAAACAAAACAAACACAGAACTTCCTTTGTTTGTTTCTAGGCTGTTCCACATCTGCTTTCTCTTCCCCTGGTGCTCCAAGCTGAACAGTAACGGAGGAAAGTCTGTTAAATATGAGAATGAAGAAAGGATTGGGCCACATGTAATCCAGGCTGATCTCAGAAAACCTGGAATGTTTTTTAAAAATCTTGTAAATTGGATCTGTGATACAGCCTTACTTCTTGGAAGGTGACATTGTAATAAATGACATAAAATCACCATCTCACAGGACAAAAATGTGTAGTATCAGCAATGTCATATGGCTCAGATATATATACACATATAGGTCATATATGTACATATAGATAGATATAGATGATATGCATATAGATATGTGTGTGTGCCATATTCCTATTTTAAAGGGATTGGAATAAATTAAATGCAAAATATCTGTTCTGTTTTCTAGAAAAAGCAAATGGTATAGTTGTGCAAGTCTTCCTAAACCTACACACACACACACACACACACACACACACACATACACACACATACACAAAGAGTCCCAGTACAACAACTGAATTTCTGATTGGCATCAGTGTTCATATAGAATATTCAAATAACATTTCATGATCTAATGCCAAAGCCTTAAGATATTCAAATACAGCCAATTTAACGTATCAACCGGATTACATCCAGAACTTGGAAAATGATTATTCTCAAAGGAAAACACAAAACTCACAGAAAAAAAAATGTAGATATTGGCACATTATTGTTATTTCTTGTAAGATATTCTAGGTCCAATGATTATGCAGCTCAGTCAATATTTGGGAACAGCTGCCTGTTCTGATAAGGGAATATATATCTCTTGTCATTATGTGTCCTTTCACAGATTGTGGACCAGGATAATTTAGGCTGACAGTTTTACATTCTGTTTTAGAATATAGAGATATTAAATATAGACTTTAAATCATTAGCTATTGAGCTTCTAGGATGGATGAATTCTAGTGCAAGCCAACCAGAATTTTATTAGCCCAAAGTAACAATCATTTTTCTCAAAAAAAAAAAAAAAAAAAAAAGGAAGAAAGAAAAAAAAAGAAGGAAGGAAGGAAAGAAGGAAAGAAAAAGTCAAAAAATGAAAATAAATGTCCATGGAGGAAACAAAAGAGAATTAATAGTCACCAGTGTGGTGAGTTGTGAAGGAAAGTCCAGAAAGTGGTGGTTTTGACATGCATAAACATGCACAAATCATCCAGATATGAGTGTAAATGATTCACACATGTGCAACAACAGGACAGCCCAACGACTCTGTATGATGTGACAAGGTGGCAGAGAGCTTCTCAGGCAGTCACAGACAGGAAGACAACCAATGCGCTTTGTCCCCATTATGGTGCTGGTCTGTGATCTGTATGTGCCTTGTGTGTTGGGTTCCTTTTTAACTTGTGTTGCTGCCCTGGTTTCTTAGAGAGAGGAAAAAAATGTAAACGTTTTTAAAAAATGGTGAAGGATAAAAATTTAATGCACACAGTGGCATTACACAAGCGACAGGGCTACTGTAATTGACAGAAATGATCGTTCTGACATTTTTCTCTTTTATTTCATTGAAATGCTATTCACAGGCCACACAGTTCATTCCATGACCCACAAAGAGATCAACCACGTCTGTTTGACCAGTATTATTTTAACGTGCTTCAATATAACCTCACGTCATTAGTAACTACAAGTCAAAGTTTGAGAAAATCCTATCTACTTCTGTGGCTTGTACTGATATCATGTTTTGAACATATTTTAAGGTTCCCGGTCATAAAAGCATAATATGTAGGAAACTTCAATCACTCTGTCAGGGAAATATGGGTGGAACTAGATACTACACAAAGGGATAACCACACCTAAGCTCTTAAACACTATAATCCTGCACAGGACTGCTAGGTAATGTCACTTTTTGTGTTCCCCAAAATATAAAAACCAACCACCTGTTTCACTTGTTTCTCTATAACTGCATCTTCCTGACTTCTTGGATCACTTAGAGCTGAAGAGAGGGCCATAGCTATGAGCTTGACAAAAACCTTATATAAAGCTTATATAAAACTTGCCATGGGTGGCACATTTATTTGTTCCCTTCCCAATTTAATTATTCCAGAAAATAAATGCTATTTCTATAATAATTTTCCCCAATGGCAATTGAAACACAGCCAAATCAATTGGTCATAAGTAAGGGTTCAGGGAAAAGGGGCACTGGTGAGTGTCTGCATTTTAAAAGTCTTTATTGAACAAATTATTTCTGTGGGGCTTTCTGTTTTTTATGCTAATAAAATTTACTTTAAAATATACAACTCAGTATTGACATTTTTTAAGTCATCAAAATAATCTATAATAGTTAAATGCCTCTTAAATCTTCTGAAGCTAAAAGTATTATGCACTCAACCAGTTTTTAAAATCTATTTGGAACATTAAACATGATAGAAGTAGAGAAAAATCTCTTATGACGTCCTCTATGAGAGAAAATTGTGACAAGTTCCTGATTAGACAGAAACCGTTCCATGTCCAAGGGAGAATTCGTAGTGCAACTGTGGCTTCATAGAATGAACTGGGTAGTGTTCCTTCTGTTTCTAGTTTGTAGAATAGTCTGAAGAGTATTGGTATTAGGTCTTCTTTGAAGGTCTGATAGAATTCTGCACTAAACCCATTTGGTCCAGGGTTGGTTTTTTGTGGAAGACTTTTAATGACTGCTTCTATTTCTTTAGGGGTTATGGGACTGTTTAGGTGGTTTATCTGATCCTGATTTAAATTTGGTATTTGGTACCTGTCTAGAAAATTGTCCATTTCATCCAGATTTTCCAATTTTGTTGAGTATAGGCTTTCATAGTAGGATCTGATGATTTTTTAAATTTCCTTAGATTCTGTTGTTATATCTCCCTTTTCATTTCTAATTTTGTTAATTTGGATACTGTCTCTGTGCCCTCTGCTTAGTCTGGCTAAGGGTTTATCTATCTTCTTGATTTTCTCAAAGAACCAGCTCCTGGTTTTATTGATTCTTTGTATAGTTCTTTTTGTTTCTACTTGTTTTATTTCAGCCCTGAGCTTGATTATTTCCTGCCATCTACTTCTCCTGGGTGTATTTGCTTCTTTTGGTTCTAGAGCTTTCAGGTGTGCTGTCTGTGGAACTTTTTTGAGTAAAGATCTATGATTTCAGATTTTAAGTGAACAGTGTTACATATTTCTTTTCTTCTTTTACATAAAATGATTACAAATGACTAATCCTTCTCTTCCCTTGCATACAAATAAATTTTATTTTCATCTGTAAAATCCAAAGAAAACAAAATTAGTTACCAAGGTGTCCAGAGTTTTAAAGTTTTAAATTAATTATAACGCTTTTGTCTTTAGCCATGGGCCAAAGACTCATAAAACTTTGTTACCATTTATCTAGAAAGAAAGAAAGAAAGAAAGAAAGAAAGAAAGAAAGAAAGAAAGAAAGAAAGAAAAGAAAGAAAAGAAAAGAAAGAAAGAACACCAGCAATCTGATTATAAAAGATTTGAGTTTGCTGTAAGGTTGAGTTTCTGCAAGATCTAACATTCTCTTCTCAAAGGAGATGTATTTTCTTAAACATTCCTTTAATTTTGATGAGTGGTTATGATAATATTACATTGAAAAACATTAATAGAGTAAAATCAAAGTGAAGTAAGAATGAAATACTTCCCAATTATCTAAATTTCTTGCGATGTGTACTCTGTGTTTAAGGTAAGGATGAAAGTACTGTTGGTCTGAGGCTTACAGAGAGTAATAGGATAAACGAGCCACATACAGTGCCTTCAAAGTAGAACAGAGTCTCCCATTAGACCCATTGATCCTTTCTGACTCCTATCCTGTGTTCATTTTTTCCCAGTTTTGTCATGGAATCCCGTGACACAGGATTCTCTTTTATCCCACTGAGCTGACGCTGCCCCACGCGTGCCATATCCCATGCCTCCCCTCAATATTAATTTGATAAAGAAAGTGGATGGATGCTTGAATAATTGCTACGAGTGGCTGTTACTTTGTATTTTGCTTTCTGATTGGATTTTCAGTACCAAAGGGAGATAAGCACTTACACCAGCGGTTATTATCAATATCAAGGAGACACACGTAAGGGATGTGTGGATAAAATGAAATCTGAGATGTTGATGGGAGACAGGCTGTTGCAGCAAAGTACCAGATAATTAAATTTAAGAAAGAATATAAATTTGGGACTTCTCATAATACAGGGAGCTATGACAGACACAGATAAAAAAATTGTGCTTGAAAATACATGCAGATAGCAAATCACATTGCCTGCTCTAAAACAGAACCAAGTGGCTGTAGGGAAGGGTAGCATAAGTGGAAGCGTGGATGGCTTGTGTTACAGCTTTTAAAAATCGGGGTTGGGGGTGATACACTGTTGAGACCCAAGCCTTCTTTCTGACAGTGTTAATTTCCTCATTTCCTCATCAGGGATTCTGATATTTTTGAGGGCATGACTTCTGTCTTTTGACTTACATCTGGCTTGGTCCCTGGTATGTTGGCCATTACCAATAAACGCTTGAACAATTAATGACTATTTTGGTCCACTCAGTGCTAGGCCAGCAACCCATTGCTATCAGATCAGCCTGAGTTCGCCTGACATCCAGGAATTCTGTTGATGCTACTGTTCAAGACTGGAAGCCTACTTCTCCTGAATGAGTTGTTCTGTCAACTTTCTAAGCTCCTCTTCTCCTTCTGCTGTTTCCTATTTGGGATTCCTCTCTCCTAGCTCAGGCAGATATGTTCTTGGTTCCTTGATGATTTCTTTTTTTCTTTCTTTTTTGTTAATCATTCCACTCGTTTACATCTCAAATGATATCCACCTTTCTGTTTATCTCTCCACAAACCCCCCATCCCACCATCCCACATCTGCCCTATCCCTCCTCCTTTTTGCCTCTATGAGGGTGCTCCCCCACCCCACTGCTCCAGCATCACCCTACATTGGGGCATCAAGCCTCCACAGGATCAAGGGTCTCCCCTCTCATTGATGTTAACCAGGGCCATCCTCTGCTACATCTGTATCTGGAGCTGTGGGCTCCAGATCAGTTATATCTATAGCTAAACTACTCATCTTTTCTTCAAAAATGTTTCCTCTCTGTGCTTTATTCTTCCTGGATGCTTTATGCTTGGATTTCAACTCCTCTCATCTCAGATCCTATCCATAGCCTATAAAGGGCTGCTGAACACCCAAAGGTCCTGACTACACTTGGGTCATTATAATATCCAATTCAGTGCATATCAATTAGCAACTGTATTAGATGATCAGATAACTATCTAATCAAAAGTCCTTGGATCAAAGTTTAAGTCATGTAGATATTTTTAAAATTGTAGGGTTTAGGGAATTTTTATTTTGAAAATTTAGATTTTTTATTGTTCTACCACAGAGATGAAGAAGCTATTATAGGCATCAAGAGATTTTATTTTTTTAGGATGGCAACCTTTCTTGATTTCAAAAGCCATCTATAGGGCATGGATCCTGTAGCAGACCAAGTGCCTATTCATCCTATGTTTCTGTGGATGGTAGTACTCAGTTACAAGAAACAGACCATGCTTGTCTTACTTTCTTCCTCTCCCCTTTTTTGAGGAATAGAACATGGAAGGGGTTTTGATGGAGCCCTGGATGAGAAGACATTAAAAGATCCATTGATAGTTTTCTGGAAGATTATTTTTTTCTCAGACAAACATTTTTGGAACATGGTTGAAGGATGGAATTGTTTGAGGAGAATTCTGAGTACTGGTGAGAAATCTCCTAGTGAACAAGAGTCTTGTGCTCTCAGTTTCTTCAAAACAAGAAATTATTCCCGGAATGTGTTTTTGTGCTTCTCCAGGGTGTGGATAGGAGTTCTTTTACTTCAGACTACTCATTATTACTTTCTACTAAACGTTTAAACTCTCCTTTATATGCCTCTATAAAAAAAAAAAAAAACCAACAACAATAACAAAAACTATGGTTTTACCACGAGTAACTTGTCCATGTGATTAAATAGAGCTTGCACTCATGAGAATTTTACTCATGTGACCTTTCTTTGCCCTAAGAGTATAAATTGTCAGAGGTTCTGAATAAAGTTTGCTATTGTAGAAGACTTTAGTTTCCCTATCTGCTCCATTCTCTCAGGTCCCACCACATCTGGAGTGGTGACCAAAGATTACCTGTAAAATTTTTTATAACAATATGGTTGCTTCTGAAAAAAATTAAAAATTGGTCAACCAGATGGATAAGAAATCCTGATACTTAGTATATATCCAAATAACAATAAATCAAGTAAATATTTGCACTTTCATGATTATGAAACATTACTTGCAAATTTCCGAGAAAGAGAGGTATCTGTGAGAGACTGATTTGATAGAGAACGGGTACATACATAGAATGGAAGAGTATTCTGCCATAAATGTGAAATCTAGATGTTCGGAACAACCAGGAAGCACTTGGAGACAGCAAATGAAAAAAGGTAGGCAGAGAAAAGGCCAGTGTTCCATGATGTCATTCACACGAGGAAGGTACCATTTCATGGAACAGAAATAGAAAGCTGAATAGTGGTTATTGGAGTCTGAGGATGTTTGAAGGATGGGGTAATATTGGACATGAGCTAAAATATTTAAGTGGCTAGGAAGGCTAAGCTCAGGAGAGCTTTTAAATGAACAATGACTGTAATTCATAATACCCCGTATTCCTGAAGCATGCCAATGCAGTGCATATAAAGGGTTCTCATATAAAATTGATAACTATATGAAGTAATAGAGGTTAATGACCCAGATTTAATGATTCCATAATATGTATCCAAGTATCATGATGTCCATAGTAAACACATATAAATTTATCGGATAAGCAATTCATTATCTCCATAATAACAATAATACAATAATATTCTGTTGCATACTTTCCTGTCATCTACTCTACTCTAAGTGAGTTCTCTAAGTGAGAACCTGCTTCTTAAGAAGCGAAACAATTACCAGAACTGTAGGGAACAGACTAAAACTCCCTGAGGGTGATCCAGAGCTTGGTATTAATCATCTGCTTGATCAACTTAATGCATATATGATAAACTGATAGCAAATAAACATTTAATCAGCTTTTACTGAAGTGTGCTCTACTCTGTTGCCAAGAACATATTATTCAGTAGAAATCTTCATCCAACATCTGCACTGCTGACCTTCCTCTAACTTGTTGCTTTCTGTGCCCATCTGTCTCGAATCTCTTAGAAGTCCACCGAAGACCTCAAACACAGTATGTGGGACAAAAGGGCTCATTTTCTCTTCCTTATCTGCTCTTGTCACAATCTTCCATATCACAGTAAATGGTGCCAACAGCTTCAGCTCTTCCTTACCTGGGATAGTGACCCTGATTTTCCTACTCTGGTAGTCCCCTCATTTACCTCACATCATGTAGCTTCTACTTTAAGTTTTCTCAATTCTATTAACTTCTCGCCATTACACAGCTACTCGTATAAAGAAATCCCTGGCAGTCATGTTGTGTAGAGCATGGCTGAACATGCCTGCTGCTTCCAATCTACTCACTTGACCACTAAATTTTCTCCCCATCTAAGAAGTTATTTTTACAACAGCCATTCATTTTATGATGGTAGTGTTAAAGATTTTCCAATATTTCCCATATCCCTTGTTGAAAAATTCAAACTCCTTGCCACAAAGCTTCATGTGATCTGATTTTCACATAGGACTCTGACTTCATGTTTCTAAAGATGTACTATTTTACCTGCATGATGTTAGTTTGTTAGCTTCTCTTTAGTAGACACTGTCAAGGTTTTCTCCTTAATGTCTTTTAGATTCAATTACTTTCTTACTAGAGGTTTCAAATCTATACCCAGACATGTCCCCAATTTTCCCAGTGCATATATCAAGGACATACTTGGCACTCTACAAGTATGTTTTGTCTTGTCTCCCAAGAACATGTCAGCTCCATGATGTCAGGAATACAACATCAATTTTGCTCATTCTTGCATTTAATGTCTGTAGCACACTAGGACTATTTGTTACATTCATGAATTAGTCAGTAAAGGATCAATGAGAGATAATGACAATTCTGAATACTTGACAATGTGAAGAAAGGTATTCAGAAGGTTACATATTAGCTGACTAGTGGAATATTGTATACTGGAAGGCATATATCTTCACAATTTTATTTTATTCTTTTTTTGTTTGTTTTTTTGTTTTTTGTTTTTGTTTTTGTTTTGGATGCAGGACCTTATGTAGCCTAGGCTGGCTTTGAACTCAATGTGTAGCCAAGGTTGGCCTTGGAACTCTAAATCTTCCTGTCTCCCCCACCAAGGTGCTAGGATTTCAGGGATGCTTTTCATGTCCAGTTCTGTCCAGTTCCGTTACCCTTTTTACCTGGCATGAAACCTTGTAGGCTTTGCAGAGGACTTCTGAGTCTATGTTCATGAGAAATATTCCTGTCATTGACTTTTCTTGTTGTCTTATGATGTTTGCCTTATATAAGGGATTAAGAATTTTTTATGCCTATCTCTTCTGGAGATTCTATAGAAAATTAGCATGATTGCTTCCTTTAAATGTTTAGTAAAAATTACCAGTTAACATAACTAGGTCTGGTAACAGCTGCTTCCTATAATCAGTTTTACATAATCCTCATAATCTATAAAGTATGCATCAACTGAAAACTTTGTTTGCACAGAACTATGCAAGGCTCTATAGTACAATAAGGGTAGGCCATGATCTCTAGTGAGGGCCATGCATGCTCTCTAACATAAGCTGGAAAATGCTCTAAGAAGAGGGTAATAAAACAGGGGCCTGTGTTCTCACTTATCAGCCCTTATTCTCACATCTTAAAAAAAAAAATCCAAGACCTGGATGTAGCCTATGAGGTCTTGAACCCCCAGTGAGACCTCAACTTCAGGAGTCTGAGATTGGGTATCCAAAGTGGGACTTTTCTGAGCCCATATGCTTCAGATTCCTCCCGCTATTTGATAAATGGATCTTATGATCTAGAACAAAAGGCACCATTGAAAGAAAACTGTACATGAGGAAAAACTGAAACACTGTATTTGAGGAGGACAAACTCATTAAAAGGATGTTTACCACACGCTGAAAGACCCTTCCACATGGCCCAGGTTCTTAATAACGCAATAATAACTTCTTGCCTGTGTCAAAGACTTCTTTCTGGTGCATAAAGGGGATCCAGAGAGCTTCCAAAATTTGATAGGAAAATATTTTGAAAAAAAAATCAAGATGATTTTTTTTTCAAAGTGAAAGCCAATACTCATTTACATATCAGCATTGTGATTGAGCTTTTATTTAAAAAAAATGATTATTTCACTGTTATGCTGCTTAACATTTTAGTATTCCTCAAGTCTTCACTATGATTATTTTTAGTACAAAATTTCAGAAGCACAGTCCCACTTTGTGAGACTAACAATGCTGTTGGGAGTTTGGGAAGGAAAATAGATATGTATCTATTCCTTCATGCATATATGGAAAAATCTCTCTCCACCATCCAGAATCCCATTACAGGGAGACATAGACACAGATATTCTTTTTCACAAACTAAATTTCAGCATCCGTATCAAATAAATGGATCATTTATATTCTATGAGCTAGAAAATGTAGTTTCAGGACTTGAATGGAAAGGTTTTGTTAATGCAAAAGAGCAAAATTTTCTCCCAGCAGCAAAAAAATGTGAATTTGGTAATATATAAGCAAGAATTACTGGTACAGTGTACCAAATAACCTACACTGTAATTCCTAAATATAATTGTAAATTAATCAACACATTTCATATTACAGTTCTGAACAATAAGTGGAAATGATGGTAATTTTCAGTCAGCAAATGTTGGCTAAAACATTGCAAAAGTTTGAGTAACTATGAAAGAAATCACTGTTACTTCATTAAGAGGAACTGACAAAAAGATTTCTGGAGTTCTCCAATTTCTTTAAAATGGAATATGCTTTCATGTACCAGAGGTCCACAAACTAAATGGAATATTAAATATAACAAAAAAATGAAGAACTATTTGACGGTAATAGGATTCAACTTCATGGTAAACACGGGGATTATTTTTATAAGGTCAGGCATATGCCCATACTACCTCAAAGTACTTCCAGCCCTGGAAGAATACAGAGTTAGCTTTTTGTTCTCAACGTTTCATCTGGTTAGAAGGAACTGCTGGGAAAATATCCCCTGCGTTTACAACAGAATGGAATCAGAAAAGACCATGTGAATCCTAGTGCTGGCCAGGCACAACGTGGGCCGAGAACATATCATTTCCGAAGTTGTGCCTTTCCTAGCTTAAAAAATAATTTACTAACATCAAAAGCGATATTTTAAAATAAGGACTGGAGTTGCTTTTCTAAAAAGAAAACAGACAAAAAACCTGTTAACTACAGATATTTTCATTGGATAAATATGGTTTGAGATGATATTTTGGGTTGATTACAGTAGATTCTATATGGAGGACATTAGACATTACAAATAAATTTAAGCTATACTGATTATGAATCAATTTATAGAGTATTGTGCCACAGACTAAATTATAAATTCAATTATCATTACAATTTTCTTAAATTGCCCTTTGAAGTTACCTGGCAGGCAAACCCTCCAATATTAAAGTCCTTGAATGACATAAAGAAATCATTATCAGAGTATTTGGTTTTAGACCTGGGAGAAGTGACTGAGGGTGGATATTTTTCATATCAAAGCAGACCTGGCCTCCAGGTTCTCCCAGCATCCCTTAGTCCCTACCTGGCACACCCCGCCCCCAACCTTGAATTTTCCAGCCCAGGGGCTAGACTGCCCTTCCCCCAGAGGCTCCTCCCTATATAATCCAGACATTTTACTTCCCCCCCCTCTCTCCTTTCTCCCCTCTCCCCTCTCCTCTCCTCTTCCCTTTCCCCTCTCCCCTTTCCTCTCTTTCTCCCCAGCCCCACCCCCATGGCCTCAATCCTTGAGGCCAGTGAACTTGCCCTAGAGCAGTTTCTCAACAAAACCTGCCTTTATGATATTCTAATCTGGCTTGAATTGGCTCTTTTCAATGGCAGAGAAATAACTTACCACATAGTAGTCGTTTTCAACCTTCCTAATGTTGAGACTCTTTAATACCGTTCCTCATGTTTAGGTGATCTCCATCCAAAAAAAATTTATTTTCATTGCTACTTCATAGCTGTAATTTTGCTATCGTTACATATTGTAATGTAAACACTTATGTTTCCCTATGGCCTTAGATGATACCTGTGAAAGGTTGTTGGTCCGCAAAGGGGTCCTGACCCACAGGGTGAGAACCACCGCAGTAGCTCCTTCTTCCTTCCTGTAATTTTGTGTTAAGACAGAGAAGGCCTGGAAGGAGCTGTCAGCAGTTTGACTCTAGTCTGCTTCAGAAGGTGTTGAGACGTCTTGCAGACCAGCTGATGGTCCTTTTACCTAACATCAAAACAATTACAATATCCGAAGGGTTAAGCTGATTATCCCTCAGGCTCAGCTGCCATCACAACAGGGAGCAGATTTAGAGAGGTCTTTTGTTCTATTTCTGTCTGCTCACAACCTTTCCTCATTCAGAGCGAAGTAACAAATTCCTATCAGCTAGAAAATTGTGATATTGTGCTCATATTTCAGAAATTTCAGGTTTATCGTACTAAGTTAATATTTCAGGAAATTCCCAGGCTTACTGTACTGTTTAGTTTCCATTCTTTTTTTGTTTGTTTGTTTTTTGAGACAGGGTTTCTCTGTGTAGCCCTGGCTGCACTCTGTAGACCAGGCTGGCCTCGAACTCAGAAATCCACCTGCCTCTGCCTCCCAAGTGCTGGGATTAAAGGCGTGCGCCACCACTGACCTGCTAGTTTCCATTCTTATCTATAAAGATCTGGGTAATAAAGTATTAAAAAATGTATTTCTCCACTGTCAGGCTGGATCATACTGAGCTTTTTCACAAAAAGCTAAATAATTCGCATTTAAACATGGTAAAAACAGACTTCAAAATTCTTGTCTGAAATATATTCACCTTCATATTTCATTATTCTTTTCTATTGCTTAAGCTGTTTCGACTCTCTCTCTCTCTCTCTCTCTCTCTCTCTCTCTCTCTCTCTGTGTGTGTGTGTGTGTGTGTGTGTGTGAGAGAGAGAGAGAGAGAGAGAGAGAGAGAGAGATATGGAATGAGTTCACATCTAATCTATTATTTCTTATTTTAGTATCTTGAAAGTTCTTTATTTTTTTCTTGTGGTGCTGTTACCACCTGGAAATAAGTGTGGTCATATTGCTCTTTCTATATTTCAATTCCTTTTTCAATTATGAGACTTAAAATTTAAATCAGGTCTCTACTAAAGGGGACACACCTAAGATTATTCTTGTAACAATCCTATTTGAGTACCTTAAAATGATGTTTATTTTTAGCAGTTTACACTGTGAACTTCTCAGAGATTGTGAGCCAATGACCTTTCTAATTTTATGTGTACCTGATATTTTTGTGTGTCATATAATGAGTTTGTCCAATGAATATAAACCTTTAATATATTTTCTTTCAAATTTCATTGTTTATTGTTGCATTTTGATAGCAACTTCAATGGACACATATTCAAGATGATAATAAAATGGATATATTGCAATAGTAAATGCTGTTACATTGCTAAAGTCTCTTAATGTTTAATAATTTTGTTAAGTTCTATTTAGGACATAAGACAACACACCATAGGCATGTAAAGAGTTGTAATTGTTTTGTTAATTTTTCATCCAAACACTAGCAAGTTATTTATGAATATTTCATTTTCGTATTTATTTTATGCATGCAGGTATTTTGCCTGCATTTATGTCTGTGCACAACTTTTAGGGCTGCTTACCATGAAGGCCACAATAGGACACTGAATGCCTCCAAGTGGAGTTACAGATAGTTGCCAGTTACTATGTAGGTGCTGGGAACCACACTCAGGATCTCAGGAAGAGCAGTCAGTTCTCTAAACCATTGAGCCATCTCTTCAGCCCTCTTTCTGAATATTTCTTTTTTACTTATTTATTTATTTAATGTATATGAGTACATTGTAGCTATCTTCAGACACACCAGGAAAGTGCATTGGAACCAATTACAGATGGCTGTGAGCCACCATGTGGTTGCTGGGAATTGAACTTAGGACCTCTGGAAGAGCAGTCAGTGCTCTTAACCACTGAGCCATCTCTCCAGCCCCCTGAATATTTCTTACTAGTTTTCTTCTTACTTTGCCTTAGTAGTTGGTTTGTCTTTAGGCATTGTTCTTCTGTCCATGGTCAATTAATGAACCATGCAGTAATTGCATGTCTTTCTGTCTAATTAGATGGAACAGTGTGATACTCTATTACTCAAGAATAGTTACAATGCCTTAGTCATTTTCAAAGAAATCACAGTATAAAGAGGCTGTCTATGACTATACTATATGTTGGAAACACCCTCCAATAATTCTCACAGCATTCTCCGGGTTCTCTAGTTCAACCATTCTATGCTGACTACAAATGATTGGAAACAGATGGCATGCAAGTACAGCCACTAACTAATCAACTAACTAACTAACTAAGTAACTTGTAGATTTTTACACTGTTGTGGGATACTAGAACAGAGTAGGCATTTGCATATCTACAGCTGTAAATATCCGGATGCAAATCTTAAAAACATGATAGGTCACATCTAAGGATGCTTCAAAAACTAGAAAGGAAATCTCGGGGGAGCAAAGATTTCACATTTGAAAGCCTTTCATGACAATGGCAATGTAAAGACTTAATGACCAAATCATGAAACGGTCAGGGTGTGGTAGAGTCTGTTCTAGGATGCTTGGCTGGCTCTCAGGAGGACACCTCTCTGATATTACTATGACCTGAAACATTTGGACAGACAGATCAAACAGTAAAGCTGGTTCTCACATTATTTCCTTAATAAAAGCTTTTAGTTTAGTGGATAGAACAAAAGGGTTTTATTGCTTAAATATTACATCCAGGGATTTACCAAAATATAAGGGAATGTCTACTTTATGGCTCAAAATTATTTTTGAGTGACAACCAATTAGGTGGCTCAGTGCTTCAATCTCAGCTCTAGACAGGTAGAGGGAGAAAGATCACATCAGCATGGGGTGGAGTTTGTCTGGGCTGTAGAATGTGGGCGTCTCAAAACAGGTATTGAGTTAACAACAAATAAAATCAAAATTATTTGTGAGTGGAGGACTTCTTTAGACATTTTTTCAAAGGATGAATTTATTAGTTTTTCATTTTTGATAATGAGCTCATGTGAGTTTGGAGCTTGAGTTTCCTGATGGTCTGTATTTAATACCTGAGGCCATCCTCCCACTGTTATGATGCCTATTCTTTTGGTTTTTATATCTTATTTTGATTGATAAACTTGCTCATTGCTTCCTTTTCTCCCATATCTTCTTTATATATTGTTCCATAGTTTTAACTTTGAGTATTTTTATTCTGCCATAGGAATTCTGTAGATTTCTGTAAAGTCTGCATCATTTTCCTCTGGCTTGTGAGGAAATGATCCTAAAAACGATTCTCCAGCTAAAGAAATTTTTCCTTCAAATCCTAAAACTCTTTGGCATGAGTTCATAATGGAATGTTTTTGGAAGTCCTAGAAGATACTTGGTTAGCCTTCCCTCTGTGTCTCTTAACTTCCCCATCTCCTGTTTTTGCCACATGTGACCAATCCCCAAAGCTTCTTCAGTTGTGACTCAGAGTTTAGCTTCATCCTGTTTGGTTTCTTTCTCGCTAGAATTTTCCATTAAATTTTAAGTTTGCAAACTACATGTTTCTTTTATATAACACTTGTCTATTTTTAAGACCTACTTTGCCCTCATTGTGTTCTATTATTTATAATGATTTTCACTTATTATTTCCTTTACATTCATTTAAAAATGGTTCATATATACTTTTTAAATTTTAGTCTCTCTCCCTCTCTCTCTTTTTTAAGAGTTTCTTTTCTTTCTTTCTTTTTTCTTTTTTTTTTGCAGCCTGCTTATTCTTTGTTATTCTGGGTCACATCTGGAACAGGAATTATTTATCCGTTTCATTGTAAAATGAAAATTTTGTTTGGGTTTTCTTCTTTTTTTTTTTTATTTATTTTTTGATATTTTATTTACATTTCCGATGATTCCCCTTTTCTTTAGAAACCCCGTGTCCCCTCCCCCTCCCCGCCTCTGTGAGGGAATTCCTCCTCCCACCTACCCGCCCACC
>CM052707.1:75101056-75129859 GCA_028551405.1 Uromys caudimaculatus | reverse complement strand
TCAGCTGTGGGGCCCTGTGGCCCAAGCTGAGGTCTCCGGCCGTCGCCGGAAGCTGCTGGCGGTCAGTCTCTGTGGTCTGGTGAGCTGTGGGGCGTGTCTTTGGCCCTCCGCTGGGTCTTGCAATCTCCGGCGAGGGATCTTTGTCCCCTGGGTTTTCTTCTAAAGTGGTCCTTTATGCTCTGCATCAAAGATGCTTCTTTATTAGTTGTGAGTTTCCATCAGTTTCTCTCTGTGCGGCTTTGAAGTACACAGAGCACGTATACTCCATCTTCACAGTGCTTGGGCTCGGACTGACCTTGTCACGGCACTGGTCTGATTTCCTCTGTTATCTTCTCTGTTGCATTTAGATGCTCAAGCACCTGTGCGTTGACATCTTCCCCAGTCTCTGGGTGCAAGGAACTTGTTGCTTCTAGAAATAAGTGACCTTCTTATGGATATGAATCTATGCAAGATTTTCAGTTCAAGATTTCCATCCCAATTGAGCACTAAGCCTTTGGCCAAGAGAGACCCGAAAAAAGGGACCTATGTCTCCCCTTGTGGTTGTGACATCAGCCCCAGTGTTCAGGTTCTGCCTGCGACTTCTCCTTTTCTAGTCCTCAGGGTTATCTGTTTGTTTGTTTGTGGCTGATTTATGCCTTTAGTAATACATTCTGAGTAAGATATGTATGTGTCCCAATCAAGGTAATAATTATTGCAGAATACCAAAACTGCTGATAGGAAGCAAGTTAGCAGCAAGTGACTATTCCGGAATCTAGATGCAAATGGTTAACTCAGACAATATTGCACTTGGCCAGTGTTAGAAGGAACATATTAAGATGTGAATGTGTATGTCTCTCCACATTCAATATGTTAAAATCTAACCCCTCAGGCTCTGTAAGGTGATGAGTTCACAAACTGTTTTATGTTTATGGATTAATGCTCTTACACTAAAGGCCTAAAAGACACCCCTTGCCCTTTCTGCCGTAGAAGGCTTCTACAGAAAGGCAGTCCTGTAGGAAATAGGCCATCAAGAGATACTTAATCTGCCAGCACCCTGACCTTAGACTCCCCAGGCCAGAGAACTGTGGGAAATTCATTTCTGTAGTTCATAACGTGCTGCCTAATGGTCTTACGTTAGAGTGGGCCCCATGGAGCAGTACAGCCTCCTAAAGTTCATATCTATAGAGACCCAAGCATATTTATGTTTCAATGATTCCCGTTGTCTTCTTGTGTCCCTACTGAGGTGAAAAATAGGCGTTCATTTACCTGATTGTGCTGTTGCTGCCTTCATGCTTCTCTGTAGGATTATGGGAAGTTCTTTTCCATGTCCATATGAAACTTCTCGGGTGTTCAAATTATGTTTAGAGGCACAGTATTTAAAGAGATTACATGTATGGCCAAATGATAATTCTTTTAAGTGTCAAATACTTGCCAAACTATATCCAAATAATACAAATCAATACTAAATATGCTAAGATAAAAGTATTGTATTACTTTACAGTAGAAAACTTTTCTAAACACTTTATTTGGCTTAATAAAACATCAACATAATGAAATGAAAAATATTATTATTAAAGTGGTACTTAAATAAATTTTTATTCTAACCTAACTGGATCCTTTTAACTGATACTATTTCAATCAATCACTAGTTTAGATGAAATGATGAAGCATTGTGGATGAACATAAATGTTCTCAAAAGCGGATGCATGTTCCTGTCTTATCAGTTTCCTTATTTATCACCAGTATCCCAATTCAATCATTTTCTTTCCTATGACCAGAATAAAATTTCAGAAGTTCAGTCTGCTCTTTGTATACTGAGTAGTCACACACAAGCCTTACTGAACTTGGAATTGGCCAGCCCAACTTAATACATGCCAAAGTCACTCTGCTGGACAAGCATCAGAGAACAGAATATTTGTTTTGATGTGTCCGAGTAGGACACTTAGTCACTGTAAAATGCGATTAAGAAAAGGCTCAAGATTAGATAAAAGGCCTTTTTGGCCTGGACTGTGGGGTTATGATCCTGCAGTGAAACACTGCATGCACCCTGCCATTTTTAGGCCAAGCCCTATGAATTTTCTCCAGCAATCCACTTATCAATTATATAAATGTATTTTTGTCTCCCTTTCATTTAAGTAGACCAAAGGCTTACAGCACTCAAAATAAGTGGAGCAAGAGAGTTTTGTTCATAGTTGAGCACAGTAAGCACTAGTGAGGCTTAGAAGAAAGGGTAAAGAAAAAAACATGGTTAGAATGAGTGCACTGATGATACTTGGTGGGTCTGAACATTTGTATACTTTCCCCTTATTAATCATTTATGTCTCTAACAAAATGAAGTCTCTTTGCATGCTGGGACCAATATACAGAGGTTGTCGGTGGGACTAGCATTTTAAGTCTTTAGCAATCTTATTGTTGCAGGTTCAAGCATGATGATTTCAGGCTTTACCATGGGAAAAAATTGTTGGACCAGGGAAGAATAAAACAAAGACAGACTGATTGATAAAACTAAACACAAGAACGTTATCAGGAATTTCCTATGTGACAGTGACAATTCTTGACATTTAGTGTTACTCATGCAACTCTGAAGCATCACTTCCAAAGACTGGACTAATAAAGTCACCCTGGAAATTTATACATGGTCAGAAACCAATATTATCGTAGTCTGATTAAGCCCATGTTTGCACAGTAGTTTCTGGAAGCTGCCAAATTGAGATTGAGTTGAAAGCCACAACATTGCCCCTTTCGGTCCTAAAACTCCTCAGATGTTTACATTGTTGCCTTCTATGTTTTACTTATAGTTCTTGACAACACATAGAAAGGAGATGTGGTCATATTTAATCTTTCAGCTTTCTTTAAGGACAGATGAGCCAGTTTCTTCCTGCAGTGGAAGACATATTAAACACAGAGGGTTTAGAAGTCTCCATGATAACTTTCTTTAATAGCAGGTACTAGGGACACAGATTCTTCAAGTCTTATTTAACTAAAAATTAGAGATGATAAAGAACTATATGCTGTTATTTTTTTTCCAGGATTTCTCTTGAGATTTTTCTGTTTCATTTCATAGACTAGAGGCAGTGAGGCATAGGCCACATTAAGACATGCTGTGGCAAACACTTTAGCTTGGATTTATTAAATGTTCACTTTGACTAGAGAGTTTTAATTATGAATAAATAATTCTGTTAACTTTAAAGTTATCAGAGCTGTTCTGTAGGTTACATGGAACTGATAGGTGCCGTTTATAGAAGTGCCATGATCTCCTTAAAGTCCGAATATAAAAGAAATAAGGTGTGTAGAGTGAAATCTATTCCTTGAGGTAATCAAACCCCTGGCCTTTCATCTCCAAATACAAACCCCACCGATCCCTTCAATTACTCAGATTTAGTAAACACAAATAAAAACAAACAGTAAAACAAAATATAGAAGTTAAGACAATAGCACAAATACTCTTTGTGCCCTAATATGTCAATTAAAACTAATAAAATTTGTATAGTTCCTAATACAAAGTATATATTCAGTAAATATTTCGTAAGTCAACTGAACAGCTAAGAGGATAAAAGCAGCTAACTGGTCACTTTTGTTTACTTCTTGAAGGATACAAAAGATCAAATCCCCTTTTAAAATGGAGGTTCTACTGCCTGAGCTTCTGTGCTGAGTAATTCTGAAGACCAGCATCAGCAGAAACTCAAGCATTAGGGTGCTCTCTCTTCACTGGGTCCACTGCGGTCTACAAGACCAGGGTTAGTGCTCACCGTGTATCCTTATCTGAGTTCTAAATGCTACTGCTATAGATAGTTTTCACTTTATTATTTTTATTTTATGAGCTTTGGTCTTTGGCCTGCATGTATGCCTGTGTGTATGTGTGTGTGTGTGTGTGTGTGTGTGTGTGTGTGTGTGTCAGATCTCTGGAACTGAAGTTACAGACAGTTGTGAGCTACCATGTGCTTACTGAGAATTGAATCCAGGGCCTCTGGAAGAACAGCCAGTGCTTTAAACAATGAGTCATCCATCCGGCCCATTTCTCATTTTAAAAGAACTTATTTTAATTCTCCGAAGTTATAGGCATAACCATCAGTAAACATTATTTATGTTTTTATTGCTGTTTTTTGGTTTTTTTGTTTGTTTGTTTGTTTTGTTTTGTTTTGTTTTGTTTTGTTTATGACATAGTCTTATATTGTCTGGCCAGGACTCACTCAGTATCCCACACTGGTCTTGAATTCCTTGTAATAGTGTAAGAGCTGGAATTACAGAAAAGAGCCATAACTCCCAGCTTCATCTTTTATATTTAATAGCTTGATGTTAATACCACCGTGTACTGCTGGGGCATTTTTTCTCTCTTAGCCTGTAGATCTCAGCTCCTCAGCACCTTTTTCTCTGCTCAGGAGAACACAGTTCATACTGTTATCCCATGTTCCTGCATTTTAGAAAAATATCTTATCTTCTCTTTCAATCTTTAGTTATAATCTAACCTGCTTTCCTTTGGTATGATATCCAGAGCAAATGGGTACCATGAAAGCATTTTGTCTAATTGATAACATTTTAGGAATTAGGAAACATTGTTGTGTACAATGCATCACTTCAGGTCGCTACTGTTACAAATCATAGAGTTACAAACCATAACATTTTAGTATAATTTTGTCAATTAAAAGATGAATCAAATGTCATTTATAGCATTGGTTTTATGTGAGGTGCATTTTAGATCCCAAATATTTAAATTATGAATGAAACTTAGAAAACAGCATCTCAGTACCATTTTTCCTTTCCTTCTCTCCCCCAACGCCCCTCCCCCTACTCTGTCCGTTTCTTCTTATTTTGATTTATCAAGGATGGGCCTGGATTTGGAAAGCCATTTAACCTGTTCCTATCTTTTCAAGATCTGTTTATTTCACAATGCCAGTTGACCTGCAGATGTCAATTTGTGGCTATTTATTTTTCTTTTCAGAGCCTTGCCTCAGTGGGCTCACCATGTAGCAAGCAAGAATTTATGGGTCAGATGTTCGCTGCTGTTTTCCTGTTAGTGCCGATGGTGAGTTTTGCTTTCTTCCAGTGCCTGAGGTGATCACAACATTTTGTATTTTTATAGTTCAGAAGACAGTGGTCCGTCCCCTAACTCTCATTTAAGTGTGTATTTACCTTAGAGGTGGGCATACTGAGCTGGAAAATAGTATCTAACTTGTTTGTACTAAAACTAAAAGAATGCGAAAATTCTCCAGATAGAACTGCCTATTCAAGAGGAAATTGTAAACTTCAGCTCAAAGACTTGTCATAATTGTATCAGTACTGTATCCTTTTAGACACCCGCAGGAGTTGTCTCAGTGGGATCAATATAAAGGGCAGGTTGGAAGTTTTGAAGAAACAGTGATTATTATATTTATAATGTGTTAAAATATAAGTTATTTATTTAGAAAGCTTAATAAAGTTTTGGAGTCAAAATCAATGATTGTACAGGTTATGAATGGAGTGGTTTTTTTCTTTTTTTCGAGACAGGGTTTCTCTGTGTAGCCCTGGCTGTCCTGGAACTCACTCTGTAGACCAGGCTGGCTTCGAACTCAGAAATCCACCTGCCTCTGCCTCCCAAGTGCTGGGATTAAAGGCGTGCACCACCACTGTCTGGCTGGTTTATTTATTTTTTTTCTTACTATGATAAAGATCTTTAACTAGAAGGTTTGTGTATGCCTTTGGTCTCATTAATTAACAATAAATATGGAATTTTTAATTTCAAAATATTAAGCTTTAAGTGAGAGAGAGAGATATAAGTTAAGCCACCTATATGAAAGAAAATTTGAATACAAATTTAATTTCAATATTTCTATTTTCTGTGTCAATGGTGTATGCAGTGTTGACTGCATGTTTCCTATCAGCTGTTTTATTGCTTTTAATTAAACCTTGTAGTTTGTAGCAATAAGCTGATATGTATAATTTGAATGGTAAATCTCGTCCCCAGTCCCAAAAATTCTGATTCAAGACTGGAATGGAATCTCAGAACACATATTTCTATGGCCTGATTTTAGACTACATGTTGAGATGTTTCCAACATATTTGTAGACTAGAAGGCAGCATCAAAGTAGGAGAGAATCAAACAGGAATATTTTAAGCTCTATGTGGTAAGAATCACCATCAGGATGGCAGGCATCTGTCTTTCATTATGGAATGCTTGGAGTCTTCATTATACATCAATGCTGCCATAATTATTTCACAGAAAATTAAAGTGCTCTTGACACCGGGTCTGAGCAGTTTTAGAACTGACCACTCTTTTAATAACCCGTGTGATGAAATTATGGTAATTTGTAAAAGCACACTTCAACAATAACAGCTGTGACCCTCTACAGTTGTGTCTTCCTGGAAGGAAGACAGACAGTCCTAGTTCTGAAATAATTTATCCCTAAACGAGAAAACTTTTGTTACGACATGATCCCACCAAACAAACCAACATACTTTCTATACACTCATTTTTTTGTAACTTTAAATGTTTTGTTGTTTTTGTTTGGATAAACAGTCTCACTCTGTGACCCAAGCCAGCCTTCAACTCCACAGCAATCCCACTGCCTCAGCTTCCTGAATACTAGGATTACAGGGATAAACCATCCTACCTATTTTATATAACTTCTAGAATAGATATAAGTAGTAAAATAGACACGAAGAAAAAACTTTTTCTAATAATAGTATTTCTTATACATAAAATGACGGTAATGTCGGAGGTGAAGCTGAAGGAATCCTACAGGTCAGGAATGCATGAAGTCCAAATAAAAATCTGTGAGTTACCAATATACTACAAAAGATTGTGTTTATGCCCAGGAAAAGTGTGCTTGAAATATCTTAGAGTAGGAATAATTTGATTGGTTAATGAAGAGTCTAAGAGTGAGAATTGAATTTGATGGCATTCATTAGTTAAGACATTCAAGCAGATACTTTACATCCTCATTACAAACTCCAAACACATGTAACTGCTCATGAGTGATACCTTCCCCCCCTGTACTATACCAAAGAATGAGACCTGCCACAGCCCTAGAAAGCAATCCTTGGAAACAAATTTTGCTTACAACTCCCCCCCCCCCCCAGTACTCTTGCTAAAATATCATCTGTGTGGCAAGTCCCCAAAGCACAGAGGCATATGCCGTGGCATATTCTTTCAGAATGCGAGGCTGCTCATGGTCATCGGCAGATAATGAACCGTGACATCTTTGGAATCGACGAAGTACAATCTAACTGGGGGAAACATCACAAGTGCTACCTAAGTAGCCCACCAACTCAACTAGCTCTTCAAACATATTAAAAACTGTCGCAATTCCAGGTATTTGTCAAATGCTAATGTCTCTTGAATACAACAAAACAAAAATTAAAGATGCAATTTGCGATGGATAATCTTCCTTGTCAAGTTGATTGAATTTAGAATCACTTTAAAGATTGGCGCCACACACTTCTGTGTTTATGGCGATTAACCGAGCAGAGGAAGGCCCTCCATGGGTTCGGATAAAACTGTTGATGTTGGTCAGGAAAGAATAAAAGGGGATGGGGAGTAAAGAGAAAGTTATCTGAGCACCAGCAGCACCCTTTTATCTGCTTCCTGGCCAACATGTTGTGAAAGGAACTTACTACTCTGCCCTGCTTACCACAACAGACTGAATCGGGTGAAACCATTGTGCAAAATAGAACTATTTCCTACCATAAGTTGTTTATACAAGTGATTCTGTAAACACAGCAGGAAAAGTAACTACGACATTTTCACTGTCTCCACCAATGTCCCCACCACATCATGGTATGGACTGAGAAGGCTATTGGTCACCAGCAAAACCTCTCAAAAACATCTCGCTTTTTCTGAATACCTTAATGAGATGTTCCAGTGGAGCTCTTGGGATGGCAAGGGCAGGGTCTTCCAATCTGACCGAGGATGTTGGCTGTTCAGGTGCTCTCAAGTCTTCTTTTCCTTGAGAGAGAAAGCATGGGAAGAAACCATGAGCATGCTGCTGCATTGCAGTTCTGCACGTGCTTTTACTATTGACTGCATATAGACTTCTGTGTACACAGGCCATTCATTATTCATACCCTGCTTCAATTTCCTTGACTCCTCATTGGGATGGGTGCTCCAGGCTCAGAACCAATAGATATGAATCATGCTGACATTGAAAATCTCCAACCAAACAATCAAGCAAACAAACAAAAACCTGGCATCATAAAACATCTCAGAAGAGCAACTTGGTTTTTAAGAGCAACTTTTTCATACTCCTTCTGAGCTACCCGGTTCAATGACACGAGTCCACAGAGGAGAAACAGCCTGCGCTGTCACAGAAGGTCCCCAGTGGAATTAGCAGCAGCAGGGAATTATCACCCGGCAGTTCAGATTTTGTTTTGCTAACAAGACTCCATGTTAAGAGACTGGAGAGAGATCCTTTTCTGGCAATGTTCTCCCACCTTTTCAGAATTGTTGAAAAGCTAACCGAGTCTATTCTGATTCTGGCATCTCTTTGTGAGCCACAGCAGCTGCAGCAGGGCTCATAAAAAGGGAAGACATTGCTATTTAACCAGGGAAGATATTGAAATGCTGTGTGTCGTACATAAGCGTCTGATCGGTAATGATACTGTGTTGAGAATTCTAGCAGGTCTCTCTCTTAGCCAATGTCTTCCTCATCTCTTTTTCTCATGGATTTTTCTCTTTGTTTTTTAGTCTTATTTTTTGTTCCCATTAATCTACTCCCTGTTGTACACACCTACTCTTTGATGTATAGATAAATATAACTTTGCCTCTTATTTAAGAGCACGTCAAACCTATGTTCTTATATTTTAAGATGTAGAGTATCAGGAATGAAGAACTCAATGGACTTTTTCTGAAACTGGAAGTAAGGCTTTGCATAAACATCATGTTGGATGCCATAAATACATGTAGCTTGTCATGGGCCAATTAAAAAAGATAAGTTAATTTAAAAAAGAATGAATTGAGGTACAGATGGCAACCAGACAATTCTACTCTCTTTACAGTTTGGTTTTCAACTCTCTGGAGAGGGCTTACATGGTAACATCCTGCTATTTGAGGATTCAAGTTTTCCTACTATATCATAAGTAAATATGTAATTCCCTGCAGCATTCATCATAATCAGAATATGATTTAGTAATTCATCGACCATTGTTCAGCAATCCCTTTTACAAACTAATGGATCAGGATCACACTAGCATAAATCCACCAGAAAATCTGATGGTTTTCTGTGTTTGAGAAAAAAAATCACAGTCCTTGATTTTAAAGCACTGATGCTACATGAGAGTTTGTTGAGTGGCATTTGAGTCAGTTTCCAGGTATAACAGAACAAGGGGAGGTGGCTCCAGCTCAGATTATCTCTATCTACTTGTTTAAAACTATAATTTATTCAGTGAAAGTTGGATACTTTAGCTTTGCCTTTTTGGAGGCTGGCAGTTCATAGAGATTAAAAGGCAAAAAGATAGGTGCTTCTAGTTTAAAAAAAAATTAGACATATAGAAAATAAAAGATAATTGCTAAATGCCACAATGCATATTGAGGATACGCCAAGGCACACATGGGATTCTTTTTTTCACCTTCAAGAATAATTCTAGTTGCTCACTGTGAATGCAGTAATGGTGGTTATCACTGACATAGGTAGAGGTGTGTGTGTGTGTGTGTGTGTGTGTGTGTGTGTGTGTCTCCGTCCTTTATTGTTGGGTATAAGGTAACTAAACCATACATTTCTGAGCTACAACCTGGGGTTATTTGATAGTTTACATAATTGTTTCCCTTCACAACTGCATTATTTTTCCAGTGGTTTCTAGCACAAAGTAGCTTTTCCCACCAGCAAACATCTGTAAGGTTTCTCTCATGACTTCGTGTCTCAAAAATATTACTTTCTCAGAGAAGAGGGCTACTAGCATCAAAATCTCCACGACAGAGTAAAATATACGAGTAAGCAAAGCATATGAATTCTGAAGCCAAACAGTAGAGATTAAAAGCCACCTGTCACTGGGAATGTGGGCTTACTTGCAAGCCATGGACTTCCAGCTGTCTGCTATGGAACAGGGGTAGCACAGACTCCGTACATAGACTAGACTAGAAGACTGGTTTACATAGTCACACAGTTAAAGAAAATAAAGCTGCTAGGAACATAGTTGAACAAGTATCCTTGTGGCATGGTGGAGCATCTTTTGAGTATATGGTATTAAAAACAAAGTCATCAGGAATTTTGCAGGCAAATGGATGGAACTTGAGAATATCATCCTGAGTGAGTTAACCCAGTCCCCAAAAGACATGCAAGGTATGTACTTACTGATATTAGATATAAAATACAGGATACCCAAACTACGCTCCACAGACCCAAAGAAGCTAAACAAGAAGGAAGGCACAGCTAGGATGCTTGAATTTCACTTAGGGGGAGGAATAAAATAGTCATAGGAGGCAGATGGAGGGAGGGAACTGGGTGGGAGAGGGGGTGGGAAGAGGAATGGGGGATTCAGGATCAGGTGTCGGGAGGGACAAGAGAAATGAACAGATGGCCATGAGAATGAATGGAAATCTGAAACTGACAGGGGTGGGGAGGTAGTGGCCATCTCTAAGACATGACAGAGACCTGGGATAAGGGAGGTGCCCAAGAATCAATGGGGGTGACCTCAGCTGTGACTCACAACATTGGGGATATGGAACCTGAAGAGGCCACCTCCTGTAGCTAGGCAGGAACCTCAGTGGAGTGATAGGGACACCAACCCACCCACAAAACTTTCGACCCAAAATTTATCCTGCCTACAAGAAATGCAGGCACAGAGGATGGAGCAGTGTCTGAGGGAACAGCCAACCAATAACAAGCCCAACTTGAGACCCATCCCATGGGCAAGCACCAATCTCTGACATTGACCAACAGAGTCAACTAACCTGGACCCTTTGGGCTCTCAGGGACTGAACCACCAACCAGAGTATACATGGAGTGGGTCTAGCACACTCTCAACCCCCACACATATGTAGCAGATGTGCTGCTTGGTCTCCATGAAGGTCCTGAACTACTGGAGTGGGGGGCTATCTAAAAGCTGTCGCCTGTCCGTGAGATACGTTCTAGCCTTGTGTGAACTCAGTGGGAGAGGATGTGCATAGACCAGTAGAGTCTTGATATGCCAGGGTGGGGGATACCCAGGGTACCCCACATGTCCAGTGGAGAAGGAGAGGGGGAAGTGGATAAGAAGGATGTAAAGCAAATAAGAAAAAAAATCCAGCTCCAGCCAGAAACTGCTTTGCCCTGAGCTACATAAAACCACACGTTACCATCTGCAGACATTTTCTATAGAAATCAATTTTTTATTTTCTTAGAAACAGTTCTATGCCAGACAGAGTCCAAGGAATAAAGAAGATAGGAAATACCAACTTGATCCCAGTGTCACTCTAGGGTGATGGCCAGACTGTCCTAGGAGTGAGATGTCTTTTAATTTATCAATTGTATTCACCTATTTCATAGATGTACTACAAATTTTACTGGACAGACATGGATGACTGTAATAGTCTAAGCATCTGAAATAACCTGGACTTAAGACACATCTTCTGTCCAAGAAAAACTGCCTAAATGACTTCCCCAGAAAACACTTAATTTTGAAATGTGTTTATTTTTGCCTCATTCTGTATTTTCTTTTAGGAGCTATTTTATTTTAGTTCACAAATAGCAGACTTTCTTATGGCGGTTTTCAGTTTCTTTGTTGTGGTTGGTTTTCCCATCAACATGCTTTCTCTCCCCATCTCCTTGCCCCCCCTCATCCTGGCATAAATCCCTCCCACTATTCCTAATGTCCCCCTCTTCTCTTTGACAGCACATACATTCTATGCTCTTCCTACAGTGTTTCCTGTCTTGGGGGCACCTTTCTAGTTTCCTGGCATCTACACTCACTCCACATAAATACACATATGAAAATATCAGAAGCTAGGGTAACATGCACTGTTTAGCTGTCAGAGCCTGGGTCACCTCACTTTATATACTTCCCAGTTCTATGCGTTTTCTTGCAAATTTCATAATTTCATCTTTCCTTATGGCTGAATAGCATTCTATTGTGTAGCACGTTTTCATTATCTACCATCAGCTGATGGGCAAGTAGATTGATTCCACTTCCTAGATGTTGTCAGCAGAGCAACAGTGAACAAGTATCTCCGTAGTAGTATAGACAGACCTCTGGGAATATCCCCAAGAGTCCAAGAGCTCAATAACATGAAAGTTCTAGTATTAATTTTTGGAAAAGTGCTACATTGCTTTCAATAATGGCTGTACCCATTCAGTCTCTCATAGAAGGGAATGAGGGCTCCTCATTCCTCACCAGCATTGGCCCTTGTTTGTTTTTTTGAGGATGGCCATGATGGCCGGGGTGGTATAGAATCTCCAAGTAGGTTTCATTTGCATTAGCCTTACAGTTAAAGATGTTGAATGTTTAAAAAATATTTATTGCCAAATAGCATTCTTCTTTTGAAAACAGTTATACTGGGTTGTTTGTTTTCTTGTTTGTTTTTGTTGCTGTTCTTTGTGTAGTCTCAATGTACAGCTGACAGGTTTCTCTCTTATTTGGTAGACTGTCTCTTCACGCACTGAACTGGTCCCTTTGTTGTTCAAGAGTCTAGTAATTTCAGGGTCCCATTTGCTGTTGCCTATGGTTGCCTGTTTAGCAACATTTTAAAAAGGTTATTTGGAATAGCACTTTAATATGGAAAATTAACTTTCTAGAAGCCAATGTAGGGTAAAAGATTCAGCAAATCTTCGAAATGCAAATAGAAATGATTAGTTTAGGGTGTATAACCTCACACATCTGACCTCATGGATAAGGAAATCACAGACAATAGACCAGCCAATTACCCAAGACACGAACATTTAAAAATAATTACAGTTGATGGTTTCTCCCCCTTAAAATGTTCTATATTAGCATGAAAGGAGTCTTGTCTACAACAGGCAAAGGAAAAAAAATGGAGGAGAGGAAGTGGCAGACTGGGCTTTTCATTTCTTTTTCTTAGCTGAAGAAATAATGTAGGGTTAGATGGTTTTTAATTTTATTAGAAATCTAGAAAGTAAAAGCAAAGGAACAAAATGTAAAATTTACAACCGAACAACAATGAATTGAAACTTCTCAGAAATTATCCTTTTTTTCCCTCTGTTACTACCTCCTTATGGTCTATAATACCAAGTCTGTAAATTCTAAACACAGCATGCAAAATTGCTTGTGTTTATATATTTATTTATAGGCTTGCAACAAAGTTTCCTGATTCTACTCCTTGAAAAGATGGTCATAAATGGAAACTTTGAAGCTCAGATATACAGCTGGTTGGTGGCATAAATGAAATCTCAGCTCCATTTTCTAGACCTCAGTCTAATGACAGATACCCATGTCATATAGATTATTCATTGTCCCTACTCATTATATACAGGCTGCGACAGGCCAGCACAGCACATACCTTTGTCTGAAAATTCAGAGGTCTTAAAGTAACATAAAAATACATAGAAAGTTTTGCTTTATTATAACTTATGGTGTTTTGTCTTTTTTTTAACAATAATGTGTGGGAAAAATCTTTTGTAATAGTTTTCTTTGTGAGATGAAAGGTACGAGGGCATTTAGTATAATTTTTCATTGTGCAGTTATAAGAAAAAAGTGAATTTGAAAAGCTTGTCTCTTTTGCCCGATTGAGTCCATGGAAAAAATTCATTTGCTTTTGTATTTTGTTTTTTTTCTTTCTTGAATTCAAAAATCTTTCCATACACTATGCTGTGACTTGTTAGAACTTGGTTTTGTTCACTTGAGTAGCTACCCTTGCTCTTCCTTTGTTCGCAAGGAATAATGAATACTTCTCTTTTTCTTTTGTAAATTCATTTTAAGGTTTGATTTCATAGTTTTCAAATCAGGCTTAGACCTCATCAGTGAATATATTTATTTGCCAAAGAATCATCTAGCTTTTTGCTAAAACCCATCTGCTTTGCGGAAGTTACAGGTGCTAAACCGCTGCTTTGTTGAATCACAGTGGCATGTTGCTCCCAGGTAACTAGGGGCAACAGTGACAGCCATAGTGATTACTATGAGGGTTTAGGTCAACTGAGCCAAAGTGCGTGCAACCAAGCAGGGAAAAGCACGCAAGCACGGAAGTTGATTCTCTCTCTGTACTCGTTCCCCTCCCTCCAAGAGTTAAAGTCCTAGTAGTTAGTCTCATGCCAATAACCATAAAGCCAGTCACAGTCTCATTTGAATAGGCTAAGAAATGAAAAGTCCCGTCTCTACAGCAATCAATCTTGTAAGCTCAGAACTGCCACAGACGGAGGGGCAGCAGTGAATGGAAAAGGGAAACAGACCGAACAGCAACTCACAGAGATGAGAATTTGATGGAATCAAAGCTAAAACCTGCGGCATGTTGCCATGACACTCTCCTCAGATCCAAATAATTTCAGATGATGCCTCTAAGTATTATAGGAAAATAACACACCGTGGATGCTACTTAATACGTGTCAGCTTTTAAATAGTGTGATATATACTAAAACACACATGACTATTTATTCATTTTACTACAGATTGAAGTTAAGGAGCAATGGATGAAATTCCAAATGGAGAAAACTTGTGTGATATTCAGATCTTTTGAGAGCTGTGTTCATCTTCACCGATCGATTACTAAATGTTGTTAGTCTTGGTTTGCCATGGAATTATTTCTTCCTCTTTAAATACAATGTGAAAAATTGATTTTAGTCCAACCTTTGATTTTATAATTATATCAAAATGTATATTAAACCATTTTCTCTGATACCATTGTTCTGGAGATTGGATGAATTAATCCAATTCAGCATAAATATTCACTGAAAAAGAAAAAAGGCCTATAAAATATCAGCCAAAATACAAAAAGGCAGTATGTGTTTATACTGGTTGAACAGCTAGGTATTATTTTAAAATAAATAAATTAAGTTTTTTGTGTAAACAAATAAGCTGTAAAGAAACCATGTTGAAGATAGTGGTGTTCAGGCCATCGTAAATAGTTTTACAATTTACACAAGGGGCTTTAATCCCAAAAGGAAAACAACATATTAATGGGAACAAATGCAAAGTTAGAGTCCTTTTCAAAGTATACTATCATATAGTTAGTTATTTTTTTTGTTTGTTTGTTTTTGTTTTTGTTTTTTTGTTTTGTTTTTTTCAAGACAGGGTTTCTCTGTGTAGCTCTGGCTGTCCTGGAACTCACTCTGTAAACCAGGCTGGCCTAGAACTCAGAAATCGCCTGCCTCTGCCTCCCAAGTACTGGGATTAAAGGCGTGCGCCACCACCGCCTGGCTTAGGTATTTTGTATAAAATATTTTGCATAGGCTAAGCCTTTATTTACCTATTTACCTGTGATGCTGAGTGAGAAACCTGGAGACAGCAAGTACAACCCAAAGGAACAGAGAAGCTCCTGCTCATGTGGGGTGAGAAACGGCAGCAACCTTCTCGCCCCCGCCTTCATCAATTACCCGTGTTCTTTTGGAATCCACATGTTCCTTAGGTAATAACAATGTAAGGACAAGGACTAAGCTCACTCTTAACTGAGCAGTGGCAGATGGGCGTGATTCCTCCATCGAATGTAGCACGTCGTAGTTTATTCTCATGACTAAGATTTCCCCCAGGCCCATGAGATTTTTTTTTTTGATTAATTGATTAGACTGGATAAAAGGAAGACTAAGAAATCGGTTTCTACCCTCTAAAGTTACTTCATACTTCTGAGGGCAAATGAAAGAAACCTTCACTTGTCTGTAGGGCTGTGCGTAGAGCCAGGGCATCCCACATGCTAGGTAAAGTGGTACCCATTACCCAAAGAGACACGCTATTGAAGCTAGCATTTTATAGTGTTCATAATCAAGCCTAATTAATGACAGACAGATAAAATTTTAGAACATTATATAAAACTAACAAATGCTAAATGGCTTTCGTTATTTCCATTTCTTAAAGAAGATGTACTGATAAACAAATGCAATGTTTTCTGTGAGACCCTTTTATTCTTTAGGCATATGGAGTAGAGCAGATTATATTAAACTACTACTATATAAGCATGTATCTACATAGTAAAAAGTATTATACCTAATACAGGTTTGTTCTTTTTTGTAAAAAAAAGGTAAATTAATAATCAACATATTCTTTGAGATTCTAATCTCTTTTAATTACCTAGGGAGGTAATGATTTGAAAACCTCAGATTTCTGGGACATGGCTAAATTCATTAACATTGACCATGTGCAATTGACCATGTTGTTCAACCATAAACTTATTTTAGTTGTTACTCCATAACTGTAACTTTATTACTGTGAAGAATTATAATGTGTTTTCCTAGGGTCTTAGGCGACCCCTGTGAAAGGGATATTCAATCCCTCCAGAGGGTTCACGCCCCACAGCTTGAGAGAGATTGATGTACAAGTTCTTGCTTTCCTACAAGGAAGACAACACAATTTTCATTGGACAATTAAGAAAGCTTGGGAATAAAGTAACTATGTAACTTGCTCATGGTCACCCTACTAAGTGGAAGTTGAAACTTGATTTCTGACTGCTTTCACGCTCTTGATCTTGACATATCTGTCATGTTTATCATATGAATGAAAGACAATTATTCATGGCTAAGTTGACACAGGAAGTAGAATGAACAAATATATATATATATATATATATATATATATATATATATATATATATATATATATATATATATAAAATCTAGAAGAAGATTTTTGTCCTTCCTTGTCAGACTCAAAATGCCTAAGGCTATAACCAACTCCCTCAATCTTCTGTCCTTTCTTTATTACTTGGGTATCCATATATTCATTTTAAGAACTTTTCTGGCTATTTTACAATGGGCGAATAACACAAATCCAGAGGTCAGGCACTTTAGCATGAACAGATTGACTCATCCCTATTTCTTTCCCATTTTCTGTAACCAGCTACAGTTCTGTAAATAATTTCTTCTATGTCTACAGATAAGGTTTCTCTCCATTTCTACTCTTAATCTTAAGACCACCGACTATAATCTTTATCCCTTTACTTATCCTATACTTAGAGATGGAAACAACTCTGAAATAACTTGCTACATCTGGTCCTATCGTACCACCAATAGAAAGCTAATTTTCCTAAAAGATCTGACTGAATAGCCGTTCTCATTATTGGGAAAGAGCAATGGCAGAAAGAGCAAGAGACATTGATTCCTGGTGCATACTTAAGACCTATTCTCCCTGAAGACAGTCCTGATCCTCTGTTGAGGCATTTCCCACAAGGGATGAGCCACAAAGCTAAAAATGTAAAACTGATAAATTGCATCACCTGCTCACTTAAAATATTCAAGCTTTGATTGGGACACCTGGACCTATTCAATGAGAGGGACTTTTATTTCCTGGGCGCTATTGACTTCTCCAGTTTCACATCTTCATACACCATCACTTTGCACACTACAGTCAGATCAACGCGTAGAATAAGCCAATATATTTGTTCTAGCCTAACTTCGTATTCCTATACCATGCCTGGGACCATTCAGTTTTTAACCCATATTGATCAATCCTTCAGCTCAACCTACTTTGTTCGTCTCCTCGTTCGTTACACTTTGAATTCCCTCATGGTCTTTTTCTGGATATTTGCAATATATTATCTTAGTTTGTCCCAGTCTCTCTTCAATAGTCTTTTTTTGGGGGGGGTATAGGAAACTTCTCTATAGTCCCAATATTCTTACTATTGTATATTTTTTTTGATAATAGCCATATATGACATTACAGATGATCTTCGCTTGTTAATTTATTTTCTCCCTGAATACAATGCATGAAAGTAGAATAGTTTGCCATATTCCCTCACCTAATACCACAACTTAGAATATAACCCAGGTAAGTTCCCTATAAATGTGTGTTGACAGATTTTCACACCTCAGCTTAACTATTATGTCAATATTAAAACACAATACTAAAACACAATATTAAGTATGATACTGGCACAAAGCCCCTTGAAGACATGTTTAAGTATTCTGTCATGTTGTTAAAGGATCCCCTATTCTATGCCTGACACAGGGCAAGTATATAAAAAACACATATTGAAAGTGTTCCACATACCACTAGACCTTTCAGACCTAGTGTCTTCACAGAATTAAGAGGGAATGAAGAAGCTCATTCTTTCCACATCTCTTATTAATTGGGGTAGGGAGGATTGTGAAATTCAGAGTTGATTCAGTTGTTAGGAGTGATCACTAATCTTGCAGAGAACTAGTGTTTGGTTTGCAACATCTGTGTCTGTGGTTTATAACTTCCTGTAACTCCAGCTCCATGTGACCTGGCACTCTCTTCTGACCACTATGGGCACAGTACACACACACACACACACACACACACACACACACACGCACACACACACATACACACACACACACACGCACATACTTAGAAATAAAATCTTTCTAAAAATACTTTGTAAATGCTATTGGAACATTTTGTTTTACAAACGAGTTTTAAATGAAGTAATGTAGAACAGACATTTCTTTGCTTATTTTTCTGTTTCCTTGACCATTGCTCACAAAATCATCTGCCCATTTTGAAATATTTTCCTTCCTTCCTTCCTTCCCTCTCCCTCCCTCTCTTTTTCTTTTTTGAGGGAATTATAAGGTTATATAGCATAGAGGTCATTTTGAAAATATGATTCATCTTTCAGTAAAAACTACACACGTGTTATACATTATTTATACTCCAAGGCGATGAACAATCCAAAGCCCAAACAGGAGTGTGCTCTCTGGACACCCGGTTAAGAGTCTTTCTTTTTTCCTAATTTTTGTTCCCTTTGAGTAAACAAGTATACTCAATTTTCTTCAAAACTAAGCCAAAATATTAATTTCACTTTGCCTACTCATCCAACCACATATCCATTTTCTCTTGCTTGAAATGAACCTTCTAAGTCATGTATTTTTGTAAGTTAATTACATGGATCTATAAAATCTCCAGCAATCTTGCTCCCCCACCCCATTCCATTATGTCGGCACCAACCTCCTGATTATCAAATTTACCCCTCATTCTCAGTTCTGAACACTTCCACAAGGTAAATCTGTTGAATGCCTTTCCTTTCGACTTAAAACCTTTGCTTATGTGTCAGTGTGTGCACTTTGGAGGTTTCCTAGACATACACTTTGTTCTTCTCATTTTCTTTCTTATATTACATAGGTATTTGGTTTTTTAGTTCTTAATCTTTAGTGTTGTTCTGTTTCCAACACTTCTATCCCCCTAACAGTTTCAGACAGTACTGTACACCAAGAATCTCAAGAGTACATCCTTATGGCTGCTATTTGTACTGCACCTTTGACCCAAATCTCCAAGGGATGGTGATCTATTCATAGATTTGTTGTTAAATGAAAAGTTGCATACTTGTCCAAGAGCCTTTTCTAATTTTGTGTGTCCTAGCTCTGCGTGTGATAAGAACTGAGAGCCGACCTTTGACTTCTCTGAATTTCCACTGGCAAATCTGATTAAGTGTCATGTATTATTGATGTTTGTGATGAAACAACCCTGATATTTTTTTCCTGTACGCCAACAGCTCCCTAACTAATTCAGGAACGTATGTGCTTCAGCTTTGTGACTGATGTCTTGCCTTTAATATCCTGCCACTTCAACGCCAGCTCTGTATTGCTCTGCCCTGTAGCCTCGCACTCTTTATACTAACAGAGCCTTTTCTATCACTATTAAAGCACTCACTTTATCCTTGACACTACTGCACTGGATTGTATACATGTCCACTTTTGCCATCAGGTTATTAATTCCTTAAGGGCACAAATGATATCTTAGTCTTTTCCATAACTCCTATATTGTTACCATGGCCACAGTATGAACTCAATAAATTTTTGTTAAATTGAATATGAGATGTGTGAGCAAAGACAAATCAGCAAATGAGTCATGCTGCAGCAGGCTGGGTGAGATGACACTCTCTGCTCTGAAACAAGAAGATAAAAGAACATTGCTGTTTTTAATGTTTTATATACAAATATCCACTAAAATCTTATTTACTGTCCCTGCTATTTATTTTCAGTAACATATTAGAAGAAATAAGAGAATTTGAAAGCAAGTACTGATTTTATAATAGTCAAAAATCAATGCCGATTACACTTAAGTTTATTCTTCATGAATATTAACTTGTGCTTTACATTTGGGTGAAGAACACACAAGAAGTAAGTACTTTCTAAAATATCACATCAAATTCCATAGTGTCTGACTAATCTACTTTTATGAGTTTGGGAATGCTGAGTATCCACTTACCCTGTTAGTAAGCTCTTAGTTTTAAAGTGATTTATGCAGTAGATACATGCAACATATACCTTGTGAAAGAGAAAACTAATTATTATGCAAAAATAAATCAAGATGGAAGTAGAAAAACCATGAAAACCGAGATTTGGAGAAACTTAGTTTTGACAGCAACTTTACAACTGGATCAGGTCTATTGGGAATATTGCTAACCTCTAAGTCCTGTATCACTGGCATAGTGGTATCAGTGCCAGCTTTACAGCTCCAGGGATAAAATGTCCCCAGATATGATGAATGACTCAGCTGTGTAACTGCTCAGCTGACAGGACAAACAGACACAGTCAGAAGCTGTGAATTCTTTAGGGTAGCATCTTATTGTATTTACTTAGGAATCATTTTTGATTACCTAATTGGTTCCAGGCAATTGGATCTAGGAACTTTTATTATACCCTAACACATTATGATTAAGAGACATAGAAATAATATTGCTTCAAGAATCATCTATGGTCTTTTCTATTTTTATTTTGCAACCCCTCAAAAAGCCACTGGTTTTAGTGGCCTCTCAATCTCTCCCCTATTCTCTCCCATTCCATATTTGATCCTCTTGTTCCAGCCCCACCCAGCCATCCATATCTATCTATTCTACTTTTCTTTCCTAGGGTGATCAAATTCTTCCCCTAGTCCTTTACTCTATACTTAATCTATTAGTAAAATTATTTAGAGGTTACAAACTGTGCTCTCAGACAGGCTACGTTATGTGCAGTATCCACTACCCTATGTTCACAATATCTGCCTAATCAATATATGTAAGCATCTACTTAAGAACATTTTCTTTCTTTCTTTCTTTTTTTGGTTTTTCGAGACAGGGTTTCTCTGTGTAGCCCTGGCTGTCCTGGAGCTCACTCTGTAGATCAGGCTGGCCTTGAACTCAGAAATCTACCTGCCTCTGCCTCCTAAGTGCTGGGCTTAAAGGCATGTGCCACCACTGCCCAGCCAAAAATTTTATTTCTTAAAGGCTTAAACATCTTACGAAATTTAATTCTTAGTTTTTCAGATGACAAATATTGTTTTTAAGATGTCATGGTACAAAAGGAGACAGACATAGAAGGTAAAAGGCTTGGTTTAATATTAAGAATGATAATTTATATCTTAAAATAAAATTAAGAATAATTTCTCATTATTAGATTGGGTCATCTGCTCAGTAAGAACAAAACTTAGTTAATAATTGAATCTTGTTGTTCATGGTAATATTTCAGGAGTGTGTATCGCTCTATATTCTTCACAACCATTGGCCACAGCCAGTCTGGTGTAGAGAGACCACAGAAGCTGGATGCTTCATCCTGTGTTTTATGCTAGGAATAGGAGAAAGTGGATATCTTTTCTATCAAATAAATTCACAGTTCCTTAGTCTAAAAATAAATAAATAAATAAATAAATAAATAAATAAATAAATAAATAAATAAATCAGACTATGGTGAGATGGGACTAGGACCATTGCAGGAGACTAATACCACAATACTTACATATACTATTTTAAAAAAAATTATGTTATAACAGAGACATAGCACAGTGGGTAAAGTTGCTTGACAAGTAAGCTTGAAAACCCAAGATTAATTCATAGGACCCACATAATAGAAAGAGAAATCAACTCTTGGAAATTGTCTTTTGAGTCTACATATGCAGCATGGCACAAATAAACACATACACACACACACACACACACACACACACACATGAACATACACACACACTCACACGCGTGCATCTTAAATATATAAATAATTGTAAAGAAATTAAATGAAAACTTTTATATTATCTCTACTTTTCTTTCTTTCTTTCTTTCTTTCTTTCTTTCTTTCTTTCTTTCTTTCTTTCTTTCTTTCTTTCTTTCTTTCTTTCTTTCTTTCTTTTTTTAGACAGGGTTTCTCTGTGTAGCTTTGGCCACCCTGGAACCTACTCTGGAGACCAGGCTGACCTTGAACTCAGATCCTCCTGTCTCTGCCTCCCAAGTTCTGGGACTAAAAGTGTGTGCTTCCACCCATGGCTGTATTTTTGAATCCCCTGTAGAGTTCAGCTGGTAAAATTAATTTTTAATGATATATACAGCATGTTCATTATGGTCATACACATTCAACAAAGGTATGCTGTGTGCTCATTCCATTTCAGCCAGGTAATCATCGAATCTTATATAAAAATATTATAAAACTTTAAAAAACAGCATGTATTCCATCCTATGGTCAATATATTCACCCTAAAGCTAAAGATAATAAGGTAAGGCACTTTGTTAACTATAAATGTTTCAAGCTTGAGGTAGATGAATATATCATAACTATAAATGAGGAAAATGCTTATTCTTTCTGATAATTTCTTATAAAACACAATTAATTATTCATACATAGCACCTTTTTTATTTTACAGTCTCTCTTTGAGATCTAGGTTATAATTGAAAACTTAGCCATGGCAATGGAGAAAAAGAATGTTTCCAGAAACACTCAGTATGAGCAGAGGTTCCAAAGACAGTGAGCATGAGACTAGAGGCGCTGAAGTCCATGACTCAGAAAGCTGTGACAAGGGATACTGCATGTCACAGGAGGATTTTCCCTACACTTTCGAAAGTTATTAAAAGCTAAATAGTACCCCACTGTACGCACATGATTTTCATCCATTCATCTGTTGGGCTATTTCCACATTGTAGATATCATCAGTAGAATTGCCATGACCATCAATGTGCTAATAACTTTTCAAGATCTTGGTTTCAATCCTCCTCTGTAGAAACACAGAAGTGACTTTTCTGGATAATCATAATTTCTGAAGCATTTCTACATAGCTTTTAAGGATAGTTGCTCTATTTCCCATTCTCACCAACATCATGCAGATATTTCTGATTTTCCACATCCTCACCAACACTTGTTGTCATTAGTCTTTCTGGAAATGGCCATTTTTTGTGGACTGACAGGATAGATAACTGTAGTCTTGGTCTGCCTTTCCCTGGTGATTGGAGATGGTGGACAATTTTTCACATGCTTGGCTGTTAATATGTAATGTTTAGAGAAATATCTGTTCAAGATTTTAGGGCATTTTAAAAATCTGGTTAATACTTGTTTTGTTATAGATTTTCAGAAGTTCCTTATCTCATTCAGAAAATTACTTTATTATATATAGCTTACATATTCTTTATACTTTATTGTTTCTTTGGTGGTATGCAGATAACTTAGTTTGATTTTATTCGGTTTTTGCACTTACTGCTTCTGTATTGATTTTGTATTCATCAAACCACTACAGGGGCCAGAGTTATATGTCTCCTTGTTTCCTCTCAGAATATAGATGAACAGATTTTTAAAATATGGTGCATGAATGGAATGAAATACTATTCATCTTTTATAAACATGGAAACTCCAAAGTATCCACAACACAGACGATACATGAAAACTCTTCTAGGTGAGAAAAACTAGTCAGAGAAGGCCAAAATGAGTATGAGTCCACTTTTAGGAGAGACCAATGACAAGCTTACAGGAAACAAAGTGGAATGGTGGTTACCACAGGGTGGAAGGAGAGAAATGAGCAATCCCCCCACGTTCATGGAGGGTAACTGAGTTCTAGTGATCTTGTTTGTCCTATGTACACCTGTATGTTCTAAAATCCTTAATAATTAATTTGAGGGAGGATTGGGGGCATGGTTCAGGGGTAAAGCGCATCCTTAGCATGTTCAAGGCCCTGGGTTTGATTAACAACCTTCAAATCATATTATTCCTAAGAAAATATATCGGTGTCAAGAGTCTTTGCAATAATACAACAAAAAGAAAGCCAATGAAGATTTTTCAAGTAGCATAAGAGACAGATGCTGAATTTTAAAAATGTCTTCTTTTCTGGGAGCAAGGAATGGCATGGAGAAGAGACTTCAGGGACCCCCATGATGGTGGGAAAGTGAGTTAGTTCCTTATAGTTCTGACTAATTTCCTTGTTCCTATATGGCTTAGTGTTTAGAAAGATTTTTCTGACAGCTAGAATCATACTTCAGTCTCTGGATTATCCAGATGCTAAACTTTACTACTCTTATCCACGTAAGATACACACGCATACTCAGACGTATATGTTCATGGATACGTGTGTACGCATCCACATACAAACGTCTATTGCATGCATGTGTTTTTATGACAAAGTTGACTTGTTTGGTTCAAGTCGGTTGATGCAGCCTTGAGGTGTTTTCTAATACTGATGTTCGACGCCTCCTGATCCTTTGTAGCTCACTTGTAGTAATTAGGAATAGAAAAAAATGAGAATGCTTGATTACTAAGGGTAACATTATTAATTTTAAAATTCCAGAAACAATGCTCCAGAGTGCTTGCTGCATTGCAGCCAGTGCTGTCAGTACCTTAAATAGCATTAAGTAATCTATCTTTTTGAGGAATAATAGGGAACAGTTTCTGGGTCTATACGATCCATTTATATCCTCACGAAATAATTACCTAAATCAGAAAAGTGACTCAAAGTGACTCAAAGTTCACACATTATCTATGTATGCAAGCACAGCCCTAAACATGGAAGAAAGCAAATTTATATCAAACTAAAACAAACCAGATAACATCATTTCTAAGTCAAAGGGAATAAACAAATGAACCAACAACGGCAACAGGAAAGCGAGGTCTTAGCGCAGCAATCTGACATGTCCATCTCAATACGCTTCCCATAGGAAATATGTAGCAATTACAAAATTTTAAGGATATTTTTAATCTCTCCTTTCATTTTTTGAGTGATTCTGAGTAAAATGAATGGGGCAGATTTTACTATGAAGTCAGGAAAGAATAGGCCAAGGTATAGGATGAAAGAGAAGGCACACTTACCCGAAACTGACATGGTAAGCAGAAACGCATGTACAGAGCAATCATTCAGTTCTGTTAGGTAGATTATATCTCGGAAGGATATAATTTTATCTGGTATGAATAGCTCTTTGGCCTTAACAGTTTTCAAGGTATTAGTAAACCTTCAGTAAGTCCTCACTATTAAGCAAGGTAACCTACAACCTCCTTCTCGGGTGTATTTTCCACATTGGTTGAGTACCAAGGAAGTACAGAGGACACGATGTTAAAGGTAACATCATCAGTGTCTGGAAAGACAAGAGGACCATGATGAACTACCTTAAAGCTAAAAGCAACTGATTGGCACAACCCGAACTTTACCACAGTAATCTTATTTCACTAGAATTAAAAAGACCTGCTTAAAGCCTGAGGCAGCAGAGTTAAGACAATCACAATATAAGAAATATTAAATTTTACAAACAATAGGCACTTGGGCACACGCACAGGCACAGCCTATTTTAGAGAGGAAGAATGAAGATAGATGTGTCACTAAAGAAGGTTTTAGCTAATTAATGGGTGAAGGAGTCATATTGGGCTATAAAAGAAAGGATTCTAATAGTTTTATATTGCTTTCTGCCTCTTCCACATGTTCCTTGGGGCCAATATGTAGACACAGACCATTAGGCTTAATAAAACTTTTATCATTACAGCATAAACTAATATTATTTAGTTCTCCAGGGAAAACATGGAAGGTCTTTCTTTTAAATTTTTAGCTAGCCCATTGGTTCTCTGAAAAATTTCAAACACATCCATCATTGCAGTGCCTACCTCCCAGATGCCATATTTAGCTCAATAGACGGAGAAGAGTCTTCCTGGAAACGTCATCATGTGCCATGACCTTGTTTTAACAAGACAAAAATGGTTTCACTCCGTATTGGCTTCTTTATCTAGGGTCCTATTTAGGAAAAAGCAATATTCTCGAGGCAATGAGAGAGTCGATCTGTCCCTTATAGCTAGCTCACCAAATGGTTTCATTAGGACTTTTCTCCTTCTCCTTCCTCCTTCCTTCTCCTTCCTCCTCTTCCTCCTCCTTCCTCCTCCTCCTCCTCCTCCTCCTCTTCCTCCTCCTTCCTCTTCCTCCTTCTCCTCCTTCCTCCTCCTCCTCCTTCTCCTTTTTCTTCCTCCTTCTCTTCCTCCTCTTCCTTGTTCCTCCTTCTCCTCCTCCCTCCTTCTCCTCCTCTTCTTCCTCCTCCTCCTTCCTCCTTCTCCTCCTCCTCCTCATCTTTCTCCTCCTTCCTATTCTACTTGCTATTTCTCTCCTCTCTCTCTCTTTCTCTCTCTCTCTCTCTCTCTCTCTCTCTCTCTCTCTCTCTCTCTCTCTCAAGCAATCTAAATGGGAATGTGTGAAAGTCCATGTCAGAAAGATGTTTCAATGAAAGAATAGGAGAGAGGTCTGGCCTTACCCAAATTCTTACTAAATTAGTATATTTTAAAAAAAAATGAGCAAAGAGAACCTCCACCCCTTCACTCCACAAGGTCATCTAAAATCAGTCACTTGTATAGGAACTGTGACATTGGACAATGTGAAAAAGTGACCTATGGCTCATTATAATATCAGAAGACTCCTATCTGGAGTCTTAAGACACAAATGAACAATGTGATATATGAAGTTGTGTGTAAAACTTCCTATAGTAGATAGAGCATCTGTAGAAAAAACCAGGACAAGCAAGTAAGCCGAAAGTTCATGTTATGCAGCCACAAGCACACAGTGAAATGGTTTAGGAACTCTAGTTCTTTGTACAGGGATGCTTAGAGCTGCTAAGATGACTTCTATGCCCCTGCTTCCTCACCCATGAGATTTTGCCACTCTATTCTCCTTATAAAAATAAAACTTGCTTTGTGTAAAAAAAAAAAAAAAAAAAAAAAAAAACAAGATGTTTCTACTTTAAGTTGTATATACATTTATTTACTTAAGAATTTGGTCTTGGCTTTAATATTGCATTATATATTTAAGTTATAGCAAAAAAAAATCACATGACAAAAATTCTAGAATTCATGCTGCTATGTAAAATAGTCACCCAGGGAAATCAAGGATGTCTAAAAGATTTATAAAGAAATGCACTAAAATCCAGAAGAATTCATGTCTCTTTTACGTCACCTGTTATTTTCCTTCATAACAAGTGAACCCCAGCACGTATGTAGGTACGTTGCCATTTTGTTAAATTTCTTTGCTAGCATGTCAGACAAGGTTAAGATTTTCAGATCTCCATAAATTACTTTGAATTCATTACTATGAAACGCGAAAGCACTTGATTCTGGAGGCTGGATCTTTCTGTGGCTGTGATTTTCTCTTAGAGTCACTGGTGCTTTCCTGTGTTTCTTGGATCCTGTAGTTGAAACTCCTTAGAAAAACATCCGTCTGAAGATGGCCTGCTTCTTAGGCCTCTCTGATCACCGCATCACATTCAAATATACTTAGCATTCCGGAGGACATCAAGGCATCTTCAACTGTTATCTCTCTTTTCCACTGAGTTCCTTCCTCGCTTATGTAGGTAGCACTACAACTGAGTCTTTATTAGCTTGAGATGGGTAGACATCAGGAGCACTCTGGGATGGCTACACATAGACGTAGAAGCTTTGCATCTATTATTGTTTTGTGCTGTGGACTAAACTCTGTATGTTTGACTGACGGTTTCTTTTTAGATATCTCTTGCTAGAATTATATAACTGAAAAAAACTGTGCTTATAAACGTCTCTCTTTTAGAGTCTGTAGGAAAGTCTCTCCAGTGGAAGACATCCTGATTTACACTTTAAAGCTGCAGCACTGATTCTAAACAATGTCTTTGAGATATCAGATGTACAGGGAAGGATTAAAGATTATTTGAAGCTCCGTAAAGCCTGCTTTTTAATGTAAGACAGCTTCTAAATTACAAATATTAATAAAATGTAATTTCAATGGCTCTAACCAGACAGCTTAAATGAGTGAGTTTGCTATAATGTGTAATTTTCTACTAATAAATATACAGGCATATATTTAGAAGAAAAATATTCACTCTAGTTGAGTCACTTAATATTTAAGTATACTTTTGGAGATAACATTTTATATCCTGGAAAAAAAAATAAGTGACTGAATAATTTGCAGAAAAATGATAAAAATGAGTTTTAAAGTTAGCATACTATATATGTATATGTGTGTGTGTGTGTGTGTGTGTGTGTGTGTGTGTGTGTGACTTAACAAACTATGACAAGGAAAATGGCGGACAACCTCTGCTCTGTGTTTGAGAAGTCAATGAGAAAGCTGACTTGTTTAATGATTCCTTGGTGGTCAGATTTCTTGGTTGTTAGGTGGTTAGTTCCATGAACAGTGCTTCTCTTCCTCGCTGCCACTTGTGCCTGCCAAGTGCAATCCTTTGACTAAAGAGTGTCTGGATAAGGTGGGAAGGCACCTTTATCTCAGACTATAACCTTCATCACAAGGTAAGGTGTCAAGTATGTCCCCTAGTGACTACTTTTTCTCTCTTAAACATTATATTGTACACAGAATCACCAAAGCCATTGATAGCAAATGAAGCTCCATAATGGTTTAAAAAAATAAGAAATTTGGGAAATTTTAAAATATGGGGAATAAACTAGGATTCAAATATGAACTTTAATAATGACATCTCACTCATGTAGTTTCACATACTGTTAAGGATATAATCCATTTTACAGGGTCCAGTACTTACTTGCTGAGTATTTGAAAATACCTTTAAAATTAAGATCTCTCTTTCTCCCCTCCCTCCCTCCCTCCTCCTCCTCCTCCTCCTCCTCCTCCTCCTCCTCCTCCTCCTCC
>CM052707.1:75062853-75100956 GCA_028551405.1 Uromys caudimaculatus | reverse complement strand
GAACAAAGGCTTTTCCTTTTGAAAGAAATAAAAAATAATTCTGGCTCAACCCACCTACTGGCTGTGTGACCACAGGCAAATTACTTAATCTGTCTGAGCCCAGTGAAAAGCTGTACAAATAAAGTAATAATTCCTTATCCCAGAGAGTTTTTACATTAGCTGAAATGACATGAGGACTGAAGTAGAGGCTTAAGTGCTTCAGCAGGTGGCAGAATGTGAAAGTTGGGGAGTTTTTCTAAGATATAGAAAAAAGCATTTTCATTTAAATAAAAGGAGAGGAAACATAAATGCGCCTGATGTGTTCTAAATAACGGAGATAGATAAATAATATCTAAATAACGGAGATACATAAATAATATCTAGCAGATAGAAACTAAGTACATCTGTCCATCAGTTTTTGCTAACCAGTGGATGCCTGCTAGAAGCCAGGATGTATATTTGGACAGCAAAATATATGTGCACATATATTTTTTTCAAGTATATTCACACATACACACTCGGTGGCAGAAGTGTAAAATCTACTGTGAAGCTCACAGCTTCATGATGCCTGTTCTAACTATATAGAAGTTCATTGAGATGTATAGAGTTTGGGTCTGGTTATTTTGGTAATAAAATAATATATGATATTATATAATATATAATAATAATAATGTATAAAATAAATATAGTCTGGATATATAACCTTTTGCCCATTTTTAAAAATAATAAACATTAAGTTAAAAATTAAAAAGGAAAAGGAATAACAAATAGGGAGTCAGGCTATAAATATAAGCAACGAGTCTCCGGATTCCTTGACTGCCTCCTTTATGGATGGGACAAGGAAACTGGGGGAGGGAGGGAAAGTGGAAGCTTCTTAAACTATATGAAATGTATTAAAAATCTAAATTGGAATCACCGAGTTACATGGGAGACAAAGCCCCCAACTAGATGTCAGTTATTATTAAACAAAACCTCCAGTACTGGGGATGTGATTCCATCTAATCAAGTTCTTGGCCAGATGGGTTCCATGAAAACCCTAAACAACTCAAGCTATGGCCAATGCTATGCATTCCTTTCTACAAACCGATGGCAAGTTGAAACAACACCCAAATAACTCATTGAACACGTAGAAGTTGGGCTGTTGGCTACCTTCACCCTGACTGAGTGGTGTTCACAGAACTGGAAGAAACTCTGTAAGCTAGGACAATACAAAAGTAAACACCAACCTAGCCAGAAAAACTCATCTACAATGATGACCTGCCTGCAGATATGCTGGTACAACAGTGGCACAAGAGTTGGGGGAGTAACCATCCACTGTCTGATTGGAATTAGGGTGCACTCCTTGAGATGGAACCCAGTCCTGGCACTGCCTGGGTGGCCAAAAACCTGAGATTGGATAGACCATGAACCTGAGAGAAAACCAAACAGTACGGTTATGTTAAAGGAATATAACAGTCAAATGATTCTTAACAGCACTCTGCCATACTCATAGATCAGGGTCTTGCTCGGCCATCATCAGAGATGCTTCCTCCTGTAGTAAAAATAAACAAATACAGACCCAATACTTGGAAAATGTGCAGAGAGTAAGAGACCTCAGAACACTCAGTTTTAAATGGGGTGGATTCATTAAATCCTTCCCCTTGGGGAACTGTGAAGAAGAGAAGGCAGACAGACTGTAAGAGCCAGCGGTAATGGAAGACACCAAGGAAAGAAGGCCTTCTAGATACAGCAGGCCTGATGCACATATGAACTCAGACGGTGATAGCATGTGCAAGGCCTGCAGAGGTCTAAGCTTGAAGCAGTCCCAGTATTGAAAATAGAAGTGGGCAAAATCTCCCATCCCTAAAACAAATCTATCTCTAACTGAGCTCTCAAAAGGAAAAGCATTCATTTTTTTCCAGTGGAGACTAACAGGGTATACAAACCACAGTTAAGGGGACAGGTCCCATGCCCAGTAGTGGCTAGCCAACATGAAATGAATGTAAATATATTTTTTGAAGTTTTTGTCTTATAATGCTTAATGAATTGTGTGGGTTGTTTTTTTTTTTAATTTTACAGATCTTTTGCTTATATATTTTGTTTGCTGGTTTTGTGTTTTTATGGAATTTTTGTGTGTACAAATGTGTGTCTCTGTGTTTTATAAGTGTTTCTTTGGTTCTTTTCATTTTCTGTGTGTTTGTTTAGTCCTATTCTGTTTTTATTTTATTTTATTATTGTTAATTGTTTAGATACCTGTTTGTTTTCTAATGAGAGAAGAAGAAAAGTTATAGATTTGGGTGAGTGGGGAAGTGGGGAGGAATGGGAGGAGTTGGGGAGAGGAAACTGCAATCAGAATATATTATATGAAAAGTATCTATTTTGTATAAAAACTTATGTTACAGATACTTCTCAAAATATTTTTTACTTTATGTGAAATTTGCTTAAATGCACACATGCTACAGTTCCCCTATCAGCCCTAAGTAACTCTCCTCTCTTTCCCAACACATTTCGTTTTCTGTTCAGAGAAAGAATGTATCTAGTCAAAACAGCTTAGAGCACCTTCGTTTTACAATGTTTCTTATTATCCTGAATGTTTCCACTCTTACCCATGCACTCTGACCTCTTACACAGATTAATTTTAGCCAAACAACAGTATTTGTCTTAAGCCATGAGTTTGACCTTGAAATTTCAGAAGACGTGAGAAGATGCAGTTTGTAAGAGTTGCACAAGAACAACGTATGCACATGTCATGTTCCCTATTTTCCCATCCTGTAATCCCCTTCCCCAGAGCTTATTTGTTAGACACAGGGCAAGAAAAGACTATTTTCTTCCTGGTCAATGACACGAAGGCCATTCATTTCACCGAATGGTTTTGATGCAAATGTTCCTCAAAACTCACCTACCGAGGGGCTTAAGAGCTAGCTCAGCAGTTGAGAGCATATATTGTTCTTGTAGGGAACATAAATTCTGTCAAGAGTACACACATTTAGAGGCTGGCAACTGTCTCTGACTCCAGCTCCAGGGATCCACTGTCCTCTTTTGGTCACTCCAGGCACCCATATCCACCATGTGCACATATGCCTCTTTCACCACATAGATATATAATTAAATATAAATCCTTAAAATTTTTAAATCTTGTAATTTACACCCCAAAATGATATGATTAGAGGTGAGGGCTTTTGGGAAGTTCTTATCATGTGGGGAGTTTGTCTATAAACCCTTTCATGACAGGAAGACACATGCAAAATGCCATGTTTTAGAAAAAAGACTCAGTCAGCAAGCCAGTGTCTGTATCTTGGACTTTTCAGACTAAAACTATAAATGATACATTTTGGTTGTTTATGAATTGCCCACCCTTAAAAGCATTTTCTACAGCATTTTGAATGAATAACTAGAAACCTGTATGAGAGAGAAACCACCTGTTTCTTCTTGATGTCCAATATTCTGATTCTACTCAAGATCTACCATCAAGGCCCAAATGGAGTGTTTGAACACAGATCAAGTAATGCTTTTCTCACCTCCTGAATCCTGACCCTTCTGGTTTTCCAGATGCCACCTCAATATGTTGTGCTGTACAGCAGCTGGCTGAAGCTATTCAAAACTCCTAAAGCATTGTTATGTATTTGAAAAATAAGTTAGCCTCTTAACCATTTCAAGATTATCTTAGAAGCTCCGTCTAACTGTCACATGAAAAATGAAGCTGAATTGATGCCGAAAAAGGATGAAATAAAAGGCTTTGAATTATGAAATTATAAAACTGGAGAGAAGACTCTCTAAGGGCCCACGAACTGAGCGCCTGCATTCACAGCTTCCCCATCTTCAAGGTGCAGATAAAGATTTTAATTAGCTCCCTTCAACACTCAAATAAAAATTCCATCATCACTTCCTTTTCACATATTCCTCAAGGATGATCCCATGCCCAAAATAGAAATTAAATTCCAGATTTGTACTGCAATGAAAGGGCAGAGAAATGTAATATTACTGATATTGCATTTTAGCACATTACCAACAATATTTTATTATATATATAGATATTCATTATATATATGTATACTTTTGCCTCATTTACTATATTTAAAAAAAATCTTAAGTGAAAAATACATACTTAAAGATACTTAAAATACCATCTGAGATGGGAGAGCCTGCAGTAATTCCAGCAGGTGGGAGGTAGAGGACAGATGGTCAGGAGTTCAAGGCAATCCTTGCTACAGTGAGATCAGAGAGCCAGCCTGGGTTGCAAAAGACCCTCACCCCCAGAAAATCTAAATAACTAAGCAAATAAATTTACACTACTACCTTCAACAAACATTGTATTACTCAAAAAATTCCTCCATAATCACCATATGTAAGCACTAATAAACTTAGTTCACTGTTATTCACTATATTAGCTCACTATTCATATATTAATATATTAGTTCACTATTAATATACTTAAATGCATTTATATTCTCCTTTTACTTTTCAATATGTTCTTATCATAGTGGAAAGGGCACCTTGTCAGATCATTTTACTTTGTCCGACATTCATTACTAATCATCCTGATTGCTAATTATCACATCTTCAATTACAAAATGTATGCTAAAGTAATAAGTATAAATGTAAACATAAAGTTTTTTTTTTAAAAAAAACCAAATATCTGTTCATTTAAGCTGGAGAATGCAGTAACATGAGATGCTTGGACTTAATTCTGCAGTTGTAATCTACAGCGACCTTGTATCCATTGTCAAGGTGATTTCTGGACATACTGCGTGAATCTTCACACGGAACTGCACCACAGAGAAAACAACATGTGTCAACCCTGTGGGTGGAAGGGATGTGCAATTTAAAATGTCTAATTACACGTTTCATCTCAGCTAAAGATCCTGGAACAGACATGATTTACTGCAGATTAATGCATTCCTTCTTTGGGCCCACAAGTGAAGGAGCTAGGAGAAATATATCTACTGTTCTTCGTCTTCTGAGGCATACACTAAGTGCCTGTGTCTTCTATGGAAATCTACAACTTTGCCTAAAATGCCAGCATATATAGAAATATCACTGAGGATTGCTTTTGATGTGTGAGTAGATTTAAAAATCAGGACGGATGAAGGACCCCAGCAACCCAGTGTAGTACAGAAGAAAATTCTGACCTACTGTTTTCTCTCCCCCCCACATTCTTTGTCATTCTCTTTGTGTATTCTTTCTTGAATTTTCTATTAAAAAGTAGAAATGTTTCTACCTGCAAAGTCATATTTGTGTTTGCCAACCTCATCCTTTGCTTTCAATTGTCAAGCTGTATTAAGCTTTGTGTTTACAGGATGCCAGAATTCCTTCAAGTGTGCTTCCGATGTATTCCCACTTACATTACGTTAAGACAAAATGATTACAACTCTGTCCACACTGGCTACAATTTTAGGATTTGATGACGATGGTGCGGTCCTGCAGCATAGGCATGGCTCTTCATACACATATCCCAGGGCTTAGAAATACACAGTGTTGTGGAAATAGTGAAACCAATTGCATCTAAGTGTCCCTTCAAGCTATAAGCAAGGAAAACCATGGGTAACAGAGCATGCTCGCCATGCTGTGCTGAAGAGGACTAGTCATGATGAGACAGTGAGGAAGGCACACACAGCCTCCCCAGCTGCTGTCTGTATCGCTTGCTCCTATCCTTACATTTTCATGTCTTCAGAACCTTTGTGCAGCCTCACCGTGATATAGCCATAGGATCGATTTATCTTTCAGAAGCATCCATCCATTTACACATGAGCTCTAACTACCAATAGTTTTATATATATATATATATATATATATATATATATATATATATATATATACACACACACACACACACACACACACACACACACACACACACACACACATATGTGTATATATATATATGAAAAGGTTGAGGACACAGTGGTGAAGAAAACAGAATACTTGGTTTCCAGGGGTGAAATAAACGAATCACTTATTTAATTAAAATCATTAAATGCTAAACATAGAAGTGAAATTTCTTTTTTTTTTATTGGATATTTTCTTTTTTTACATATCATATGTTATCCCCTTTCCCAGTCCCCCCGGAAACCCCATATCCCATCCCCCTCCCCCTGCTTCTATGAGGGTGTTCCCCCACTCACCACCTACTCCTGCCTCCCCATCTTGGCGTTCCTCTACACTGGGGCATCGAGCCTTCACAGGACCAGGGGCCTCTCCTCCCATTGATGCGGCAAAGCAATCCTCTGCTACATATGCGGCTGGAGCCATGGGTCCCTCCATGTGTACTCTTCGGTTGGTGGTTTAGTCCTTGGGAGATCTCTATTCTTGTCTTTTAAAGGTCCTTTTTATTTCTTTCTGTAATCCCAATCTTACTTGCCCTAAACAGTTTAAGATGGGCATGAAAATGGCTCATTGATTAAGGTGCTTTAACCAATGAGCCATCGCCCCAGCTCATCTTAGGCATAAGGCCCAGGGTTTGGAATCCCAGGATCCACCTTAATACTAGGTAAGCATGGCCTCTCAGTATCTCCAACCTCAGAAGAGGAAGATGAAATCCTGAAAGTAAGGTGAGTCTTGATTTTAAACTTGGGTGTCTACAGCCATAGGCACACAGGTTCATCTGCACACCAAGCTACTGCTATACACACATGAAAAGACAGACAGACAGACACACACACATGACAAAGGCAAAAACTTAATTTAGGAAAACAAAGATAAAAAAAGAAAAAGAAAATGAAAAAAGCCAAGATCAAATAATGAGACAACAGTAAACCAGCCCAGGATACAGAATATAATTTCAACATTCTATGCAGGAAATACCACCAAACTCAAAAACCTCTTTTCATGTCAGAGAAAGAGAAGGACACCTGGAACATCTTTGTTCAGCAATGGCCATTTCAGGAGACCAGAAGCTACAGTATACATTAAGCCATTGATTTATTTTTGCTCTGTGGGGAGAGGAAAAAAAAAAGAAAATATTTGATCTATGGAAATAGAGTGACTTTATTGTGTTGAAACATAACAAAATGGCTGTCTAGGAATATTCTAGAATGGCCAAAAAGTTAACAGTGGCAACTATGCTCTTTGGTGTAGCCCACTTTACAGTGTTCATCTGAACCGAGGCTGAGTCATCGCGCCCTGACAACGCATACGGAATTTGAAGCAAATTGGAGCTATAATTTATAGTACAATAGAACCCATGACAGAGGCACATGTGGTCCAGGCTCTTTAAATATTCTATAAATAATAGCTGGGAGACGCCCGACTGACACTGAGCAGGGCTGGATGATGAATCATCAGGTAGTTGAAGAAAAGCCCTGCCTGACTAAATGCTTTGTTTTCAAACCACCTGCATCCGTGTCTGCGGGAACAGGACAGATCAAATTGTTCTCAGTTTTATTTTGTTTTGTTTGTCAAAAAAGCAGACAGACTCATGAATGATAAGTTTTATTATATTACAAAGCTGATGCCTAACTGAAATCCCAAGGGCTGGGTAAGTCTCATCATCTGCGTTTTAGGCGTAGGATTTCGAGCATGGGTAAGAGGCAGCTAATTCAGCGACGGAACTCATGGCTTTGGGTTGTATGCTGGTGATTTTATTTGGGTCTTTACAGCATGGATAATTCATTTTCCTACTCTTCACTTCAGGAGTCTTTCCTGTTTATCCCACCAACCAGTTACCAGATGCTCTTTTGACTAAGCTAATTAGTAGAGTCTCCTTCCAAAGCCAGTGCTTGCTGAGTGTGGTCATTAGAGCAGGCAGAAGGGAGGACACCAGAGACATCTGAGATGACACACATGCTCCAGCAAGCCATCCTTTAGCCAAGTCATGGGTGGAGTGTGGCAGCTGCAGCCACACAACAGCAAAACATTCACTCAGGTGAACACAAATACCAGGTCATTCATCTTTCTTTTATTTACCACAGTGCTCAATGGTGAGCCAAAGATCAAGGTCTCTGCCCTGACACATAGTGGATATTAACCATCCTAATTTTATGTGAAGCAGGCAGAGGGACATCACATAGGAAATGATACACTTAGCACTAGTAGATACCTTAGAGTATTCCAGCCACTCTGAAACTTTTACGTTATGAGATCTCAAATCATTGTTTTGAAAACGCAAGTAAAACCACCTGTCGTTTGACTTGGGTGTAGGCGAGTGTGCACACTCACGAATGAGTTTGAGAAGGTCACAGGCTACAGGGTGTCCTGCTTTATCTCCCTGTCCCTTATTTGAGATAGGATGGTCTCTCAGTGCACCTAGAACTAGACTGGCAGCCAGCAAGGTTCAGCTACTCTCCTCTCCACATCACTGGAGTTATAGACAATCATGTGGCCTCATTCACTGGAGATCCAATCTCAGGTCTTTATCCTTGTGTAGCCAATGCTCATATTCTTTGAGCTACCACTCAGCCACTCATTGGCTTTTATAATAGAATACCCAATAATGACATCATTTCCCCTGACCTCTTGTTTTGTATCAGCACTTGCTCATGTATGTTTCTTGCTTCCTAAGCTGGTATCTACTACATGAACCTATCGGCTTCATGTCTCACCTGCTTTTGTTTCCCAGAGTTCAGTATGTAATAACTATCTCCTATGTTTGGCTTAAAAATTAAGTGAATGAAGTGGTTGGTCCCGTAACAGAGTGACGTTTAAATAATTAGGAGATGGTGGAAACTTTATACCATAAAGCAAAAATTTTATTTTTGTAAAAGCTTAATTTAATGAACCAAGCAAGAAGTCAACTCACGGAAGAGTCTAGGTTTAAGTACTCAAGGGAAATCAATCATGAGATTACAATGGGATTACCTAATTCCTTAGCCAAACTGTCTAGCTCCATTCTACTACAAAAGCATATGTTTTGATGTCCATGGGTGATGCTATTTTGTACTTAAAATTTTAAACTTAGCTTATTTTAAATTTTAAACAAAAGCTTATTATTCCTCCTTAGAGTATCTGCCAGTTGATACTTTTGCACCTTGATGTAATGGCTACGCCATTGAATGTGAAAAGTCAGATCTTCTTTTAAGAACTTTAGGAGAAAAACATAATTATTGTGTCAACAAAAATGTGCACCAAAGGATTGTGGGTAAGAAAAAATTTGAATCAAGCCACCTGATAAAGAAGGTACAATCTAATCAAGTAATATTATATATTTGAAGTATTTTCTTGTGATTTGTGTACTCGGGATAAGCAAAGAAACATTTGAACACATCTAGTTTTGTGTGTTGGATTTGCCTTTTGTTTTAGCTGGTGGCTTTTAAAGGACACATGTAACTTCTCTGAAACACATCGTCTATTGCTAAAAAAGGATGCTCACAATTCCTACAAACAAATGTTACTGGGTCTTCGGTAAATAATTCATGGAAAAGTGCCATGAACATTTTATACCCTCTATCAAAAGTTATGACTTACGCTTATTGGAGACTCTGTCAAAGTACAAATTCCCCTAGAAATATATGTATTTCCTGATCACCTGACTATTACATTTGCATATGAAAATCCATTCCAGAAAGACATTTGACTGTGTTAAATGAACTATGATGCATACACTCAAAGAAACTTTCGAATGAAAAAGTGATATTGGAGGTTAACATGATGACATGGTGTTATGCCTTAAATTACTCAATGCAAAAGGTGGTCTGCAGCAGAATGCAAGAGAAAACTGTCATCAGTGTAAAATTGTGCATTTATAAATTATCAAGAGCCTGGAAAGTTTCACACCAAACTGATGACTACAGTTACTGTTAGGAGATATAATTCCAATGAGTCTTTTGATTGTGTGTGTGTTTAATGGAAAATAGTTTAACATAAAACCATATATAACTTTTTGAGACAAAGGTTATTCCTGTCCATGAAGAAACTGATAATAATAGTCACTTCATCTACTCTTCCTTTTTCTGGGGAGGGGGGCAAAGTATTGGTGGTCAAAACAGCAAACATTTTGTCATTGAGCTACGTTTCTGGATTCTTCTCTTTCTATTAAATAAGAAGTAAATACATATCTCAAGATTATACCTCAGATACTCGCACATTACGTAGGCTTGTCCATCTTCTTGTGTCTCCTGTTTGCCCTTTCAGACTAGCAAATAGGCACCCTGATACTTGCCTCTATGGATTCTGTTTTTACGATTAGTTTCTTTCTCCAGGGGTGGAGTAAGACAGACAGACAGACAGGCAGGCAGGCTGACAGACAGACACACGGGGTTAAATGTCTTCCTCATTTCATCTTTCAGAAATGATTTTCTAAGCAATGGTATTGAAGTAAGAACTTGTTTCAACAATAACCCCAGCTGATATGAAATTCAGGACCTCTTCAGTTATAACATTACAAATCAAAATCTCTTGCAGAAGAAAATTTGAAATGCCCCTGTCTACAGAAAAAAAGATCAGGAACTCATGCAGTACTCATGTCTCATTTCTGTGGTAAACCATCTTAGGTATTTTCTCCAGCAGAAACACACTGCCCATTTCCCATTAGAGTACAGACACTTGAGAATGAGCTGGAAATGACATGGGGTTTGATTGAGGTCTCATGAGGTGACTATTGTTAGATTTTAAAAGCTGAGTTGTATGACTTTGCGAGAAGTGACATCTTCTGCTCTCACTTGGAAGAATCTTTAAACCAGTAAACAGATTCTAATTACCATATCATTGCACATTGATATTGCTTTAAAAATATAGTGAAAATCTTAGCTCATACTCATTAATATAGAAATTGTGATTGATACAATAGTTAATGAACTTTTCCATAGGCATTCCACAAAAATTCTATATCTCCCCAAATTACCTTTTACAATAAAACCTTTAACATGCTATGTAGAACTTTTTTTTATATGCTCAGTTTCAAAAATAAATTCCTATATTAGCCTCAGGATGGATGTTTTCCATAACTGTCATGTTTGTTTGGTTAGAAAATGTCTGTGGACTAAAGGTAGACGTGGCCCTATTGAGAAAATAAACTTAAATTTGTTGTGATATAATCTAAAGGTTTGGTTTTGCTCATTGCTCCTCTCCTCCCTGTCTCTCTCTCTCCCTCTCTCTCTCTCTTCTCTCCTCTCTCCTTCCTTCCCTCCTTTCTCTCTTCCTTCCTCCCTCTACCCTCTTCCTTCCTTGCTCTCTCTGTCTCTCTCTCTGTCTCTCCTTTCTGCCTCTTTCTCTCTCTCTCTCTCTTTTCCAAAGGGGTTTAACTCAGACTTCTGTAAGGAATTTTAACTTAAGAAAGCAGAACTAGAGGCAGTAGGCATTTGATCTTAGAATATGTTCTGGAAGCATCTCTCAGGACATTACGCAGGTACTTAGCTCACTTTTTATGCAGTGCACATGAACTGAAAGGTACTACTTGAAATACTAGCATGTTCAGTCTCATTTTCAATGCTCATAGACCCATGATAAGATGTAAGGAAAGGCATTCTTGACTAGATTAGAATATTGAGAAGCTTCCAGTCAACACTTCTTGCTGAGGTTTGGACATATATTAATTAAATCCCTATAACCTACATACACATACATATAATCAATGTAGATTTTATTCCATGAACTCTAAGTTAATAAGCAGAAAACATCAGTCTACATTTATTATATGGCAAGCATATAAAATGACCAACAATGGGCATATATCTATAAAATATGTATCATTAATAGTATATTTTCATTAAAATGCAGGTTATGAACTCTACTAAATATGGCAAGCATCATTAATTTTCTGTTGCAGTGTATTATAAAAATTTAAAGGCAGCAATTAACCTGACTTAAGTGTTTCTTATAATCCAGCTGTTAATTTATGTATGAAATAATAATTCTCTAAATTATATTTTGATTAGGAGTAAAGATAGCAACCTGACTAAAAAGGAAAATTAAATATGTCATTAATTGCAGAAACTGTTATTGTATGACTAAGCTTTTCAGTTTGAAAGGCTTTAATATTGTGAGTTATAGTAAATCTGATTTAAAAGTTATCTGAGAAATGTGTTCTTTATCCAGCTAAATGGTTAAAATATTTGCAGGCTATTTCATGCAGAAAATGTACAACTTTTTCTATGTTGTATTATCTTTCATTTAGTTTTTACATGTAATATTTCTATTATTCTTCAAAATCTCTGAAAAACTTAACTCAAAAAGTCATAGCTCATATTTTATAATGCTACTTGACTGTGGATGCATTTTATTAGCTGACAGGTAAAGTAGGGACTATGGACAGGGATAACTGACACTAAAGAGTTTTTAAAATGCCAGATGTAATTGTAAACTTAGCACTGTGCTTTGTATCAGAAGGGGAAAAAGAACCTGTACTCCTGTACTAATGTCTTAAAAGGATACAAACAGCTAATAAGACTCAGACTGGAAAGTAAGGTAAGTTTGGACAATAAATGAATGGATAATCTTGTATATATATATATATATATATATATATATATATATATATATATATATATATATAGAGAGAGAGAGAGAGAGAGAGAGAGAGAGAGAGAGAGAGAGAAAGAGAGAGAATATAGTCAGCTAGGGGTTGATTCTAACAATCAACCTTCTAATCAATAGTTCCTTCTAATAAGAACTTTTCATTTTGTAGAGTAGTGAAGAACAGCAGTCCTATGGAAATATTGGGCTGGTTATGGTGCAGTTCCCTCTGCAGGTTGCAGTTGCAGTAACCAAGAGTTATCTTCTATATTTCCAAAGAATGTCACGGATGGAACACATGAAATTTTTCTAAGAGTTTCTTTTATGATAAAGAAAATACATCTTTTTGTAAGGTATTATATGGTGGTGGTGGTGGTGGTTTTGTGTGTGTGTGTGTGTGTGTGTGTGTGTGTGTGTGTTTTCTATTAGGAAATCTTTTAGATGCTATTAATCTGGTTAAATTATTATGACAGAATAAACAATTAAATATTCAACATCACTAGTTAAATTTAGTAAGACAGATGCACATAAGGTTTGGATGTTGACCTTCTGAAAGGAGAAGTATTGTTGGACCAGTTCACTAATCAAATTTGACATATTACTTTAGAGAGTTTGAGTTTTACTGACTTATAAAAAGGCTGACATGACCATTGCTCTCACTCTTAGGAAAAAAACGCACCCGAAAAATAAAATTGAACTGCAAGGGATCATGTATGATTTTCAGTTGCAAAGTAACTTTGTCATGCTATTTTTATGTAGATAAAGTAAAATCATTGAAGTAAATGGAAAATATTTACTTTAATTTTTTCTCATGATATTTGATCTCATATAATAAAAAGGGAAGCTTACATTGAAGAAGGAAAATCCTAATATTGGATTAGAGAATTAAAATAGTCAGGAAAGCCAACCTTTCTTATGGTCAGAGAATAGCAAAAGGGAACTAGTTTCAGTCAGATTTAGAAATAAGTATCATTAGCCCACATTTGATGGATTTTGACTAAACTAAAGTGTATTTTTCTCTAATTCAAAGTATAATTTAAGAAGTTCTTTTTTTTGATATTGAAATAACAAATGTTACTTAATGCAGTTATGCCTATCTATTTTACAGTGCTATGAATATATCCCAAAGCCTTACTACACAAAGAGAGCATGGGGTTTGGGGGTGTGCAAGTTGATCTGCACTGTATGTCCAGATACCAAACACAACAAACCTGTTTGACCTGTGGGAAAAGCTAAACTCTCAGAATGATTTTGGCCATCACTACCATCTATTATTTAATATTATTTAATAACTGTAGACTGCTGGGCAATATTGACAATATCCATACAAGAGTGATGACCTCTCAGAATACCTACCTTTGCAGGAGCCTGGTCAGAGCAGAAAAATGGACATAGGATCCTTCTCACTTCATCCAACACAACTGCAGATGGGTGTTTGTTAGCTGAGTCTAGAGTTAGTTTCTCCAGGAGAAGGGGGGACTGGATTAAGTATATAGATCTCCCTGGAGCTGTGTAATTATCCTGTATTGATTTTAATTATCCATAATGCATGAAACTACGGGAGTCCTCTTCCAAAGCCATGGCCTTAATGTTCTAGGGTCCTACCCTTCACCCTGCTATTTCAGTTCCCTTGTCTTTATAGAAGAATTAATGCTTCTGATAAAGCTTTAGGAAATGCCATTGTCACACTGGCAATAAAGAACCTAAATCCTGACAGTAAGATTTAAGTGTAGGAGCTCAGTAAGTTCAGAAGGTGACTTTGATCCCAGGTGTCTGGAAAACAAGAATATGAGAAGCCACATTGTCTTTAATAACTTAGAGTCCACATTTGCATTTAAATGAAATATCTTTTGAAATGCTTTTTTTTTTTTTTTTTTAAAAATCAACAGTTCATTTTATGAACTTGGTTTATTTCATTTTAGGGAAACAATCGATTAAAAGTTTTACACTGGGGCAAGCAATTCAAAAGTGGCGAGTTTTAACGCTTTCCAGATGGACAAGCTGCCCCTCTGTCTATGGTGTTTGGTAACCGTGTAATAGATGCTTCCCCTAAAGGACAGGTGTTCACATGTAACACCCTTGTGCAATAAACCCACAGAGGAACAAAGAGTAACACTAGCCAAAAATACTATTCATTTTTAAAGCAATTCTTAAGCAGAGTATCTCTGATTTCTGGCAATTTCTAATCTGCTAATCGGTTTTGTCCTCATTAGTCTACAAAGCAGCTGCTGTGTGAACTACACAAAACAGCAGATGTTCCCATAGTGCTCCTGTGCCGAACGGCACTTCCTGGACAGCTTAGCTCTCTGCTTTCAACTTACTTCAAATTTATTTTTTTAATTTATGTAATGAGTAAGTCATGAGTGACAGTCACAGGGCTCAAAATATTTACTTTATCGATGAATTATTCCTTCCCATAATTGTGTGTGCTCGGCATGCCTACCTATATGTGAACATGAGTGTACAGTGTAGCCCCTCTCCCTTCCGTTTTTCTTGCACCTGTGTAAATAGATGGAGGGTTATTATGGCAGGTCATATGTCCATAGAAGCCCAAGGATAAAAGAGGAATTACCGAAGCAATGGAACCCTCCAGAAGCCAATCTGTTGAACTGCTGCTAATTCACACCTTATTGGAAGGTTTCCTTATCTCCACAACCAGATTTCTCACTACTATTCCTCTACAGCTTTATCCTATTAAAGACAGACCAAAGGGTGAGTCTTCAGACATGGCTTGCTGAGTGCTGGGACGATTAGGAGTTACTTTGTAAAGGCTGTTGGAAATCATATGTTCTTTTTGTGTCTTTTAGCACTGCTAAAGGAAAAAAAAAGTGGAAGAAAAAGTTGGAAAAGGGAGGAAAAGAGTTTAAATCTCAAGAATTTAGCAGCTATGAGAAATAAGAAAGAGACTGAAGAAGGAAATGGGAAAGAGAGTACCAGGATCTTCAGCCCTGGCTCCCAAGCTTTACACATATAGTTAATTATCTCACGAACAAATTTCATTGTATCTGTATCACATTAGTGAGATAAAATCATGACCTCAGCAATTTTTGCTCAAATAACTGGAAAAGCATATTAACTACCACAAATAACTTCTAAAGAAATAATAATAATAATAATAATAATAATAATAATAATAATAGTAGTAGTAGTAGTAGTAGTAGTAGTAGTAGTAGTAAGAGATATGTAACTTTCAGAGAATTATCTGATTCATTCTTATTGGCAATTTAAAAAACGTTTTTCTAATAGTTTTCAGCATTGTAGAAATACTGAGTTTTAATAAAGCTATGGCAACTCCCTATTGAATCCCAGCACCAGGGAGGCAGAGGCAGGAAGATCTCTATGATTCTGAGGCAGTCTGGTTTACAATGTGAGTTCCAGACTAGCCAGAGATGCGTAGTAAGACCTTGGTTCAGAAAAAAATTCCCCAAAGAAGACTTTATAATTACCACAGGTTCTTAGCAATATGGGCCATACACATCCTTTGCTTTTGAATTCTAGTTAGAATAACTAGAATAATAATTCTAGTAAGCAGCTGGTCAGACCAGAATGGAGAGACTCCAGCGGAGTCACTGTGTATCTTGATTCACCTTTAATAGCTTTGTAATATATCCGCATCCCTTTCCCAGTCACCACCGTGGTTTTATTTTGCAGAAGCACTAAAAATATGACCATTAATTCTGTTTCAGTGATAACTTTCTGTCCAATATCCACCACTGAATGTATGTGGTCATTGTTATTACTACTATAAATATTTAATATCTACTCAGTGAAATTGAAAGGCCATCAGAGTGCCTTCTGTAAAAATAAATAATGAGCAGGAGAGAAAGATAGATGATGGACGGGTGGATGGATGGATGGATAGACAGATGTGTGTGTTTGTGTGTGTGTGTGTGTGTGAGAAAGAGAGAGAGAGAGAGAGAGAGAGAGAGAGAGAGAGAGAGAGAGAGAGAGAGAGAACATCTGTAATCCTTTCTCTTTCTCAATGGCAAATATCACACCCAGAAGGTCCACAGTGAAGGGCCTTAGCAAATAAATTACAACATAATCACAACATACTAGTGACCAAGGTGACCCCGCGCTCTCTCTACTCAGACAGGCTGCATCCTGCTCCTCAGCCCTTGATCTCTTTCCTGAAAGTGATTGCTATAGAACATTTGTAATTGCCAAATCTTTCCTCCTTTGAAATGTAAATCTTCTCAAAGCTTCTTCCAGTTTTATAAACCAGAAATGTGTTTTTTAAAAAACGAGGTCTAACAGTATCCCTTTGAATTGTTACCCTAGAGGAAGGTGGCGCGCCTGTCTTGAAATCTCCAGGCGAGGAAGGAATCTGAATTCTACCCTTCTTTCCTCCAATTTGTAAAATTATGGACTGCCTTTAAAAGATGAGAAAAGTGTCTTTCTGGTTTTTTCTTTCAGGGTGTCCAGTTAATAAACCAAGAACAGACTCCCAGTCATGCCTTTAAGAACCTCCTATTGTTGCAGTGGAAGAGACCTGGACTACATTTCAGCCACTCTCTTCTAATGCAATGTCCTTGACTGGGCTGTATTATTTACATAAAGTTGTCAAAGTGTGTTAAGTTCAGAGTAAATTATTATCTATATGAAGTCATAAGAATATGCTTTAAATCACTTAGTAAGCATAAAAATTGGCTTCTTGTTAAGGACAGATTAGAGTTAAACACATCTAATATTCTTCGTAATCCATCTAGAAAACAATGAGCATTGATATATTCAAGGTCAATCTGTGAGTAATATCACTAGCTGTTCAAAAGTTGTTCTATCTATAGAATGATTTTTAAAAGTCTAAAATAGGGAAGGGAGAAAAGTCTAAAATAATTGGTTTTCTTTGTTGAGTCTATAGTAGTAAGTATAGCAGTCATCAGTGAACTTGTGACTCCCCCAAGGCTGACAAAATTGTTCTTGTTACAGATAAGCCTTACTTAACTGCCAAGGGCTACAGATGAGGGGTGGGCACATGTACTATGTCTTTATCAACTAAACAGGACCACACAGGATGGGATCTTTTAGCCACTTATCAAGTTGTGATTACTAAGGCAGTGGTCATCAACCTTCCTAATGTGACCTTTTAATACATACAGCTCTGCATGTTGTGGTGACCCGCAACCATAAATTTATTTCCTTGCTAAATCAAAACCATAATGTTGCTATTGTTATGAATCATAATGTAAATATCTGATATGCAGGATATTTGCTAGGTAAACCCTGTGGGGGTCACGACCCACAGATTGTGAGCCACTGCACTAAGGTAACCACAGAGAAGTCTCTCTCTCTCTCTGTCAAATAGCTTTAAAGCAGAGTTACCATTTTCCCTAACCACCTGATGTTACAGGAAAGACAACTTTCCTATCAATTTTAGTTTCTATAATTTCTAGTTAAATGCTTTATGCCAGTAAATGGAAGTATTGATTGGTCAATTCATAAGGCAGAGGTCTCGAAAGGGATGAATAAGACCAGTTGTTTTTCTTTGTTGTCAGCAGAAAGAATAGACTAACTCCTTCCCCAGTTCTATGGACCTTAGCTAAAGTTACATTGCAATTTCCACTCTTAAGCATTTTATTTCCACTTTAGGAGGGGCCCTATTTCTATTCTACTTTATAATTTAGTCTTTAGCGTCACTTTGATTAATGACATTGATTTTACCCAAGCGATATAATTTAGGTTGCAGAAAACATGAACCAGGCCTACCCTGCTGTACTAGGGCTGAGCATCTTGCTTTAACCATAGTGGGAGCTCAAAAATTAATGAACTGAGTGAGTAATTCAGCCAGTCAATGAGACCCAAAGCCAGTCTCTTAGAACTTCTGCTTTGGAGTTCTGAATACCCCTCCTGAGGAGCTAACCGTGCATCCAGGGAAGTGGATTTCCTCAGGCCAACATCGGATCACACCTGTTCTCCATGTCTTTGCTCCTTCAGGAGACATAGTCAACTGCCCCAGGTCCAGAATGTGCTGTTTTTACACGCGTATTTTTTTCTTGTCTGAGTATATTTTTGCACCATGCACATGCCTAGTTCCCACATATGCAATAGATGGTGGCAGTCCCCTGGGACTGGGACTAGGAATAGTTGTGAGCCACCATATGGGTGAGGCAAACTGAACCTGGGTCATCTATAAGAGCAATCAGTGCTCTTAACTGTTGAACTCTCTCTCCAGTTCCATTATTGTTCTGTATTTTAAAGATTTATTTTATTTATTGTGCATCTTTTCTGTCTCTCTGTCTCTGTCTCTCTGTCTCTCTCTTTCCCATGCATGGGTGCGTGCATTCGCGCACGTGCGTGCATGCGTGTATGTGTGTGTGTGTGTGTGTGTGTGTGTGTGTGTGTGCGCACTGTGCCCATGGAGGTTAGATACCCTTGATCTAGAGTTAGATACCCTTGATCTAGATCCACATTGAGCTCCTGTCATAGATACTGGAAATATACTCCTGTGGTCTATAAGAGCATTTTTACAAAAAAAAAAATTAATACATTTTAAATTAAGATGGGATAACATCACATTCCCCTCTTCCTTTTCATCCCTCCAGCCCTTCTCAGGTACCCTCCCTGCCACCCCCTCTCATGAAACCCCAACTTAAGCTTAATAGCCTGTTTTTAGTTATTACTATTATTACAACATATGTATGCATGATTAGACAATTAGAATGCAATACACAACATCTATTAGAATCATAAGAATCATACACAAAATTTTATTAATTTTCTTTAATTCCAAAATCTTATAGACTTAATTTCTTTCCAAATTTGAATATCACTTTCAGATTTTTCTCTTGATCCTCTTCATGGGAGGCTAAGACAGGGCAGTTTGGTGAAACCCTGTGTCAAGATAAAACACAAAAATGGCTAGAGACATAGCCAGGCGGTAAGGTGCTTGCTTAGAATGGATGAGGCTCTAAGCTCCAGTCCCAAGTCTCTCTTCCTCTCCATTCCCCATTTTTCTCTCCCATACTCACACACACACACATGCACAAGAAATTGCAAAAATTTCATAGAGAAAATTTATTTTTAGGTGGTTTTGCTCTCTTTCAATAAAATTCGGTTAAATATAAGTACTAAAACTGGATGGTATATTACGACAGGATAATTTAAAATTATTTATTAATTGATATAATAGATATTTCTAGAGTGGCAAGTATATTTATACTTTATTCCACTTTTGGCGACTAAGATGAAAGCTTCACACACACTGTTTAAGTACGCTACCACTGAGGTATATCTCCAACCTTTGAAAAAGAACTTTTTTATGCTGGGTCTTGATGAATTGTTCTTGATCTTTGATCCTCATGTGTCAAAGTCCTAAGTTGCTATCATTAAATAGATGTGTTCTCGTGCGCAACCTTTAAAATGTATTAAAGAAGCAGGAGCCCTTGGTAGTTGGCTAGGCTTCCCGTATCAAGCATAATTTTCCTCTTGTTGAGTGAAAAGTAAGTCCAATTAAAGAGCTGTTGATAATCAGCAAGGTAAGAAGTCTCACCAACATGACTGCCTAAATACGACTGAAGAAGGATGGCACCAATAGACATGCTAAAATGGATAGTTGAAAGTCCAGGAGATTCCAGTGCTACACAAAGAACTACAGCTAACTAAGGAATGTTGAGAGCTGGACAAACAGCCTTCCCCAAGGAAGAGCATAGCAATTTTTTATCCAATACCAAATAGTCAGCCCTGAAAACATATACAAAGAAGTAACATATAGAGTGAGAGAAGGTGTATTTATGTAGGTAGGAATACATATGCACTTATACATACGTATGGAACAACAATTAAAGGAAAAGCAGCCATCGATTTGAAAAGGCGCAAGGTAAAGGCACTACATGGCAGAGTTTGGAGGGCAGAAAAAAATGATGGAATCATTTATAATTTCAAAATTTTATTTTAAAAACAAGCACAATTAGACTTTAATATAATTCTATCAAACATGTAAAAATATCGACATATCATAATAATATATATGAGGATCCAGGGTACAGAGTCATTGAAAGGATCAAGGAGAAGGCATATATATTGCCTTCACTACTATGACCACATTTGCATATGTATTACAATTAAGTTCTCATTGAGAAGCTGCAGGGGGTTCGGAATCATTTATAAATTATATAAATATTGATTTTAGTTAGATAGAGATAGTTTGTTGAGCCTATGATCCAGGATTGGTTGATTAGGGTCATGGTTCACATTTGGGAACTGAACCATGAATTTAAGATTTTATAGGGTTTTTAAGTTTAAAATTTATAAACATTTAAGTTATTTTATTATTAAGATTATATTTTTAAGATGTAATTTTGAGAATAAACAATATTTATAGCTCATCATCATAACCCTACTGGCAAGGAAATATTTATCAAGTCACCTGTCTGTAGAGAATGAAAAGGGAAGGCAACTTTCAATAGTAGAAAGTGGCTGTCCAGTCACTAAGAGGCTAACTATGAACAGACTCAGATGCAGGCATCTGCAGTGTGCCATGTTAAACTGTAAGAATGTTCACAGAAATCTGTACTACCAGGTCATGCATAGATGACATATATTAGTGCAGAGATCAGACTGCTGCATTAGCACTGTGTACTGACTGCTCAGCTCTCTGCTTCCTCAACTAGGGAAGTCATCTGCAATGAGAGGCACACTTTGCACCCCAAGGGTCTTTCTCTTCCCTGGAGGGCCATCACATAAATTAACCCATGTCTCTTCCAAGACTGTACTGTCCAAGGAGGGACAGTAAACAATAGAAGCTAGCTGATAGGACAGCTCAGAAAGTCGGTTAGAATTCTAGAACCAAAATTGTCCAACTAACCACCAAGAAGAAAAGCAGATCAATCTACATCATAACCGCAAACTTGTTCACTCCTTTCTGAATAACCAATCTGAATCGTCCAGATGCATTGTCAAAGTCCCAAGTCCGTGGGGAGAAGGAAAACTCTCTGAATAGTTCACTTCTTCAATAACATAAACAAAGCCCGGGTATTTCCCAAAAACTACACCTATATTCCATTCAGCGAGTGTTGGTTCAATATCAGTATTAAAACATTAGTCTCTTCACCCTTTTGTGATTGTATTTTTTACCCCCATTATAAACATTAAGAAAAGTTGAAGTTCAACGAAGAAAAATAAATTGCATAGGAGGTCCTAGCCCTTCCACATCTGTGGAAGATGTATCTGAGCTTTATTTGATCCATTATATGGTATTGCTTACCTGGTTTCAATTGATGTAGAGAATAATGGAATAATTAGATATGTTCCAGAGATTAAGTTGTAGCTTTATTGTTGAACTATATTTAACTGTCGGTTGTTCTCTAGCCTGCAGTTACTATCATGAGGACTAGTATATGTATAAAGTAAATGGATTGTCTCAGACAATATTATCAACCTGCTTTCTGACATTATTAATATGTAAATGTAACTTGGACCTGGAGATGCTTTTTCCAAACTAATGACAGCTATTCCTAGAAGATCTTATTGCAGTTTGCTCTATTTATTCTCTACATTATAACTCTTTCATTGACTATGTTAAATTTTCTTCAATTAGTCTTCTCTCTAATTCTAGAACTAAACACATTTTATGTGGTTTACACATGTACTCCAATATACTCTTATTATATCTTTTCCTCAACTTTTACCATCAATTTTCAATGTGACTTTTAATGGTAATTAGTTTTTATTGAAAATAATAACTATATATTTAGAGCTGCACTTTGGTTTTATTTCTTGGAAGCATTTTTTATTTAATTTTATTTTCATGCAATATATTTTGATCACATTTTTACCTCCCTCCAACTCCTCCCAAAGGCTCCCCATGTTCATGATCCTTCTGTATGGAAGTTTACAAGGTAGAACAATTCAATCAAGTTAGTTAACATGTCTATCACTTCATGGAAACTTTGTTCTCTTGGATCCATATCTTCCCCTGTCAATTTCATTGAAATATGAGTTTTTTATTGGTCTTTGCCTTCACTTGTATTCTACACTATCTAGGGGTCTACAAGTTGTGCCCATATTAGTACTGTGTATCAGTGCTCAGTATCCTTACGATATTATGGATACCCTTTTGCCATAAGGCTCTTCTCTAGCTATACTCTGCTTTTCCAAATAAAATAGGTAATAACACATTTATAAGTAATCCAAGCATTACATAAATTGTCAAGTAAATTACAAATAAAGCTAATGAATATTTTTTCTATATTTTACAAAATTATTGCTGTTAAATTTTTTACTTGCTTAAATTTTCTCATTTGTTATTATTGTTATTTCAGGAAGATAATAAGGATACCTGTAAATTTCCACAACTTTTGTTTGGTTTCTTTCTTAGCTAATATTCTTAACTTTCACCTTAAAACTCCCTTGCAGCTTGTAGGCAGAGGAAACTGCCATGGAGTAGAACAGTCTTGGAGGAGTGTTGTTACTGTACATGGTATCAAATGGTCCCTCTCTGTTAGTTCCATAGATGGACTAGACAACATGTCATATTGAAGCTCTGATATTCAGCTTAGACAACCAAAATGACATTAGTCATTTATTTGATAAAATATGATTATTAACAATTTACTCTAAATTCTACAGAAAGCACAGGTCTTAATAGTATCTTTTGAATTTGTTTTTACATAAGTGGGATATGGAGTAATGATCTTATTAAATTTAGAAATGTTGGGTATATTACATTATTTAATTATTCTAGGGGTAGGGGAATATTAGAAATAAATATAAAGTTATCTATATTCTGCCTCATACCATCTTTTATAAATATTAAATATGTATGATGCTTTGTGTTCAAAAGTAAAATATTCATAATATCTTACATATATTACTCTCAAGTAAATGAGTCAAATATTTCCACTTTAAAATGGAGTAATAATTACTAAGGAGATCAGTTCAGAGGCAAAAATGTCCAAAATTCTATTATTGTTGCAAATTACATTTTCCTAAGTTTCCACTTTTCATCTTACAGTGGAATATATTTCTTATTGTGAGCCAATTAGAATAATTTACTCAGATTCAAGTGTGTATTTTCTACCCTAGGCAGATGAAATGTGAAAATACTGAAAAAATAAGATATGTAGTGAACCACTGATTTTATTTGAATGGATCTACAATGACTAACTTTAGACTAAATGGAAATGCAAATAGAAGCATCCTGCTGAAGATGGATAACAGCATTTTCATTTTTTTCATGATATTTTAAAAATTAAAAGAGAGAAAAGTTAGATTACTGAGGACCATAAATTATCCTGATACCTACTAAAGATAAATAAATGTGACAAGCCAGCTTACACATACTGCAATGCTAAAATACAAAGACATATTTCAATTCTGAGATATTGACTAGAGAAGGTCTACTTCACTGCTCTGTTTTGGAAGGCAAGACCTCAGAAGTATGAAAATTAGGCAAGAACTATCGACAAGCATGGATGTATGGCATAAACCGAAGTCTTCATATAATTAATATATATTTAAAAATCTATGAGCGTGTTAATAGGCATTTTCTAAGAGACAGATTTATAGATGCATACAGCTGCTGATTTAACTCATGCTTCCATAAGATCTGGGATGCAAATATGTTTCTAAATGCTCAGTGGGAGGGGAGGCCCTTGGTCCTGTGGAGGCTTAATGCCCCAGCATAGTGGGACGCTAGAGCAGTGAGGTGGGAGTGGGTTGGGGAGCATCCTCATAGAGGCAAAAGAGAGAGGGGAGAGGGGGGATAAGATGGGGGGTTCTGTGGGGTAACCGGGAAGGGAAGTATCATTTGAAATGCAAATAAATAAAATGAATAATAAAAAAATTATAAAAAATAAATCTAAAAAATAATCATCCAGTCTCTTGTCATGTTGGTGACGAGGTGTTTAGCTGGTTTCTTAACCTCATACACAAGCATCTCAATTTGCTTTGCATGAATGTGTAGGATTTAAAATTACCTTCTCTTATTTCAGAATAGTCCATGAATATATATTTCCTTTTAGTTTCTTCTTAGTTATGAGAGTGTAATAAAATTAAATATATTCTAAAATTTTTTTGTGAAATCCAATGTATGATCATAAAGAGTAAAATGCCTTCTTAATTAAGAATATATATTTTCATGCGATGTAAGAAATATGTCAAACTTGATCCATAAACTTTATTGCAAACATTTAGCCAGGAAAGGGATCTGTTCTGATCCATTTATTATTATAACTAGTGAACCACACATATTAGAACTCTAGTTGCTATGCACAAAAGGCTTCATGAGCAAAATTCAGTACTATTAGATAGTTCCAGAAACAAAGCTTTTGATTTAGAGGAATGCATTAAAATAAAATCGATTCTCATGCTAAAATGCTTTCTTTTTTGTTTCCAGTGCGAGCATGACTTAATCTAGGAGCCTTATCTTCTTGAATTTGTTAAGCGTGTAATCTGCTCATCTTTCCAGACATGCCTGAGGAGTCTTTGTTTCATTCCAATTGAACAATTATAACCTTCCTACAGAATTATATCTGTTTTGTTCAAGTGAAAAACAGCACTGAAGTGAGACCTGACCCTGATGTGTTGTCCACATTATTGTCATGCTAACACCATGCTTGTGCCATAAGATATAATTGCATTTCTTTAAGAAATAAAAGTGGCCACAGGCTCTAACCTGGGAAAGCAAATACAGTATTATTTGGTGAACAAATGTGAGAACGTTTCAGATAATCCACTCCTTATAAGAGTTAAGATACCAATATGTAAAGAGAGTTTCTGCAATACTAACCTTATGCTTGTATTCCCAGAAGTGAGAAACAGGTATGAAATACTCAGCAGATAGGAACCTAAAGACTGATAAAGCAATATCACCAGATAAATAGACACACTGGATGTTTAAGAGCTTAATATGAGCCTAAATATTTACAATCTCACACTCTTTAAAGAAACACCAGATAAAAAAGGGAAAAGACTATTCACCAGTAAGTTTTTATATAATTCTAAGTATGAAAATGTTAACATATCAACACACTTAAGGAAAAAATATTGTCAAACACATCGGGTGAGAGCTCAACATAAACATTTAAAATAAAACCTTGACAAAGTTATTCAAATGAGTAACTCAGTCACAATGTCAGAGCAAATTCAGTTGTCTTTAGCATGTGGATTCTTGAATACATGACTAATCTTTAGTCAGAAGTTAAATGTGCTTTAAGTAAGTATTTAATTCTAACAATTAAGGTTTCTTTTTTGAATTCTTGGATTTAAATAATTGAGACCAAAACTGGAGGAATAGCTCTGTAGGCAAACTGCTTGCTCTATAAATGTGGAGGACCCATGTTCAAATCTCCAGATTCTATGTAAAGCATACATCTGTAACCTTAATGCTTCTATAGGGAGAAGGGTGACAGAGGAAAGAGAATCCCAGGAAGCAGTGGTGTGCTACATAGAGTTTTCCTCACAGAACAGAAGGCAATGACCAATATCCAAGTCTTCTCTGATTTCCATAAGTATGCCCAAGCTGGTGTACACTTCCTTTCTCTCTGTCTCTCTGTCTTTCTATTCCTTTGTTATTCCCTTCCTCTGTCTCTCCCCTCTTCCTCCATCCTTTTCTCCCTCCCTCCCTCCTTCTCCTTCTCCCTCTTTTCCCCCTCCACACACAGACACAGAGACACACACACACAGACACACACACACAGACATACACACACAGACACACACAGACACAGACACACACAGACACAGAGAGAGAGAGAGAGAGAGAGAGAGAGAGAGAGAGAGAGAGAGAGAGAGTTGAAGTTTCTAATTACTGTGAGACAAACAAGTAAATAGATGTGTCATGGATAACGAGAGCAGGCTTTGATATTTCACAGAAGGGAGCTATGAAAGTAAGAGAAGATGAAGAGAGAGAGAGAACTCCAGCATGAGGGTAGAAGGCAGAGCATAGTGTGGCACCTGCTCGGGATATGAAAGACATTATTGGGACAACTCATGAAATCTAATAAGATCTGTGGATTAGATAATAGTATTATGACTAGTCAATGTTAATTTCTGGTTCATATAAGATAATGTCTTTATTTTTAGGAAACATACACCTAAGTGTATAGTAGAGGAAGGGAAAAATCATATCTGCAACCTACTTTTAAATGATCCAGGAAAATAATGAGCCACACACATATATTCACACTCCTCACAGAATTATTAATATTTGGGGATTCGGAATAAAGTATGCAGAAGTACTCTTTGCACAACTCTTTTTGTCTGAAGTTATCTGAAGATTAAAAGTTGATGAGGTCAGGTGTGGCGGTGAACATTCTGTATGAATTCAAGGGCAGCTTGGTCTATTGCAAGTTTCAGTTTAGCCAGGGTTGCACAGCAAAACTCCATCTCAAAAGAAAACAAGCAACCAAAACCAAAACCAAAAACAAAGTTAAAAAGTTTAACAAGGAAGCTTTATGATATAATACCTTGATCAAAAGTTTAGGGTATGCCAGCTCCAGGCACAGAAACACACCACAAGACCTACGGGAGATTTTGGGTGTAGGTTGGCTTAACAACTAAATCCTCAGTTATTTCTTTGTTACATCTTGCGAGATACATCATTTGAAAAGGGTCCATGCCATTCTTTGATGACACCTATGTTGGTAAAGACAAAAAAATGAAGATTTTCCATATAGAATCTATAAGCATTGAAGTAATCTTGTACACTTCTTTAACTTACTAAAATTCATCATTAAGATATAGTGTCCTTTGAGATATTAAAGTAGTAGTAGTTTTATTTTTCATTTCCCCGATGGCTAAGCAATTCTTTAAATGCTTTTTGGCCATTTGTATTACATTTTTAAGTGCAATGTTTAGTTCCATACCTCATTTAAAAAGTGGATTGCTTCTTTCTTCAGGCTTAGTTGTTTGTGTTCTTTGTATATCATAGATACTAGCACTCTTTAAGATGTATATTTGTATGGAGGGGAAGGTGGGCACTAAATCCCACCCCCAGCTGAGGAACTGCTGCTCAGAGAGAGAAGGAGGCAATCTCCTTCCGGGTTTGATCTCTGTAGTTTGACCGTGCTTCAGTGGATGGCCATATATTTATGAATGTATGGTCAGCACAAACTGGAATCGATGACTTTAAAAAAAAAAAAACAAAAGAAAATGGAAACATAGTTGAATTAGTGGGCGGGGGGGAGTGACTGGGAGAAGTTAGAGAAGAGTGGATATGATCAAAACATCTTGTACCGCGTTCACAGTGATGTTAAAACAATAAATATCAAACCGAAACATTTTAAAACAAGTTATTACAGTCAGTTCTTCTGTCACACTGGCTAAAAAGTAAGCACTCAAAAGAACATCTAACTCGCTGTCACTCATGACCTTGTAGATAGGGAGCATAAAGTTATGTTTGACCAGGCTAGCTCAGATGCCAGATTGTGACAAAAATTAAAAGATTCTCCTTTGCTTCTATCTACAATTGTATGCCCAAAGCTAAGTAATTCCTCTTCTGCTTCTCCTAGGGACAGATCATTGAGCTGGTTATGAGAACGAACTTGAGACTGTCTGGATTCAAGTTGAGACTGGATAACCTACTAGGTAACTGACTAGTCTCCAAGACAAGTAACTTCACAATTCTTTTATTTAGATTTCCTCATCTGTTAAGTAGGTATCATCACTATGGGGTTTCAAGGGGATTACAGGACTTTTAGGAAAAGAATTTAGAAAGACTGCACTTCCTGACTCACAGAGCAAATCATAGGCATCTTGGTGGTTGAGCTATTGATTCTTTATGTTTCAAATTAAACATTTTGGTTTTGCATGCTTCAGATCACTATTCAGGATGAAGAGTATCAGAGCTGTGTTTGAACTACATGCCTTTGAGGATCACCTTCAGGAGAGACTCTATGATCTCCTAATATGAGTAGAATCATTACTCGGCCATGAAACAACTTTGAAACAATTAGCATTCCTAATTGGTAAAGTCCATTTACATATATATCCTTAAGTAGTACAGTATATATATATGTATATTGCAAATAAATACATTTTCTTTCTTAAAACTAAGTAACTCCTTTATTAATAACTTCATTCCTTTTAATAATTAAAATCATCTTAATTATTAAACACATATCTAAAAGATTATTAGTCCAAATAAAAGTAAAAGCCAATGGGAGTAAGATTTCTGTCCCTAATTATTCTCCTACATGGACATCTGCTCATTTGTGGAATATTAGGAGAGTATATTAAGGTAGTTAATGCATGAGATAAATTATTTATAATCACAATGTACAATTGAGTGAACATTTGGCTTATTTCCATGTAATTTTATGTTATTATGATCCTAAGTATTTTCTAAATCATACTACTAACTAAGATGGTTGCCTCAACCTCAAAACAAAATGATGATTCAGAGAAGAAAGTATATATTATATCCGAGGTATAATGATTAAAAACATAGACTGCTCAGGATGGAATTTAGAACCTTATTTATAAGGTGAATGGTCTTGAACAAATTAGCTAATCTATTTAAGCTTTGATTTACTAGTCATCAAAAATTCATTATTATCAGCATCATATAATACAGACTTGAATCAGATGATGCAGGTAAGGGCAAAGATCACTGGAAACATAAAGAAAATGGAAAGGAATTAATTTCAACAGAATAGATCATAATAAGGCTTTGAATTGCCAACTAAGACTTCAATGGCATAGACTAAAGTAATAACAATATTGAAAGAACTATTCCATCTTCCTTAAGGAAAAAATTTCTTAACGCATATTTTAAATATAGTTCTTATTTGGAACTATGTTGGTTATAAACATTTATAAAATTCGTATATGAGTTGAGACATTTTTGCTTCTTAAATGCCATTAAAGTTAATGCAACATGCAAAAGCCACCATAACATTCTTTAGCATGTGTTAGAGCTGACATGGTGAGATGTTCATCTACAATACATGCTTGCCCTTTGATTTTCATTTTTTTGATTCTTGTCTGTTCATTCATAAAACAAAAGTACCAAACATGAATAGCTACAACTTCCTTTGTAGTCTAGCAAGGCAGCTCAGGAAAGTGAATGGTATACATTTATTCAGTGTTGTTTCTCTTGGGAGACAATATCACTACATTATTATATCTAATTATGCATTTGCATGATTTAAACGTAGTTTTCCCTCTCTTTTTTTGCAGTTTATTAGTGGCAAGAAGAGAGATTCCTGCATGCCACATAAATATGAATATAAATCTTGTTGCCTAGAACTCATTCTCTCCTAGACTTCTTTCTAAACATAATCAAGCCATCCTTCAGATTCGGAGTGCTCTTGAATGGCCACTTAATGCATCTTTTTCTGGATCTAGTTCCCCAAAGGTGCTCTTTGCTGTTTGCATCCCATAAAGTATACCTTCCTACCTGTCCTAACTGCTGTCAAAAAATTTCAAATGCAGACCTTTTTAAGTAGCTCTGTTATCTGTGGAATGTTTGTAGGGAACCTGCCTGCAGACTGAAGTGACAAAGCAATCAGAGGTCACCAACAAGTCCATCGGAAAACAATATGCCCTTAGGATGTCTGGCTTGTAAATTTTCATCTGTTCCTCTATTCCCATTCCTATTTCAATTTGTCTCTAACATCATTTATGTATTTTAAAAATTAAATACTGGTATGCACATGGCATCAATGCCTGATTTTTACAAGCATTTCCCATGAAGATATTTAATTATTTTTAGCATCACCACACGAGTGCATACTTAATGCTTCCTGCTCTGAATTTTTCTACAGTTAATGCTACAAATGTTTGCCATTTGGCCTGCTTGCATTTTTGTAGCCACAGTAAATAATTCTAGGCAAAATATACTTTCTCTTAAATTTGGAACTAGATTGTCTTGGTCTCCATTGTTGTGTCTTGGTTTTGTCTAGGTGGGGTTCTACTGAACCCCGTTTGAACAATGCACCTATAGTGGTCATTTGTACTATTCAGCAATGCTTTTAAACTAGCCAGCTCAACTTTTTCTCTGCATACCAAGAATTGCAGCTTTCTGATTTGAAAAGGAACCAATAGGTAACTAGCTCATATGCCCGAAGGGCAGCTCTCCTGTCCCAGAGTCTGTATCTTTTAATTCCCTCAATCAGTCAGATCTGCCCTGATATGCCTCTCCAGAAAAAAAAAAAAAAAAAAAGCAAATTACACATGCATGCTACAAGAGCTAGCGCTGGCATGGCACCGACAGGAATGAGCCTTTTGGCAGATGACCTGCCTGGGATGGGAAGAATGGCAAAGGAAAGGCTGGTCTCACATCGCTGCTTCCCCAGAGGGATCAAACACGTCCAAACGCGGAGAGTGCACAGATGTGCTTAGAGCAAAGCTGCCTTCCTACGCAGTCATAAGAAAAAGGATGTCTGCCCTTCTCACCTTCATGAGAAATGCTTGTAAAAATCAGGCATTAATGCAATGCACACACACACACAAATGAGTGAATTCAATCTTTTCTTTAGCTTGTTAGCAGGCATAACAGAAAATAACCTGAAAAAAGAATCCCAGCATCATTTAATAGATGCTGTGTGTTATAAAGACTAGTGTGTTGTTTAAACTAAAAACCCATGCCACTGTTATTTGTATATTTCTAAAGTAATTATTTTACATATTTTACATATACAGATGTGACAAACCTCAGCAAAAACTTACAAACATTTCATCAATAGACAGGTTTAATTCCTAAAAGATTCTTTTCAAAAGGGAATCCTTTTTTCCCCTCTGTTCTATAATAAATGCTTGAGTTTATTCCTGTGTCCAGTTCCAATCATGTTTAAATTTAATATAAACCAAGATTATGAAACAATCATTTAAAGAGCTAATGCGATCAAACAGGAATGGTGGTAAATGTGGGTGGATGGCGTGGAGTGTTTTGTTAATATATTCTCAAGAATGAGATTCTACAAGAAGAGTTCTTTCTTCATTCTGCGATGTTCAGAATAACTTGGGGGCTCTGGAGTCACCTTTGGGTGCAGAGACTAATTAGGATACATTCAGAAGACAGGATGCTAGGGAATCAAAGTTATGACTCATGGAACACTGCCTGGAGCCGATGTACAAGATGAATCTAGCTGTCTTCAAACACTTGAAGGGTGGTTGAGTGGAATAGAATCTGCTCTTTATAGCCACCAGGGACAGAGCTATAGACGGAAATGTAAGGAAACAGTAAAACAGTTCAATTCAATATAAGAAGATGTTTCTAGTAAAGGAAGAGCTTTTGAACATTTATATCAGGACTGAATTATAAATATTTTTTTAACATTTTATATAAAACAGAAATGTATATATGGGGGCTGCAAGTCTCTACTTCTTCATTTGGTTGTGAAGTTAAGACTGTTCCAAAAGAATCCTTAGAAACAAAAGGAACTTAGGTATTTAATACTAGAGCTTCAGTATTAAATAATAAATGCAGTTTTTGGCAGAGATAGTTTTCTAAGACTTAAGATAGGCTGGGGAGTGGTAATAGTTCCTATAATTACAACCAACTAAGACAGCTGTGAGAGAGAACTCTTCAGATATCTCATATGTACGTGATGCATAGGAAGTCATGAAGAGGACAGATGGACAAATATGTAAATAAGAAAAAATGCATTTTGTTGGCAGATAATAGGTGAGAAAGGCAGAGGAGATATAAGTGGATTTATCTAAGGTGAACTTTGGGGGTAAAAGCGAGAAATAATCACAGGAAGGAGTGTTGGCTTTAATTATTCAATCTTTGCTATGGAGATAGACTTGTATGAAAATTATAAATTAAATATATAAATTTGAATACTAAAGTAATTATAATTTAAATATTTTAAGTTACATATTCAAAATAAATTTAAATAAAATTCTTATATGAAAATTTATATTAAGTAAATTTAAAATAGATTAAAATATATTTAAATATAAATTCAATTTTAAATTTATATTACATTTGAAGTTCTTGTTTCATCTAACAGCTGCAAGTTTTGTTAAGGTACAGATATCTTAAACAGAAAACCATATAGGAGGCTAATTAATTTATTAAATTTAATTTAAACAAAAGTAAATTATAACTGAGCAGACGGGTCCTATACCAGGATTTCAGAAACAGCCTGGATGGCTCAACAAGAGCATTTGACTACTTTTACATTTTCAAGACCAACCACGGAAACCTAAATCCTCCACTGGGGTCCGATTGCTTGTAGCTTCCCCATCATACCTAGCCTCTCCCATTATTTAATTAAAGAACAACTAGATTTCATTTAGGCGAAGAACCATCTGATTAACGTCTAGAATTACACTCCTCCTATGCAGCACCAGCAAACAACAATACTTTAGATGAACGTTTAAAAATAGATCACAGTTTCTATCTTTGTGCGTTTAGGAATCTTAATAAACACAGAATTTGAGATGCACAGGATCTTAATATAGACTCCAGGCAGAAAACAAAGCCTTTAAAGCTCTCACTGACAAAACTGTTTTCTCATAAGAAATTTTCTTCCTAAAAATATCTATGCTAGCAAATAAAGTCAATGTAAACCAATGTAAATGTAGCTGTAAAAAAGATGCTTTTAAATTGCAGACAGAATATATAGGAAGAAAAATATTTTAAGCCTGTTTAGGAAAAAGTATGTTGTGGTTTCAATATGAAAGAAAAATAAGATGGATAGAGGCATTAAATGCTATTATAAACGTAGTAACAAAATGAGACAGAACTTGAGATGAGAGCTTTCTATACATTCACACGACCATAAATTGTCACGGAACAGGAGAGGTTAACACAGCTCCAATAGATAATATTTAATTTCACCTTTTTTTTCCTTTTGTGTTCCCATTTTCTCCTCATCCTATTTCAAGTCTTTATCATGAAGGCCAGATTCTTATCCTGTGGTTCCTAACCATGAGTGTGCATTACAATTGTCCTGTAAATCCTAAAAGTCACCTCTGGGGCCAGCTTGTCTCAGATTCTGAGTCAGCCACGGCATAAGAACCTGGAAATTTCAGTTTAAGAATATCTACACATGTGCTTCTTCACAGGCAAGCATTAGCCTGTGACTCATGAAGAAGCTGTCCTCTGCCTGAGAATCTACAGCTGCCTTCTTATCTACATCCCTCCGGTTTCCATTTCAGTCTGTTTTAAATACATCTCTGTTACCTTCCTAGTTTTATGACCACAACAGCAACAGTTGGCCATTGATATACAACCCCTGTCCGTGCAGAAAGAAATTACTTGTGATATTTCAAGGTACAGCTTCAACCACTTTCTCCATGATGTGCATTCCTTCTTCATTACTATATAGCAGTTAATAATTTCCCTTTTCTATCATAATTAGTTGTGCATGTATAATGAACCAAGAACACAAAATAGTTTATATATATATATATATAAAACAAGATAGAAAAAATTGATTTAAATTAAAGTAAAATGTTTTAAGTCACATAAATATGTCTAATTTTTTCTTTGGAGCTATACGTTGAACTCAAGGCTAAGTTCACAGCCTATATCACAGGGCTGCAAACATTTCTAATACTGAATTCCTGCTGCATGTAACTTTAAGCAGGTATCAGGAGTGTAGGAACCCATTAACTATGTTAGTCCATCCTCTGAGCTGTAATTCACATGCCTATTTAAACATATGTAAATGAGGACTTTAAAGTAGAAACGTATATAATATGTGCATCGATAAACGAAAACAAATTATGGTATAGATTGTTGCTGTTAAAATCGGCTTAACTCATTAGATTCCTTGTGGCTAAGGGCCTTGAAAACAGCTGGTGTGGAGATCATGGCGCTACTTGCACAGTGCTGAGGGGCACACTGTAAACTCAACTTCCTTTCCCTGTACGTCTAGCCCCCAGTTTGCATCTTCCTCTCAGCATTAGGATACCCTCCCTGTCAAACAATTCAAGGGCATCTTCACTGTTGTTTATTTTCCTCCAGTATAAAAGATAGACAATCATCTTTCACATGTATCTGAAAACCCTCAAAAATTTCCAATTAATGGAATAGATAACAACAACAACAACAACAACAACAAACAACTGAAAATTAATATCAGCTTTCTGGATCAAAAAAAATCACAGTAATAGATATCTGTGGTGGTTTGAATATGCCTGGCCCAGGGAGTGGCACTGTTAGAAGGTGTGGCCCTGTTGGAGTAGGTGTGTCCTTGTTGGAGGAAGTGTGTCACTTTAAGAGTGGCTTTGGGACCCTCTTCCTAGCTGCCTGAGAGACAGTCAGTTCTCTCCTGTTTGCCTTCAGAACAAGATGTAGAACTCTCAGCTCCTTCTCCAGCACCAAGTCTCCTGGACACTGCCATGCTTCCCGCCTTGATGATAATGAATTGAACCTCTGAACCAGTAAGCCAGCACCAGTGAAATGCTTTCCTTTATAAGAGTTGCCTTGGTCATGATGTCTCTTCACAGAAATGGAAACCCTAAGACAGTACCTTAAAAGAATGGCCTTGTTGAGAGGATGTGTGATCTGTATTTTAGAAATGATGAAACTAAAATTGAATACAATCAACAGATTTTCCCAAAGCAAACCCAATTCCACGTCCTTTGAAGTCTACCTGGTTATTTATCTCAAACATACTTAAAATTTTATAGAGCTTATAGAAATGAAATCAATAATTTGGATAGGGAAAAATTATGGTCTTCTAAAATTTCTGAGTATATATGATTGGTGATATATAAGATTACATTGCTTGTCAACTACATGCACGCTTAATAGACTTCAATTACTTGGAGTTTAAGCGTTTCCTGCATCTGTTCCTTAAGTCAGGTAAATCATAGATATTACTTGATCAACTAAGTATTGCAAAAGATTTGACTACTAACTAAAGAGAAAGAAAAGGAAAACACCAAACAGTTCCCACAAGGAAAATAAAATTAGGAGCTTGTTCAAAAGATGAAATGAGTGAAGAATTTCATACTTTGTAAAAATTATTACTATTGGGTCAGAGAGGTGGCTTAATAGTTACAATAGTATACTACTCTTTCAGAGGACCTGTACTCTTTTTCCAGCATCCATGTTGAATGTCTCATAACAATGGGTAACTATATCTCCCTCTTCTAATTAAAACTTAAATTTTAATCCTAAAAATTATTTGTACCAATTTTTGAAAAATAATATGAAATCAAAAATGAGAATAAAGCATTTTGAAGTACATATGAATTTTAAGATATTATAAGAACTAAAACAACAATTGCATAGTTCCTTGGTAAACAAATGAAGTATGTGAAATGACATTTCAAAACAAAAATTTAATTTAAAAAAATAGCAGTTATCAATCTTTAAGGTTATTCTCAAGCTCTTACTCAGCTAGTAAGGCAAAAGAAAAGATATTGCACCCAGTTTATGTAAAAAGTGTCATTCAATGTCATATTTCACAGTGAATGTAAACTGACACCAAATTAACATACTCACATATTTTTTTCCAGGAAAAAAATATAAAAAAGTAAATTAAACACACACATAAGAGACAAAAGAATGAAATTAAAATTTGGTTCTTTAAAAACAAACCTCCTGGGGCTGGTGAGATGGCTAAGTGGGTAAAGGTGTTTGCTCACTGTACTCTATAGTTTTATGTCAACTTGACACAGTTAGGGTTATCTGACAATGATGATTTTTTTTTTTTTTTTTTTTTTTTTTTGGTTTTTCGAAGCAGGGTTTCTCTGTACAGCCCTGGCTGTCCTGGAACTCACTCTCTAGACCAGGCTGGCCTCGAACTCAGAAATCCGCCCGCCTCTGCCTCCCAAGTGCTGGGATTAAAGGCGTGCGCCACCACTGCCCGGCAGTTAGGGTTATCTGAAAGGAGAGAATTTACATTAAGAAAATGCTTCCATAACTTCTGGCTGCAGGGAATTTTCTTAACTAGTGATTGATGGGGGAGTGTCCAGCCCGTTGTGGGCGGTACCATCCCTGGGCTGGTAGTCCTGGGTTCTATAAGAAAGCAGGCTGAGCAAGCCATAGAGAGTCAGCCAGTAAGCAGCACCCTCCATGGCCTCTGTATTAGCTCCTGCCTCTAGATTTCTGCCCTATTTGAATTATTTTCCCGACTTTCTTCAATGATAGACTACAATATGGAAGTATAAACCAATTAAACCCTTTTCTCCTCAACTTGCTTTTGTTCCTGGTGTTTCATGAGAGCAATAGTGATTCTAACTAAGACACAAGAGCAGCCTGATGACTTCAGTTTGATCCCTAGGGCCTACATGTTAGGAGGGGATAACTGACTCTCATGGATTTACCTTTGACCCCCATATGTGTGCAAACCATCACATTTACACACATAAGTAAATGAATGCAAATAATTTAATTCTTTATAAGTGCTTTCTTTATATAATAAAATACTCCTGAGATGCTAATATTATTGTTTACATTGTCTCATAACAAAGCTGAAATGTTCTACATATATTTTCTAGGATTACTTAAAAACACCTACCAGAAGGGAATAAAATGATTTTACTCTATGATTAAAAGTATAATCCAACTTTCCCATCTGAGGTAAGCAAATATAATTAAAGAGATTTGTAATGTATTTTCATCGATGGACATTCTCGCATTCCTTTACTAAACTAGAGTACATGTTTAAAAACATGAAGCTATTCTCGTTGAGAATTTGGGTGTGTATAGCTGCAATGTAGTTCTAAGTATGTCAGCATTTTGTAATGCATCTCTACATAAGTCTCCATACATGTACACACACACCTGGCTCCTACCAATATATCCTGTGTAGTAGACAAGAATGATCACTCTGCTATTACAGAGCTCTCCTTTTAAATGACTTCCATTTAAGCTGTTTTATGACTCCCAGTTCACTGTATTTTTCTGTAGTACATCTTCAGTTTTGGTTACTAGGTTTTGAGATGCTTCCTTCATCACAGCTCTTGTTTAGTTTTCTTTATAAAATGTGTATTTAGTGATTCGAGTAAACAGTGTCTCCTTCTTTTAGACCTCTAAGTCTCTACATTAATCTCCTTTCAAATATGACTTGTCCAAGGTTCTCTGCCTGCCACATTGTAACCTCACAGTCCACAGTGTCTTCCCACCGGATCTCTCTGTTTTGTCATTTTCTATCTTCATGCTTTATGCAGATTCAGCCTTCCATGTACCTATTGTTCCTTACTTTCATTTCATTTTAGCAGTTACTGCCTTGCGATCTACAAAATAAATATTAACCATTCATTTCTGAAATAAAAAATGTCAAGAAGGGAAGACAGTATATAAGGAAGGAAAAAATGGTAAGAAGTTAAAAAAATCAATAATAAAACCATGTTATTTTGTGATTTATCATAAATCATTGAAACTTACTTTTACAAAACATAGAAATATGCAAAATTATCTTGGAGTCAGACACCAATGTCATGAAGTATAGTGCACTTTAGCTCCTACACATCGTACATGAGGCTCTAGGTTCTGTCTCCAATACATCATACAAACACACACAGCAATAGTTTTTTGCAGGGATCATGGTACATGTCTCCAACATCAGCACTAGGGAAGTGGAGGCAAGGAAATAAGAGATTTGGAGAACAGCCTGAGTTGCCTTTATGGAAGAGAGACAGAGAAGAATAGATGGGGGGTGGGGGGAAACTGGAGGAAGGAGGGGGAGAAATAGAGGGAGGGTAAGAAGAACAGGAGGAGAAATAAAAGTGAGGAGAATAAGAGAGAAGTGGAGAGGGGAAAGGAGGGGAGGGGAAATGAGAGGAGGGGAGAGGAGAAGAGAGGAGGGGAGTGGAGGGAAGGGGAGGGGAGAGGTAGAAAGAGAAGAGGAGAGGAGGGGAGAAGAGAATGGAGGGGAGAGGAGAGGAGAAAGAAGGGGAGAAGAGATGGGA
>CM052707.1:74974661-75062753 GCA_028551405.1 Uromys caudimaculatus | reverse complement strand
GGAGAGGGAAGGGGAGAGGAGAGCAGGGGAGGAGGGCAGGGGAGGGAAGGGGAGGGGAGGGGAGGGGAGGGGAGGGGAGGGAAGGGAAGGGAATTTAATGAAGTAGTAGACTAGTTTTTTATCATAAGCACTTTGCTAGGCACTAATTTAAGTTCCTCAGTTCCCCAAAGTCTTTCCAATATCACCAGGCCCAATTGTCTATACTATTTCTCCATTTTGATTTTCAGCCACTATTCTTCCCTACACCTTCATGACCCTCCGAATCCATGACTCCATGAAGCTGATCTTGCTGGGCCCACCATGTCACTGATTTCGTTAGATGCTTTCCAGTTTTTCGATGGTCTCATGAAGTTTCTAAAACACCATCTGTTCTCTTTAAAAGAGAGCACCCCAGGTCTTCAGCCACACATTAGCCTCATTTTGTCTCCTCTTCTGTGTCAGCTCCTTGTAGAAGCTAACGAATGGTGGAACACCCCATGTTCAGTCTCAGGACCCTCTTCTCTTTCATTATGTACAATCTTACCCACAATTTGAATTATGATCTAAACACTAATGATATCGTCTGTGTGCTGAGCTGTGTTCACTTTCCTATACGACATCTCTCCTAGGATTTATTTCCCAACACACATTCATGTCCAAAATCAAATTCACAGCCTTCCCACACAACACACTGTGTTTCCTATCACAGTGAATAACACCCACATCCATCTAGTTGTACAAGCCTGAAAACTCATCTGGACAGCAAACTAATCTGCCGACATCCACTGCATGCCCTTTTGTCTGCTCACAACACTGAAGCTTGGTGATAATTTAAAAATGAAATCCACTCATTTCTGTTCCTTGTTCAACACCTTTTGGTAACTTCCTATTGCTCTCAAACAAACCTTCTACATGACCTGAGATGGCCTCTATAATCTGATTCTACGCAAACCTTCCACATGACCTGAGATGGCCTCTATAATCTGATTCTACTGTTGTGTTCTTTGCCTATGGTTTGTCCTTCTGCAGTTTTCTGAAACATGTAGTTGCCTCTTTGATTTGTTCTTTATTTTCTCAAGAGCTTGCTTGCATTATCTTTACTGTGGTCTAACCTAGCCAAATTCCAGTTTGTCCTTCAGATACCAAGTCACATTTACCTAAGTGAGAGAAGCTTGAACTTCCCAATAACGTCATGTTACCTTGTGTTGAGCTCTCCGAACACTATAAACCATTTACGTTGGAGTTCTAATGACATTTCTTATGATCATTTTCTAATTATTTATGTTTTCAGCTTCTAGATCATATTTTCACAAAGGAAATGATGTTACTTTTTTGACTGTTTTTCTCTCCTCTGTTACCAAAATGCCAAAAATATATCAGGCATAAATAAACACAAGACTAATGAATAACCAAACGAATGCTACTTGTCTGAATCAGTGAGGCACACAGGTATCTGGGGATTCAAGATGAGATGTTGAATCAAGAGGAAGGGCGGGAGAAATCACTAAGCCATCTCGTATTTGACATGTAGACTCTAAGAAAGTTAACCTGGGTCTAATAGAAGGATTCTGGCACAGAACCAGTATTTTCTAATTAAGATGTGGAATATTTGACAAAAGAAGTAACAAGCACAAGGCTGGAAGATCACAGCTTAAATTCATACCTTTGCTTATTCAATTAATCATTCAGCCATCTACTTAACAAGCATTAAATGCCTGTTTGTACTTTATCCTATGCTAGCCATTTTGGCTACCAGTCAGAGATTATTGTCTATAAGAAGCTTATAGTCAAATAGGTAAGTCACCACAAGGCCACAGTAAATACTGGGGAAACAGCTTACTTCTTGGTGGGAGGTTGATTTCAGTGACTCTAGGAGTAACATGTGACTAAGCTGGAGGTTAGTAGAGTACAGGCTGATACACCTAGATCTGATTTACTTGAACACAGTAGAAGGAATCGGGTAACCTTTTTGGAGCCTCCTGTTTATAGCATATTGATTGCTTTTTGAACAAAGAACATGGTTGAAAGAAAGACCAACTTAAAAATAAAAACCCTCTATGGGACATTTGACATTGCAGGCCAGGTTAAAATGGAATACCATTAGACTGTAGTAAAAGAGATAAAAGTTTAAAAGCAAAATGGATTATATTGAGACAGATGTTACTATAAAGTACTTAGTAATGACGGTGTTTAAGAAATAGGAGACATTGTATTATAGTCACCATGTGTGCACTTTTCCTTCATTGATGGTAATGAAGACAAGGATTTTATATTATGTATCAAAATTTCAGTTTATCCAGATTTAAATTATCAGCGAGACCTCAGCATAAGAAAAATATGCCAACAGATAGTTCTCGTAAGTTTTCATAGCAATTACTTTCAGGTGGAAAGAAAAAACCATAGATATTCCTGCTTATTCCCCTTGTATATAAACTCTAATCTTGTATTTATTATTTTGCCATAGCCAGACTTTAATTACAATCTTAGGAGGAAAAAGAAACTCTAGCTCATAAAATAATTGAAGAATGAGCAAACAAATGATAGTCTGGGCTGGCATCTGTGGTCTCTTGGAGTCTGTAGCGCATCTGTCCAGGTCCTTCTGAACTTTAGACTGTCCATTGAGAAGTGAGGTGTTATTCTAATGGGGCTGCCTTTGTATGTTACTTGGTCTTTTGCCTTTGTAGGTTTTAGTGTTCTCGCTTCGGTCTGTACATTTAATGTTTTGATTATTATATGATGACGGAACTTTTTTTCCTGGTCCAGTGTATCTGATGTTATATATGCTTCTAGTACTTGGATAGGAGTTTCCTTCTTTAAGTTAGAAACTTTTTCTTCTATGATTTTGTATCTTAATAATAATAATTTCTGTATCTTTGACATGGTTTTCTTCTCCTTCCTCTATCCTATTATTCTTAGGTTTGGTCTTTTCAAAGTGTTCCAGATTTTTGGATACTTTGTGCCAGTATAATTTTAGATTTAATATTTTCTTTGACAGAGGGATCCATTTCTTTTATCATGTCTTCAATGCCTAAGATTTTTCTCTTTCATCTCTTATATTTTGTTGGTGAGGTTTGCCTCTGAAGTTCTTGTCTGAGTTCTTAAATTTTTCTTATCCAGATTTTCCTCAGATTGGGTTATTTATATTGATTCTATTTTTACTTTCATGTCATGAAATGTTTATTCATTTCTTTCCACTGTTTGTTTGTGCTTTTCATAGATTCTTTAAGGTATTTATTCATTTCCTCTTCAAAGACCTATGTAGTACTTATAAATGATATTTTAAGGTTTTTTTTATCTTGTACTTCAGCTATGCTGCAATACTCAGGGCCTACTGTGTTATGATTGCTGGGCTCTATTGGAGACTTACTGTCCTTTCTGTTATCGATTGTGTTTTTATGCTAGTGTCTAGGAATCTAGGTTTTAGAACAATGTAATTCTAGGTGCTGATATTTGGCCCTTTCTTTGTTGGGTGGGTGTTTTCTGGCTTTGTTTCTATTGTTCTTTCTGGTTCATAGGAGAGTGTGGCCACTGTGTGTTGCCTGGTAGGAAATTCTTCCTGGATCTTGATATGCGTAGGCACTTGGGTTACAGGTAAAAATGTATGTTTTAGGTTGGGAACTGTCAGAAGAGGAAAGCAGGTGTTCCACCAGAATCTGTACATGCCCCTGTGAATGGGGTCAAAAAATTAGGACTGGCCTCAGCTGTTGTCTGCTACAGAGTTTGATATGGGACTAGGGGATGGGATTTGGAGGGATGGGGGGTTGAAGATCTGTAACTACATCCCTATTTCTCTCTCTGGATTGGCTTTTCTGCTCCTAGGGAATGCCTGTTGAAGTTAGGCACTGGGATAAAGCAATGAGTTGGAGGAATGGAGTTTGGAAGGAAGATCTGTGTGATCATTTGGAGAAAGGGATGGGGGTGGAGAAAGGATAAATTAGGTGGTCTCCTATAAAGATGGGCATAAGACTCTGGGACTGATTTGGGGGGAGATGAGGATGAAGTCAAGATATACAGTTAACCTACCTTCTTCTCTGGCCAAAGTTGTTTACTGTTTTCTCCCAGAGGTCAAATAGACTCCAAGAGACCACAGAATCCTTCTCCAACTACTATACCTAGCAAAACTTTTGATCACAATAGATGGAGAAAATAAAACCAAATTTAAGCAGTATCTATTTCAACTGCAGCCCTACTGAAAGTGCCAAGGGAAATTTCCAACTTAAGAGGTTAACCACGCTTAAGAAAAAACAAGTAATAAATAACCAGATCAACAAATCAAAAGAGGTGGAACATAGACATGCACATACTACCACTGCCACCGCCACCACCGCCACCACCACCACCACAACAACAACAAAACAACCTGTTCCTTCTCTATCTCTTCTGATTGTTTTTTGTTTGAAATCCATGCTTCTTAGGTCCATTTGCTTGAAATATTATTTTCCATTATTTTACCCAGAGGAGATGTGTGTCTTTGATGCTAAGATGTGTTTTTTGGATGCAACAGAAGGATAGATCTTGATTTTGCATCTATTCTGCTAGCCTGTATCTTTTTGTTGGGGGATCAGGACCATTGATGTTGAGAAATATCAGTGTGTTATTTTTAGTGTTTTGTTGTTGTTATTGTCGTGGTGGTGGTGGTGGTGGTGGTAGTGGAGGAGGAGGATAGGTTTAATTTGGAAAGGAAATAGATTAGATATGGATGGAGGGGGGGATAATGAAAAGGAGGATCAAGTGGGGAGTTGGAGGAGAGAGGACAAAGAAGGAAATAGAGGGAGAGACGGATAAATCAAGAGATACTAGAGGGGTGGTAGAAATCTAACACAGTAGAAGCTTCCTAAACTATTCATATATGAAATCAACCTAAATAAGATTGTAAATAATAGAGGGCACAGAGTCTCATCTGGACTATCAGCATCAAATGAAGCATCCAGTACTGGGATTGGCTTACATCTAATTGAGTTGTTGGCCAAAGCAGTCCCATAGACATCTCCCATCAATCCAGGCTGTGCCAATACTATAGTTTACTCTCCACAAACTGACCTCATGACCCCTTTGTGAAGACAGTACCTGCACAACACATTGGACGTGGAGAAGTCAACTTGGTGCCTACATAGAGCCTTTACCTCAGTGAAGTGTCTTTGTTAGAGGAAGGTACTTTGTATGATACCAAAAGAGAAATGTAAACATCCAAGATATGCTAGTGCAAAGGTAGCTCATTGCTTCTGGGAGTATCCAACTCATATCTGATTTGATCTAAAGCCCATTTGATAAGACTGAATCCACACATGATACAGCTTGAGTGTTAAGAACCTGAGATTAGCAGGGCAGTGGTGGTGCACGCCTTTAATCCCAACACTTGGGAGGCAGAGGCAGGTGAATTTCTGAGTTCGAGGCCAGCCTGGTCTACAGAGTGAGTTCCAGGACAGCCAGGGTTATACAAAGAAACCCTGTCTCAAAAAAAAAAAAACAAAAAAACAAACAAACAAAAAAACCCCTGAGATTAAATATCTCAGAGACTTAGGGTTAAAAACAAATACTACGTTTCCAAAATAATAATGCTGCTGCTGCTGAAGATGATAACTGAGTAGCAAATGACTCCTAAAAACATTCTACTATTCACATACATGAGAGTCTAGCTTAGCCACCATCAGAGAATCTGCCTTCTGCAACAGACACGAACAAATACAGACTAGCAGATAGACATTATGCAGAGTGTAAGACCTTAGAACACTTAGACATAAATGGAAAGACTCAATCAAATCCTTTCTCTTAGGGCTCAGGAAAGAGAAGGCAGAGTTTAAGAGCCAGAGGTGATGGAGCACATCAAGAAAACAAGTCCCTCAAAATCAAGATGGTCAAAACAAAATCCAAGAAAGTGAGACAGTTCTGTACCAGGTGCATATTCATTTCTCTCTCTCTCTCTCTCTCTCTCTCTCTCTCTCTCTCTGTCTCTCTCTTTTTCTCTCTCAGTTTAGTGTTTATGGGATTCCTGAGTGTGAAAACAGGTAGAATTTTGATTTTTGTGCCTTCTTATTGGATTCTTTTCCATCTGTTTGTTTGCTTTCTCCAATTTTGATATATTAATTTTGTATTATCTCATATTTTGTTTTGTTTTATTATACTATATTTTTATTATTCAAACTGAGAAGCCTGTTTATGTATTAATGACAGACAGAAAAAAAAAAGGGATCCAGATAAGATGTGAGGTGGGAGAGGAACTGAGAGGAATTGAGGGATGAGAAGCCACAGTCAGATTCTATTATGTGAGGAAAAGAAAAAGAAACTATTTTCAATAAAAGATGGCTGCTTTTCCAGAGGTCCTGAGTTCAATTCCCAGCAACCATATGGTGGCTCACAACCATCTGTAATGGGATTCCCTCTTCTGGTGCGTCTGAAGAGAGCTACACAGTGTACTCATATAAATAAAATAATAAGTCTTTAAAAAAAATAAAATAAAAGATGGCGGGAGCGGGGGCAGTGGCGGGGGTAGCGGGATCTAATGGGCTCTCTGAAAGTCTTCATTTGATTGGAAAAAGAGGGCTATTTCAAATGAACATCAAGACATTCTGTATAGTGTAACAGGTTATTTTTATAACTTCATCGTATTAATTGGATGTTTTATATACATATATTTCCTACACATGCTTGTCTAAGTGATTTTGTTTGTAAGCAAATATGCTTCTGAAAAATAATTCTGTTCACATTTTCCTTTTTTAAGTTGCCTGGTTGAATAATAACTGATATAAAGTGCTATATCGGGGCTCATTTAAAATATTGATATTACTTGTAGAGAATTATCGAATCTATTTAATGTATTCAAAAGTCATGCTATAAAGTTGGTTTAGGATAACTAAAACTTTCAATTTGAAGGGACAAAATTATCTTACTTTGTCACTGCAAGAATGCAGTTGAAAGTCGGGCAGTGGTGGCGCATGCCTTTAATCTCAGCACTTGGGAGGCAGAGGCAGGCGAATTTCTGAGTTTGAGGCCAGCCTGGTCTACAGAGTGAGTTCCAGGACAGCCAGGGCTACACAGAGAAACCCTGTCTCAGAAAAACAAAAACAAAAACAAAAACAAAAAAAAAGAATGCAGTTGAAATCTAGACTGTAGTCTAGATTTCTCATTTAATTTATTAGCTCATTCGGTAAGTACTATATATATAGACAATGTATAGTCTTGGACGCTCAAACTAAGTGCTACATTGTCTCTTTTTAGAGGATATTAAGCTCTTGAAGCCTTCAGGGAGGAGATTTTCTAAGATTGCTTTGCATCTTCAGTGCCCAGAATGTGGCTCAGGGTTTGCCCTACCACTACCATTAACTTGAAAAATCAAATTTTTATTATGATTGAGTTCACAGTTCTGTGTTAATGTTTCACACATGTAGAATGTATAAACATTAGTTCTTTTCATTGAACAGAGTTCTTCTAAAATTAGTAGTCCCTTGACTTGTTACTTGACAGAGTACATTTAGAATTTTATGTCTTTCTTGAGCATAAGAAAGTTGTAGCCTGTTGCAACGATACATATCTATAATCACAGCAGAGGCAGATATTTTCCCCACGAGTTCAAGGACAGCCTGACCTGCATTGTGAGTTCCAAACAAGTCAGGGCTACACAATGAAATGATGTCTCTAGTACTGGTACTGCAATCCCATTACCTCCCACACACAGCACAAAGTGAAACAAAACACTGGAGTGTGGCTCTTGGGAGTGAAAACTTGTATAAAGTTCTGCTTCACAAACGTATTGTTTTCAATTTTGTAAAGCTTTATATAAAAAAATTAATCACCTGAAAATGAAAAGGTATATCATCTATAAATTCAGAATTATCAAATGGTACATGTATTTTTTTTTTGGTTTTTTTTTTTTTTTTTTTTTTTTTGCTTTTTGAGACAGGGTTTCTCTGTATAGCCCTGGCTGTCCTGGAACTCACTCTGTAGACAAGGCTGGCCTCAAACTCAGAAATCCACCTGCCTCTGCCTCCCAAGTGCTGGGATTAAAGGCGTGCGCCACCACTACCGGCAGTACATGTATTTTTTAAAAAAGAAAACAAATAGATAAAAATAACTCACCCTGAATTATCATTCATTTAAAAAAGTCTGATAAAATGAAGGCGCTGAACTAATCACACACTTACATAAGATAACCATAGTTTTAAAATGTGAATGAGAGCATGGAGTGTTTATGGGGCATGGAGAAGAGTAGCATTGTAACACACTGGTTTAATGTTGGATATACATTAGATGTAACATGCAATTCAAAAATTCTCCTTGTCCTGTCGGGATTATAAATCTATGGTTGATGAAAAGTCCTTAATTGTACATAAATACATAAGTAAACTGTGGTTTGATTTTAAATGGATTTCTTGTGGATGTGTGCAACAGAAATGGCTATCTAGGTATTTTCAATCCCCAAGTACAGAAAAAAAAAGTGACTTACTAAAAAACAAAACAAAATACAAAGTACTTTAGCTACTCACTGAAGTGATTTCTGATGGATGAAGACAGTAGACTCTGTCTTTACTAGATCCTTTACAACTGTGTCTTTTCTTTGGCCATTTGAATAGCTTTGCATTGAGCCCATTTTGTTTATAAAGTTGGCTTATAATACAAGATTAATTGGAAATATTTCAACACCCAGTGGACTGTGGCAAATTGTGTCTTAGTGACTAGGGAGAAATCTTGGCTTTTCAGTTCAGACCAGTAAAACCGAATGACTGGTACAAATTCTCATCTCAGAAGCAACCTTGGAATTCTGGTCCATCTTAAATCACAGAGTTATTGGATTAGCAACACTGGCAGGGATGATTGCCTGGTTTCTCTGGGATTGTGCCATGTATTCTTAAAATGACATTATATTTAGTAATATATAGTCCTCAAAGAAAACACATCTAGCTTTAGGTTCTGTAAGTTTACAATGATCATTTCACTAATACCATGTAATAAGAAATATCTTCTGTGTCTCGAAATAGATATCCCATGTATATTAGTTGACTGAAAAGAAAATTCTTATAGAATTTTTGTTTTTGTTTTTTTTGTTTTTCAAGACAGGGTTTCTCTGTGTAGCCCTGGCTGTGCTGGAACTCACTCTGTAGACCAGGCTGGCCTCCAACTCAGAAATTCACCTGCCTCTGCCTCCCAAGTGCTGGGATTAAAGGCGTGCGCCACCACTGTCTGGCAGAATTTTAAAGATTATAGGTAAAAGAAAACAGAGCTTAAAAGAGATAAAGTGATTTCCTTCTAGCTCAACTTCTATCCACTAACAGTTAGTTTGGAAACCTAGGGAATCCTTGAAAGATTCTTTTCCTTGAGTTTCTGTGTTTTTCCAGGGACATGATAAATTCACATATTTATATAACTCTATGACAATTGGTTATACAAAGGCATGTGTGTGTGTTTTTCATGTAAATGGGGAGATGAGAGAAACAGGGGTTTAAAAATAAGGCTATTGTGAAATGTGAAAGTTTTTTCTTACTAACCAATCCAATTAATTATTCTGACCTTTTGGCTGGAAACACAATTTGCATATTTTTCCAGGCAGCAACAGGGATGCTGGGTAAGCAATTCTAATTTCAGATGCTAAAAGCTGTTTGAAGGAAATATTTTCTCCCTTCTATAACTGAGAGCTAATTAAAATAAGTCACTTCTCCGATACACAGTGTAAAGAATGGGATCAATGTTATGTATGAGCAAGGCTCTTAATGCTTTTGTGTCTATGAAGTTCAGGAACGTGTGGTTTGATGATGTTTTTCTGGTTGGAAGGCACTGGCAACCTCACATTTTTATTTCACTTGACAAAATAAAAAGCAGCTTGGTGACAGTAATAACTGGGAGGCAGATTAGACTGTTTGACCTAACCACATATGGCCTTTTATAGTTTGCTTTCAGACAGCTCATCTTTTGAGACTTCCATCAGTTCATAAAAGCAGAATTTAGCATTTAATGTTCTAATAGCTATGGAACTTCTGGGGGAAGAAAAGACTACTTTGAGGGCATAAATCTCTCAGCATTAACATCTAACATCCTTGCTCAACAAACTCTCTCATTTGGACCTTTCATAGAGAACGGGATGCTTTAATGAACTAATACATTAATTCACTTCACAACATCAAACAGTTTGATGCATTTTTCTGTAATCTTGTCCTTTCTTCCCTGGTATATGTAAAATGTAACAATAAGTATTAAAGGGTAGTTTGTGTGCACAGCATATTTTTACACAGAGACTAAATAATGACTTAGGATTCAGCTGTCTGTAGAGCTTGCATCTATCTTTTAGGGTCTTATTGTAAATGGGTTTGTGACATCCAGCTCACAGGACTGTTGTTATGATTTTAGGGAGGAGGTTGCCTGGAACAGCTTCCCCAGGAAGCAGAGCCAATGACAGCCTTCAATGGTGATTTCCCTTTGTAAAGCACATTGTAGCATACATGCATATTTAAATTAATCAGAAATAGGAAGCTTATTGTTAAATAATTACAGTAAAATATAATCCAAGTAGGTATTATGAAGGTACTAAAAGTCCAGCTTTTTATGTGTAGTTTTGAAGTCTTCATTATGGTGTGATATGCTCCAGGATCGATGTTTTAGTGATGACATGTTGAAATGAAATGACAGAATCATCAATATGACGACCTAGGAATAATGAGCTCTTGGCAGAATGAAGATGGAGCCTATAATACTACCTTCCTTGGGGAGGGATGTCCTCAAGTCCTCTGACAAGATGCTTCCAGTCTGTCCATGACTTATTTCAGGAGGTGGAACAAATTCACTACCTTAATCTCACAGGAGCTTAGGGCGACCAGGATTACCTCTCAAACCTTCCAGACTTCCTCAGTAATGGTTGCCATAGATTCTTCATTCTGCCACTGGCCATAGACTTTTCCCTGTATTTCTATACTATCTTATATATTTGATGCTTATATATACATAAATATATATATATATATATATATATATGATCTTATATATATATTTGATGCTTGTGTGTGTGTGTGTGTGTGTGTGTGTGTGTGTGTGTGTGTGTGTATCTTCCCCTATATTTTTAGGATATAAACGCTAGACAGACAAGCATATTTTTCTGTTCTCTTCACTAACAATTTTTCAACACATAACATTTGAAACTGGGCAGGTATTTATGGCTATTTGCTAAAAGTTTGATTAACCAGCCATTTATGAGCCAATACATTTTTTTATTCTACAGTATTTCATGTTCTTTTGGCAATACATATAAATACAGATAAATGGCTACAGCACAGTCATAAGAACTTTGTGTGAGGAGTGATCATACACATGCACATGTGTGCGCGCGCGCGCCCACACACACACACACACACACACACACACACACACACACCTTAGTAAATTTTAAGAGTTTGATAAGTGATATTAAACAAACCTCATATTGGAAAGAAGCAGCATCCAAAATCATACTTGCTAGAACAAGAACAAATACAATAAGAGATTTCTTAATTCTCATGCCTCTATCCACTCGCTGGAATGAACACGTGCCGAAATAGTACTTCAGTTTCTTCAGATTCCTTTAAATAGTGAGTACTCCTAAGTCACATTTAGCATTTTTATCTTGGTTCAAGGAAGGAAACTTTTATTAGTGTTTATAAAATACGAGTATCCCATGGGTTAGGGGTCACGAAGAATACATCTTTGGTCCTGCTTCACATACAATTAAAAATAGTTTTGCTCCATATTAGAATTTAATGTGTGAGTTATATGTTACAACATTCTTGTTTGTTTTTGAGAAGGATTTTGTTAGGTAGCTCGAGTTATCCTCAGAGTTATGATTCTCTTGATTCATCCTCCCAAGTACTGGGATTACAGGTGTGTGCTACCAAAACTCTTCACATAATTTTAATTGCATAATCATGTGCTTTGTAAACAAATTTTTGATTAGTGTACAAAAGAATGAGTTTCATTTGTTCAGGAAAGAACTGAGAAACAATCTGTCAGATTTGTAAGAGACTTCTAACTTGGCAGATTGTTCAATTTAACTTCTGCCCTTCCAGTTCTAGGATTTGAGACTATAATGAGCACCACAACCCAAGAATTTAAAAATTGTATTAAAGCCCATCAAATATCTTTAAAAGAAAACAAATTGATTCTATTCAAGAATCAAAATCTTCTAATAAAATTGTTTCTAAACTCAGTTTAATTAAGTCAAGGTAATAACACTAATAGTCACATATAAAAATTGACATGACAAGTCATATAATGCATTCTTAGGACAAAAGATACACGCCTTGGTCTATTCTTATGTTTTAAAGATAACAATTCACATGACATTTTTCATAAAATAAAACTAAATGTGTCCTGTTTCTTCTTAGCAGGGGATATTGGTATTTTCCTTGCAAATGTCAATCAACATATCCTCCAGCCTTTTCTTTTAAAGAGTTTTGAAGCAAAGAAAGCTCGTCTGTGTTTGATGCTGATTTGCATGTAGTGATGAATTTTAAAATTAACGTTTTTCGACCCTGGGCAGAGTTAGAGAGAAGTGACGCAGACTGCTGGGGCACTTGGGGCATGCTGCTCTCCACATCATGGCTTCGTCAGGTTCTTAGAGCTCTGAGAATGCACCCTAACCAAAGGAACTTGTGGAGGAAAAGGCTTATGTTCTTTTGCAGCTCCAGTTCACAGTCCATCACCGAGGCTAAATCAAAGATGAAGCTGGAGGCAGGAAGCTAGGGGCAGGGACCAAAGCAGAAGTCATGGAGGTAGCCTGCTTACCAGCTTGCTCCATATGGCTTTCTAAACCTGCCTTTTTATATCACTCAGGGCCATGTGCCCAAGGGTGGCATTGCCTACAGTAGGTATCAATTATAAATCAAAGAAATACCCCACAGACTTGGCTACAGGCTAATCCTAAGGCAGCAAATTTTTCAGTTAAGATTCCCTTTCCCCAAATATGTCTAGCTTTGTGTTTTATTGACTAAAACAGACCAACACAAACCATGCTATCTATTCTTAGAGCCAAGGCAACAATTTTACCAGAGTAGCTACTTAGGATATACATAGTAAAATATTACTATTTTAAAATTTTTTATAGGTTAATAGTGACTCCCACTATATCTCAGATTATATATGTCAAAATATAAAATTATCTTGTGGCTTAGTCATCTGTAGATCATGACTGATTCTAAATCTCACAAACATATGCAGGTAAACATTGTCTATGAAAAGTCAAAGATAGCACACAGAATTATCTGTTGTTTTTCTCAAATAGTTATCATGTTCTATATAGCTACAAAGTAACTGAATTTGGCATATGACAAAATGTTAATTAGGGATTAATCTGATACTCTTAATATATATATATAATCTTATATATATATAAATCTTTTTATCTTTCTTTCTGTTTAACTTAATGCACTAGTTATTTGATTCTCTTGATCAGATGAATCATGTTTTATACAATGCAGTTTTAAGGATTATAATGAGTGATTTTATGCATTATCATGTATGAATGGTATAATATTATCAACTCCAGTTTAAAGGGTAGAAATATTTTTTTAAAAGAAAACATAGCTGAGAACTCTTTAGTTTTAGGTGTATACCTGTTTTGTTACATATATAGCTATGAACTACATGCATGCCTGGTGGCCACAAAGTCTAGAAAAAGGCAGTGAATCTCTTGAAACTGGAATTACAGACTGTAGTGAGACACTATGTAGGCTCTGGAAATGCAACAGCTGTCCACCAGAAGAGTAGCAAGTGCTTTTAATTGCTAAGTCATCTCTTCAGATCTGAGAAGTAAATTCTTGACATATTTTATATTAACTTACATATAACTGTGCTATACCTTTTCAGCTAAATGAAATATATATGAAATACGGTGCTATTAGTCAATTAAGATCATTATAAATTAGTGTATATATTCTAAACTATTCTAGACTATTCTAAAACATTTAATTCAATGATATTTGATACCATTCAATTTTATTTGAAACCATTATTATATATAGTTATATAATAGTTATTACTTTAGTCAATATATTTGATTTAGTCAATATATTTGAGATTGAGACAGACAGATCCCAGAATGGCTTAGGCTAGGGTAGACTACATAGACAGCCTGGGCTACAGAGTGAAAACCAGTCTCAACAAAAGGGGGTGGGACTTTAAAGTTTATTGAATTTACATGTATTTATATCACAATAAGTATAGAGATTTTAGAAGTTGTTTTTTTTTTAAATAAACCAATCAAAAAGCACTAAAATTTACTTTGAAGGCCAAGTACAAATTTGATATTTAAAATTTTTAATTGTAGTTTTGAGCATATATACGGATTTCCTATCAGATATAATATAAATGACTTTTATCGGTTTTCTGAGTTTAGAACTGTACCGAATTCACTCTGTACAACTGTGGCCAAACATAGCTGACTTTCTGAGTTAGCCCTCAGAAACTGTAAGCTGAGTCTGCATAGTGAGATCCCAATCGATGGTCTCTGCCTGATCACATATTCCCACAAATGGCTTTCCAAACCAGCGTATCAGGAATGTCCATCTGAAATTCAAAACGCCAGATAATGTCTTTCAGAGCAAACTCCACGTTTCATGGCTGCTGACTTTCTAAGGGGTCAGGATTTTGTTACCAGTGGAATTGCCAACTACCCAATTACTTTGTATTTCATGAGTAAAGTGAATATAGACACATAAATGGAAAATAATTTCTTGTCTATCTTCAATATAATTGAGTATATCTCTATTCAGCAGATTCATTCTGTCCCAACTAATGATCTTGTACTCTCTAGAAAAACAAGTCTTAGGAAAACCACACTAATCTTGGTATTTTTAAAGAATATTATTTAGTAACACCTATGATAACTGATAAATTATTTTCATTATTCCATAATTCAATCATTGTACAACATGATATTACCTACTATTTTTGTAGTTTTGGGGATCAAACCTAGGATCTAGCTCACACTACCTTGTGTTCTATCACCAAGCTCTAGCTTAAGCCTTACGTTATTGTCTATAACAGTGGTTTTCAACCTTCCTATTGATGCAGCAACACTTTAACACTTCATGTTCTGGTGACCAACCTGGAACCAATATATTATTTGTTGCTACTTTATATCTGTAATTTTGCTACTGTTCTTAATTGTAATGTAAATATCTAATATACATGGTATCTGATATACCCTGTTGGTGTCTCAACCTATAGGCTGAGAACTACTGGTTTATAAGAAACACATACTCTAGAAGGCGTGTACATACAACCCTATATGCTATTTTTCTTATACCAAATAAATAGAGATGCCCTGAGATGCACTCCTTTTATTGAGCTTGCCTTTAATTGAAACTTTAACAATCTGTCTAAACATATGTATTTTCATTTTTAGAATCAGTGGCTATTATCATACACATAATATTAAGACTTAAGCATCTTATATGGTCATAGGGAATAGAGATCTGGCAAAGCATTCAGATGCTCTCTAGGAAGAAAGTGCTTAGGAGGACCCACCCGTATTTCTTCTACTAAGAGTATGCTCCATTTTAAATGACATGTGATAGATTTTGATCATATGGCTATGTGCAGGCCAAGCCCTCAAGACCACAGTGGGTTCCTGGGAGGAACACTGCTTGGTCTTATGGTTGCCATTTTTTTGACAACTACATGAACAAATATTTGGACATGTTTTTATAACAACAAATTATCTCTTCCAATTACTCTCCAATTTACACTTGTGTTACTATTAACAGCTAGATTGTCCTTTCACACAAATAATAATGGCCTCAACCACTGAAATGAAAATCAAAAGCAGGCAAGCTTAGTTTTCTTAATACTGGGACAGAAATGTTAATTACAGAGGATATTGAAATATAAAAGAACTCCCTTTGCTGTCTCCAATCTCGTTTGAACTTCTCAGGGGCTTAAATATAGTGTTTACTTGGCAGATATTCATGTCTAGAAAATGAAGAAATAGGAAAATACCATACCAAAGTAAAATCTCAGATTCAGGAATCGACACTAATCTGTATCAACCATATGACTGCTCTCGTTTAGGCAAAATTTCTTCCAGGAGGCCAACATTTAATTCTAAATTAATGTTTCTAGAAAATAGTTAATTTTTATCTTCATAAAAATATTCATGATGCAACAGATGCATGAATCTAAAAGACAATCTTCACGACTATTTTTTTCTAGAAGTATTGGATTAATAGCAATTCAATTAGGGAGAGAAACATATATACACACACCTTTAAAATATCATGAGTTTTGTATAGAAAAGACACAGAACAAAGAAGTTAGGTGCTGTTTAATAGAAATATCTCATAAAGGAACTTAAAATTGCATTCATGAAATAGAGTGAAAAAGAAAATATTATGTCAAGTGATTTTAATTGCCTTCTAGTATTCTCAAAAAACCCATTAACATTGTATGCACATTTGACAGTGTCGAGTATTTAAATTAAGAGACAGGACTGCATCACCAACAAAGATCAAAATTCACGTTACTATAAGAACAATAGAACAATTAAATTTTTTGTACAGTTGGGCTTTCTAAAATATAAGTAACATCCTGCCTCTAGATGGTTTGCAATTCTCCATTTTACTTAGTGTCCAGTCTGCCTTTCTTTGTCTACAAGAACTAGAGAAGGAAATACAGCATGTGCGCCTGTTCTCTGCACACTAATCTACTGCCATAGTTACAAGTAGCCCTGGCTGTCCTGCAAATTGCTCTGCAGACAGGCTGACGTTGAATTCAGAGATTTACCTGCTTCTGCCTCCTGAGTGCTGGAATTAAAGACATGCAACCCCCACTACCACCACCACCACACCAGCACCACCACCACCAGCACCACCACCAGCACCAGGCACATGCCACCATTCTGGTCATACCTGCATTCTTCCCAATTTCACCATAACCCCATGATCATATCTCTCTTGGGACCTTTATAGTTCACTTCATTGAGTTCAGGACATGAGATCTTCCAATTGCAGTGTCTGCACAAAGATGACTCCCTGGAATCTAGTCTAAATTTAATTTCTGCACCGTGTCATTCTCTATCCAATCTGTTTTTCCTTCTCACAGACTAATCCAGCTGATTTTACCATGTCTACTTAGGTATTAATATGTCTTCTCATGAGTATAAGTTCCAAGAGTGTAGGTGCTTACAGATATATAGCTGGCTTAGAAATCCAGTCTTAGTAACAGAAGAGAGAAATACAACCAATTTAAATATTTGTTAAATAAAAACTTACATAAAAAAACATTTTCAGTGTTTTTTTCCCCATCAACATAGGTATCTTTCCAGGAAACTATGGAATCACAGCTGTCTTAACTCCAGCCTTCTTAGTCATCTGCAAGCAATGTATCTACTAGCAACATTCATAACTGCCTACTTGATTAATATGTTTCATAATACTCGTGTTTGGTCTTGCTTTTGACAGAGAAAATAATGCTATTTTAAATCTATAATAAGGAACTTCCTTCACACATAATTCTTAGCTTGTGTTTCAAACGTCACCTTACATTTAAAAAACTAGGAGGTACACCCAATTTTAGAACCGAAACAATGAATTCTCTTCAAAGGGTCTTTATATTGGAAAATCATCTAACTTGCCTATAAAGTAATACACTGATAAAATTACTTGGGAGGATTTGGTGATATAGCTTAATGGCAGGGAGCTTACCCAACATACAAAAGTTCTAGTTCGGTCTGCAGGACCAAATAAAAGAAAATAGGGTTAATAATTATTCTGTAGTTTCATTAAAATATAAAGCATACTATGTATATCTGAAGGAACATTTTCACACAATGCTTTAAAAATCTCAGAAATACCAATTATATTAATAATATATATTAAACAAAGAACTTAATATTTTTAAGATAGACATTAAATTTCCAAGAAAAAATTCTTGAATAAGACATTCACACACACTCACATGCACACACACACACACACACACACACACCCACACACAATCATCTAAGAGAGAAAATATTAACATGTCCTAATACAGTTTAAAACCCTGCAGTTGAAGTAGATGGCACCCACCTTCAATATTTAAATTCTGATTACACCTAATATTGATTTAAAAAAATAAAATTATATATAGACAGTATCATACAGATTTCTGAAAAAGCATTTTTGCCCACTTTGTAGTTTCTTACTGCTTGCAATTCCTCTAACTGATGGTCTGTATTGCTTAGATGTTTATATTTACACACCATATTATATACTGTCTTGAATGCTTTTGGCTCTGTGCAAGGCACTATTTGAGTTTCAACAGTATACTTAAAGGACAAGGTCGAGTCCCCTACAAGAAAGACACTAAAAAGAAACTTACCAGTAATCTCCAGTATTAAAAGAGCTCAATGATAACTTTTAATCTTACATCTTATTTGAAAGTGGTTCTATAGAGTGAACAAGAGGTTCTTATGCTGGTTATTATTTAAAAAAATAAAAAATCAGAAGAACTGGCTAAGTAAAAGCCATCAATAATCAACGAGAGCAAGGTCAAGTCAATTCTAGGCACATTGTAGTCCATCATGGAGATAGACTAAGGAGATGGACCAGAGCAAGGTGAACAAAATGTTGCAGCATTAAAAATCAGATCATTGTAGATTCTCACAGACTTGGAATCAACTCTTAGAAAAGGTGATCTCTTGTAAATGTCCAGGTTAACTGACAGTTGGCATGGGTCCACTTGAAGAGACAGATGCTAAGAAACGGTGGTAATATGTGATGTTAAAATCCTACTTCCCCTCCATGTGAAATCACTGTCAAAGTTTTGCTTTTCCTTTGTAAATCATGCTTGAATTCGCCCGCAAGATCAAAAATATCTGTGCTTCTGTTCTCCAAAACCCAGAGAACAGCAGTGAGCCAGCTGGCAGAGCCCGCTGGCTGCCTGCCATTGTCGGCTGAGGTTGCAATGTGGTCCCAAGGGGAAAAACAATCATGAATTCTGTTTAACTAGAGCCATAGAATGGCATTTGTTTCTTGATGGACTGTGGGTCTATTACTAAGACAAACTGGATTAAAGCCATTCAGATCCTACTTTCGCTGACTCGGGGAAGATCAGAGGCCTGAGGAAGTTTTCAGAAAAGAGATGACTTTTGTTTGTCGGTCTTTGACACAATAATGAAACAAACAAATAGAAGATAAACATTGAGGAACCAACAATTTAACAAAAAACCCCACCATTTCCAATTGAACTATTTTAGCTTGCTACAGGAATTCCTAAGAGGTGAGATGATAAAGAAAAGCAGTAACAGTGTTTCTGTTACACATTTCCCCATGAATACTGGTAATTACTTAGGCACTTTTAATCTCCAAACAAGGCTTTTCAGTTTGGAATCTGTCTTCTAGAGGAGTAAATGAGGAAGACTATCAGGGGCTCTGAGTGGCCTTCATATTTGGGCTCACTTTTCACCTTGGTAATTTCAGGTCTGCTCTGGAAAAAGATTTGTCGTCACACTCTCTATTTAATACAACAGAAGAGGGCATAGGCATGGTACCCCCTAGGCAACATAGAATGCAGTATTTCCAGGTGGAAAGAGAATACGTCCAAGTTTCAAATTTGAAATTCATCTTTACTTATTAATAGGTCAGTGCTAATTGTGGAAGAGTTGGAATATATATACACACACACACACACACACACACACACGCACACGCACACGCACACGCACACACACAATGTCCTAACACAGAGACTGCCTAGGTGCTTGATAAGTTGGACTGTACCTGAGATTATCAGTGTCTGGGATGTAACCTGCATAGATGTTCAGTTATCATCAGACTCCTTTTTAGAGGATTAGGATATACCATGCCTGTGTAGCTACACAAAAATCATAGATTGCTGTTTTTCAGATTTGAAAGGTTTCACAAATAATGAACATACTCTCTTCCTGATTTGTATAGTATCCAAGCCCTGTACATAAACACTACAAATGGAAAAAACAAAACAAAACCAACCATGTAACTACCCGTGACAATTAATGCTGACTGATATTCAGAGGATCTGGGCTCAACCATGAAAGAAACTTCTGTGTACCTCTGTGAAGGATTTAGCTAGATCAGGTTAGCTTGTAGGCATGCCTGTGAAAGATTTTGTTGTTTAGATACATTCAAGTTGGAGGAGTTACTTTCTATGTGGACAGAACTCTCATAGGCTTGAATGTTGGACAATGTAAATCTGGGGAAGCAGGCTGAGCAAGAGCAATTATTATTCTCTTCTACCTGATTGTGGATACAATAGGCTATTCTGCCTCAAAATCTCCCTTTGGGACTTGCCCATCATGATGGGCTGCACCCTTGAACTGTCCTCTAAAAAAACTTTCTCTGTAAAAGTTGCTTTTGTCAAAATATTTTATCACTGCAACAAGAACAATAATTCATACAATTATCCAAAGAACTTTCATTACTAATAAGTACAGTTATGTTGGTACCTTTGAACTGAGAGAGAGAAAAAAAGATTGCTCAAAGCATCAATAATGGTATACTGGTATTTGACATATGTTAAGAATAAATAGCCCTGAATATTATCTAAATGATATATTTATAAAAGTAAAAAGGCTGCTATGAATCATATATATTAATTTACTCACAATGGTGTTACGGATTTTAATAAAGTGTTTGTTGGCTATTTACATAAAATATGTGTAAAAAATGCAAGTTTGAAATAAAACAGATCTTGAAACTTTTGTTTGCAGGGAACTGTGAATGTATTCATGGGTTTACTAGGTATATGACAAAGGGACTTGTGAATGTGATTTAAGAGTCTGAGATAGAGGAACAATAAATTTTGTAAAGGAAGAATTTTGGCAACAGGAACTAATTTTGCAGAAGAAAAGGATGTTGTATAGGTTGAATTTAAATTTCCTTAATATTCTTTGAAAGGTACCAAACAGTAACTGAAGCTTTACTGCTCTTGCCTTTCTTCATACTCATCAAGGAGAAGGATCATTCTGAAACCTTTTCACATTCTTAATATCTTAAGGAATATCATATGTTAAACTATTTTAAGTAAAGTTCATAGCTTTCACACGTATATTATAAGCACTTAATGTAAATACCATTAACTCTTAAATTCTGAATTTACATAAGACTATGTTAACGGAAGATATTTTCTCTCCTGAGGTGGATGTCTGAGCTATTTCCAATTAAGCTCATAATTTTAAGTTTCAGAAGATATTTAGCTATAGTCTTATGAAGAACAACATTCAGGTTAAACTGGAGTAGTTACAAGTACATATTTTACAACAAAGTTACTTTTGTTCACTGACCTCATTTTTTTTATTCAACACAAAAAAGTAACTACAATATTTCCATATGTGATATGCCCAAAGGCATTTTCCTAGTTGTTTATCATATACCTCTTCTCTCTTTTTAGTGTGTTTTTTCTTGTAATGTTAGTGAGAACACTATACATTCATTGTTAAGGGCAACCATGGAAATAGCCAGTTCTTTTCAAAGAGTGCAAGCAAGCAAGAAAAAGTACAGAAAAGAACCATACCATTCTCAGTGCACCAGAATGCACAAAAAAGAGCTGCACAGTATTAATTCAACCCCATATATTTAGGGAACAAAGATTAACAGAGGGGCTTTCTGAGAGGTAGAGTTGGATTTCTAGAGACAAACTCATTTATTCATTCGGTTCAGACTAACTTAGTTACTAAAAGTAAGACTGTCTTAGTTACTTTTCTATTTTTTGTGATAAGACACCATGACTAAGACAACTCATAAAGGAAAGCATTTAACTTGAAGCTTATGATTTCAGAAGGTTTGAGTTTGGGGGAAGCAGGGGGTCATAGCAGCAGGCAGGCAAGCACGGTCGGCTGGCCGTAGTAGCTGATCACTCTCATCAGGGGGCGCATCCATGACTATGAGATAGGAAGAATGAAAGGAATGATGTGGGCCTTTAAATCCTCAAAGCCTATCCAGGTTGACAAACCTGGTCCAATAAGGCCATGCCTCCTAATCCTTCCAAAACAGTTCCACCAACCTGAGACCAAGTATTCAAATATGTGGACCTATGTGGGACATTCTCATTAAAACCACCACAAAATAGAAACTGGCCTCAGTGCATTATGTAGCACCTGTCTTTTACAGCAAGCTCAATGACTCCCACTTTATACTTGAGAAGAAGGCTCAACAATTCAATAGCCTCCCACTGAGCACCTAAGATTTCTTCTTGTCCTTCATGGCTTACATCCATTTTCTTTCATCTTTGACATTACCATTTTTTATGAAGTCTTAGTCTAGGTGTATAGATGGAATCCAAGTAGTTACTGACGTTACTATGCACTGCAGCTTAGGTCTGCATGCTCAAAGAAGGTATCTTGGTGGTTACTGCAACTTTTATGTCTTCCTGTCTTTAGTAGACTTAAACTTGGCTGTCATTTTCAAGTATTTTATGTGCATCACTAGCATTCATTTGGGGAATCCTATGGTAAATATCACAAAGGTAATATCTGCAATTCAGCAGAAACCATAAACCAACATGAGAATTTTTTTTCATAATTACAAATATTTAAAATTTATAATAAGAAGATGAAAATGATTCTGTAACAGCATTTTAGTTTTTAAATCAAAATGCTGTATTTCAAGGCACCATTATTGTGTAGGATGTACACAAATACTAACTCTTTGGCAACTTCTAAAACAAATATTATGTTACATCAAGCATTTGACAGAATAAACATTATAATTGATGACCTTTTGGTTGTTTCATTTAATTTTGAAGACTTAATCTTACAATTTTAAATGTCATAAATTACTTTAATGAGTATGCTTTTATTATCTTTTCACATTTTGAATTCAATGATCTTATTTCTCAAAAGAATCTATCTTATTATAATAATTCATTTCAATAAATAGCTACTTTAATGTGTTTTAAAAAAAATTCTTTGGGAAAACTAAAAGGACATACTAACATTTTTGGCTAATATAATTAACATATTAACTTATTTTGTTTTGTTTTGTTTTGTTTTGTTTTTTTGAGACAGGGTTTCTCTGTGTAGCCCTGGCTGTCCTGGAACTCACTCTGTAGACCAGGCTGGCCTCGAACTCAGATTAACTTATTAACTTTAATTTTTTAAATGGCAAAATAAAATACATTTACATTATACAACATGTTTTATTACTTATGAATACATTTATAACATTTAAATCCATCCAATGATCCCTACTTAACAAATATAGTATATAGTATAATGTATAATATGTAGTATAATGTATAATATACAATATATAATATGTTTTATATAAAATATCTTATGGAATAGCTAAATCAAGGTAATGTGCATTTTTCTATACTTAAAATTTGTAGTGATGAAACTTAAATCTGACTTCAAAAATTTTCGAATATGTAACATACTTGTCATCATGATACACAATTGGTCCCTTGAACTTAATCTATTCTTTAATTGGAATTTTTTTGCTGTAACTAACATCTGTCCAAGGGCCCCAACTCTCAGCACAGAACTCCCCAAGTAGGCTAAGCTGACTGGCCAGCAAGTCCCAGGACCTACCTGTCTCTGTCTCCCCAGAACTGGGATTATAATAGATATAATATTATATATAATAGATATAATATAATATATAATAATATATTATAATATTATAATAGATTATAATAGATGCAGAGCAGCAGCAAGCCTGGCTTTTAATGTGGTGCTGGAGATCTGAACTCAGGTTCTCATGTTTATTCTGCAACCACTTTATACCATATGTGCCATCTCTCCATTTCCCTGGAATTCAACTTCAATTCTACATGCAATTGGGGTCGTGTGTATTTATTTTCTCCTGTCTGGCATTGAATGCTGTTATATTAATGACTAGCTCATAATTAGTTCTTACTATTGTCGGCTCTCTGATAAGCATTTAATAGGTGCTGTCTTATTAAATTCTGACAAGTCTTCTGTACCAAATAATATTATTTTGATGTTCATTTGCTAGTGAAGAAACTCATGCACAGAGTGAGGAAGAAGGCTAGGGACACCATGTCACATAGCTAGGAATTCATGAGGCTTGGGAGGGAGCTTCTGCTAGGATAACTCTAAGATGAGAGCAGTTGCTACTGAACTTTTCCTGCTGGAGAAGAGTAATTAAAGTCACAGTTATGAATAAATAATAAGATTAAGATGAGCATTGTGGTACCCACCAATAATTCCAGCAAGTGGGAGGCAGAGGTGGGAGGAGCGTCAGTCAGGTCAGGTATTTGAGGACCTTTTCAGCTACACAGCAAATTACAGATAAGCCTGGGCTACAGGAAAAACAAAACAAAAACAAAAACAAAAACAAACAAATAAAAAACAAAAACCACACACACAAATAAAAACAAGCCAAAACTAGGAGAGATTATCAGAATAGATATATCCAAAGCACTGCAAAGAGAACATAACATCAAAAAGGAGGAGAATTTGGAGAGACCTAGAATGTTTGTTAAGGAAAATTTCAAGGCAGAATACAGGCAGTGTAGACACTGGTCCAGCTGTTGATTCTCCTGATATTTCACAGGTCTGGGGACCACATTCAAAAACAAAATATCAAAAGCAATATGAATACCAAGGTGGGTGGGAAGAGCACTGCACCTTTGCTAGCTATGGAACATATCTCTGCTCTTTTATGAAAGGAGTCTTTATTGCTAGCCTCCTTATTTGCCTACATCTCTGGAAAGGCTCTGCAACAGAAACAGTAAAGGCTGATTTCCAGAGGAGAAACTGACAGGAAACCCTTTTCACTGTCTCCACAATAGCAAGAACATGTGTACAGAAATACACTTAAACTTATTTCTAAGTAAGTCTCCTGGTGTGTATTTCTTGGTTTATCCACGCAACACAAAATAACTTCCAGCCTTAATTCTATCTGTCCATTTAGGCTGTATGCTTATTTAAGAGACGTTAATTCCAGTCATACAACACCACTCACGGTACTAATTTTAACAGTACTCATATTAAATTTTATTTAGATGTAAGCTTTGATATTATTGCCAGTATCTTCTAATAGCAAAGACTTCATAATATCTGTCTGATGCTTTTAATTTTTTTGAATAGCCAGCAAATGTTATGACTTAGACATTTTCCTCCGTACAAATGGAGAAAATATGCCTACATGAACTGGCTTTGACAGTTACTCTTAATGTTGACTCACATTTTACATACAGTGGGGATTTTAAAAGAGTTCAGTTTTAAATATTATTGTTAAGGTGATGGTATAGCTCAGTGGCATAGTATATCTTGTATATACAAGACCCTAAGTTTGGATATAAGTGTAGGAAGAGAAATTGGCTTAGATTCTCCATACCCTTTTTTTTCAGGGTTAGACAACTACATAGTTAATATCTATTAGCCACCTCATCAAGTCTGACACAGGCCAATAAAAAGTAAAATAAAAATAGATTAAGGTTAGAACTATGATTTGTAAATTTAAAGAAGGAACAAAATTGCTGGCTATTCTTACTGTTGCTGTTAATAAATTGCTTATAAATTCTCAGGAACCGTACCTGCCCAGTCTATGCATACTGGTTACAGTGACCAGAATTGTAATGAGAGCTGGCAAACACTCTGGATGTGCTAGTTCATTAACAGAGCAACTCATTTGAAAACTTAGTTAATGTAATGACAGCATTACCATATTATTGGATATCTTATTTTTCTAATTCAAAATGTTGACATAAGTATGCCAGGAGTTCACTGTCCAAGTGACTCAGACTAGGATGTATATTCAGTGATTCCACAATATTATGAAACTTCCAGAATGAGTTCCCCTCAGTTAAACATCACTAACTCTTTCTGCTGGAGAGAAATGAGTTGAATGAATGCACAGCTAAGTCACATACATACTTGTATCTTACAAATACCAAGTTAGGCTTCACTTTCTTTTCAATTTCATTCCATGCATTTATTATTTCATTGAGTGCCAAGTCAGATCATTGAAATCTTATTTTCTATAGCAAAACCATGTCTTCCCTCTGTCTGAATCTAAAACTCTGGTAGCATCAATGTTAAAGCCAGTGTGCAGCAGTGGGGAGAGGGAAATGAGCCCAGCATTTGCCTTCTGGACTAGTGACTATTTTTGAGACCGATTCTCAATACTGACCTCCAGCTTAGTGAGTGGCCCAGGTTCAGTTTAAGATTCACTTGCTTTGCTCTTCCAAATACTAAGACTACAGGCATATGTTACAGTATTGATGACTTCAGCCACCAATATTTTCCATATTTCATATTATTAAAGATTAAGTTAAGACACTTTTTGGGCATTTAATTGCAATGGCTAAGCCCTGGGCTATTGGTAACTAGCATAATTTTTAAAGAATGTTATGTTCACAAATCAATATTGCTATATGTTGAGTGCTGATAGATAAAGTTTTACTTTTGAAAATAATGGTAGGCTTCCAAGCTAAGATAATTAAATATGGTCTGTTTATACCAGTGAATCCAACATATATGTTCACATTTTGCTTAGTGAAATGTGCAAAACATCATTCTACTCGAACCATCCTCCTTGGATCGTATTCAGCAAGGACTAAATTAAAAGCAAAGTTCAAGTATATCTTACAAATAGGGAAGGCCATCTACGTATCCTGCCTTGATCCTTAATTAACAGCATAGAGAAACAGCTAATCCAATCAAGACAATCAAGATTAGCATGGATAGAAGTCAGTGTATACACATATGACATAGTTGTGAATGTATTCATTGTTATCTTAGATGTTGTAGACTCTCCTGGACATATTTCCCATATAGAAATGTGATGGAGACTAATTCTTGGCACTTAAGCCTCCCAGCACTGGGTTAGCAGATCCAAGAAGCCATTCTTGAGATGCTGTACATGGCGGGTAAGTCTGGTAGACTTCAGTAGACTTCACTCAGCCTTTGAGGAGGGGATGCTGATGAAAGTCAACTTAATGGGTATCACCAAAACTGTGATCTGTGGCCTTCTTCTAGAGAACAACTCAAATCATCATGAACAATTGTCTTTGGACATCTCTGACTAAGTTTCCTCTCATCTTACATTCGTGCTACAAGTTCCAAGATGTCTTAAGTTTTACAACTTGCAAAATTCCCAAAAGAGATTTGTAGATAGAAATGAATAACTATTATTTTGCTATTACTACTTTACAATCCACCAACTTGTATTCAAGACTTTCTTGAATAAACTGCTACCTTACATAACATGTATGGTGAGCCCAGAAAGCCTGCTGGTGAGCAGAATGCTTGCATAAGCCAGTAACTATGTTTTCCATTTCTGACTCAGATAATGAGGGCTTCTAAATCTGCTTTCATATAAATGTGAAGATAATGATACATAATGGTGTCCTAGTAACTGAGGAAAAGTATGTGAAAGTGTTTTTCACAGCACTAAATTGCAACATGTTTGTGCTTATCAGCTATTGTCATTCCCCTCCAAAAACTACACCAAAGTCTTAAGAAATCAGTGATATCAAGAGCCCATTTGGTGCCTAATGATCTATTTTATGAAAACAAAACAAAGCAAGGTAATCAATGAGCTAACACAAAGAACTCCTGTTCCTGCTTACAATATTATGAAATAGGTGAGAAGATAAGTACATACAGAATCAATATAATTGGTTCTCAATGAACAATCAATATATATAAATGTGTGTGTTAATGTTGGCATCACTCTAGCTGATGGTTGCTTTTTATAGAAGCACTGAAGATGAAGAAACTTTTAAATTCAGTAGGAGAAAAGAGAACTGAGAGCTAGTAGAAATGCTAACAGATTTGGAAGAATTAGAAAGGTGGAGAAAGGGAAAAATCCAGCAAGAGATATTAGAATGGAGGGAGATAGTACTGACATGAGAGTGAGACCCAAAGACATTGCAGTCAAGAAAACCATGCAGTAGAGGAAGGGAAGATTATATACGGAGGAAGAAGTGCATCATGGGCTGTTTAGTTCTATTTATTTATTTATTTTTATGGGAGTACATCACTGTCTTTAGACACATCAGAAACAGATGCTTGTGAGCCAGCATGTGGTTGCTGGGAACTGAACTCAGGATTTCTACAAGAGCAGTCAGTGCTCTTAACTGCTGAGCCATCTCTCCAGCCCCTGTCTAGTTCTAAGTGTACTTGTTCTGACATGATCCTGGGGAAATCAACTGGGAAATGTCAACATCGTTTTTTTCAAATCAGATAAAATAAAAGCTCAGTGAGAAAACACACTGGTTATACTTTTAAAAAAAAACATATAAATGAGATATTCACTGAATGTCAATATACGCTTACAATATAATTTGCTATTAAATAACTGTAATATTTTCTCTGGAAATTGGACTTCTGTTTTCACCATATATCTTATGATGGCCATTGATATTAGTAGTTATTTTACTAATAATGGTTTAATATTTTTCAGACATCAGTCAGTATTTTACAGTCTAAATCATAGTAGCTGAAATACAAATGTAGGATTTTGCCATTCAATATTTCATCCTATGAAAATTATTAGTGCCTCCTATATTCAATAATTTTATTTGATTATGAATCAGTACCATCCTCATCATGACCTCTTTATTATGCTCCCAAACACTGATCAATATTAATCCCAAGGCTCTGTTGATGCTCTTTCCCCACAAAACAGAAGTCTCGGACAACTTTGATAAGAAAAGTCTCCCCTCTAAACTCACGGGAGGCTTCAATTTTTTATTTCATTTATGATTACTGAGTCTCTTCTTCACAGCACACCCCTTCTCACTCATTTTCATACTGCTATTTATAGAATGAGCTTCCCTTACCTCAGAAGTTCCTTAACTGGAAGGATGTATTATACCTATGTTTTCAAATCTACTTGAAGCACTTTGGAATCCTAAGTTTTTTACATTGTGATGAAACCTCAGTTTCTTCCTCTGTATGCATACTTATACAAATATACACACTAGACTTTCCATTTAATTTCAGAGAAAATATGCTGAGTTCTTGAGGAAACATGATCTGGTAAGATAACTCTGTGCATAAAGCATTTTGCTGTGTAAGTCTAATGAATTTTTAGATCCCAAGTATTAGAAGGAGAGAACTCAGTCCATCAATCTGTTCTCTGTGTGTCCACATACTTACATACACATAAACATATACTGCTTATAAGTAAACAATTTTAAATAACTTAATTAATGCTTAATAAGCATCCTAGAGTGAAATAAAAATTCAGTATATACTTGTCTATGTTACTAGCCATTGATAGTTAGCTAACTTTCTTTTTTTTTTTAATTTTTATTTTTGATACTTTATTTACATTTCTGATGATTCCCCTTTTCTTTGGAAACCCCGTGTCCCCTCCCCCTCCCCGCCTCTGTGAGGGAATTCCTCCTCCCACCTACCCACCCACCCATTCCCATATTCCCACCTTGACATTCCCTTTTACTGGGGCCACTAGCATCCTCAGGCCCAAAGTCCTCTCCTTTCTCCCTGGTGGCCATCGAGGTGACTCTTCTGCCTCATATGTAGTCCAAATCATGGGTCAATAGATGTGTATTCTTTGGTTAGTGGTCTGAACTAGAGGACGACTTGGTTTAATAAAACTGATTCAATCAGGCACTCTGAGAGAATTGGAAATATCAAGAGAGGAAAGAGTAGGGGATTTTGGAGGAAAAACAAAAGTTTTCACCATAAAAGTGAGCATAATCATGGCTGACTTTTGGGGGTAATGCTTGGACACAAGTCCCTTTTTAATAGTTTCTTTCAATTTTGAGATCATGATATAATTCCATCATTTGTCTCTTTTCAGAGAAGGTCTAGCTAGACCCACCTCATGACAGGCTGTGAGGTGCCAGTTCAGGGGAATAGGCCTCACTTCCTGTTTCCCAACTGAGCAAACCAGTTCCAGGAAAAACTGCAGCCCATGGGCAGCCATTCAGGGGCTTCCCAACCATCTGGCCTGAGGCAAGAATAGTCGGTCAGCAATTGATCCAGAAAGTCCCTAGACTCGACTCCCAGTAAAGGTTTTATAAAAACCCCTAGAGCCCTGTCCAATCACAGAGCCACCCATACCCTAGAGATAGCCAAGCAACTAGGATAAAGGTCATCTACCTCCCTCAATTCCCCTAATTTGCCTAAATGGAGCCTTTGTGCTCACCTCTGGGTCACCATTTTTATGAATGGTTGAGTCTGCATGCTGATTATTTCTGCATAATAAATGATCTTTGCATTTGTATGCTATTTGAGTCTGGGGTCTTCCTTTAGTGATTATTAGACCCTAACATTCCCTTCTGTCTTAGTCAAGATTTTTATTCCTGTACAAAACATCATGACCAAGATGCAAGTTGAGGAAGAAAGGGTTTATTCAGCTTACACTTCCACATTGCTGTTCATCACTAAAGGAAGTCAGGACTGGAACTCAAGCAGGTCAGGAAGCAGGAGCTGATGCAGGGGCCATAGAGGGATGCTTCTTACTGACTTGCTTCCCCTGTCTTTCTCAGCTTGCTCTTATAGAAACCAAGAGTACCAGCCCAGGGATGGTACCACACACAAGGGGCCCTCTCCCCCTTGATCACTAATTGAGAAAATGCCTTACAGCTGGATCTGATGGAGGCATTTTCTCAACTGAAGCTCCTTTCTCTGTGATAACTCCAGCTTGTGTCAAGTTGACACACAAAACCAGCCAGTACACTTTCCTCTCTCTAAACAGATCCAGCTATCCCTCTTTGCTCTCTTTCAAATTCATAGCTTCTTTTTAAATTTTTTTCTTCCATATATGTATTTTATATACATATATATATATATACTTAAATATATAAATACAAATTGTTTGGTCTATATAGTCTTCATTGTACCAAAAGGTACAACCGAGAAAGGATCAGTTTGCTTTAAAAGAAGAATCCATTACATTTTTGTTTTAAAGAAGTGGATACATGAATATTTTAGTGTTTCAAAAGAATTCACATACCACTCACTACACGTATATTCAATAACATCAGTATAAACTACTGTTTGGGAGAAAAAAGATGATGAAGATTTCTTTTTCACAATTGACGATAAGTGTTTTAATAGAGAAGATAAGGCACTATGTGACAAGGTACAAATATGTCATAAGAATTCTCCTCAACTCCAATGGAAATCCCTTCTAAACCCTTTTCAGTTTGCTGAATAGAGGTACCCAAGGCCCATCACAAAATAAGCACAGATTACGAAACCTCAAACATACTAACCCTAAGTAGGTGGTGATCGCTTGTCTTCCATGCCTCTAAGGTGTCTGTTTTCTTTATTGCAGTAAGAAATGCTCAGTCTAACACTTTTCTCTGAAAGTATTTTGTGACTCTTTCCTAGCTCTTTAACTGCATTATAATCTCCCTGAAGAAAAAGCAAAGACTTTTGTAGAAAGCTTTCTAGTTAGCCACCTGAATTCAGGCTGACTTTACATTAGGTGATGGATAAATATTGTGTGGCAGAAACATCTGGAGAATACTCTAAGTAATACAGATCCTCTCATACACCAGAATCTCAGATGCCTTCTAATCGCAACTTTGTTCTTGTCTTTGAATATAGTCAGCAACATTTAGGTGATAGTTAATTTTAAAGTGTTGTATCAAATATCTTGCAACTTTCCAAATAAGCCTTCAGTGGAATGATACCATTTGGTATGTTCATAGGAATGTCTTTTTGCTTAAGGTGAAATCAAATAGAGAATATTAAAAAAGTAAAGCATTTTCCCTTGATATAATTTTCCAAAAAAAAGCAATAGCAGATCAGGTGCTTTGTGGAGGATCGCTTTCAGAACCAATTCCAGTCACTCTAAATTCATGAAGCCTTAATGCATTTTTTTCTGACATCAGATAGTATATTTAGTGTCTTTCAGGCATAGAACAAAAGGTGAGGGTTTTTTTTTTTTCTTTCCTGATACACTTCCAGATGCTTAGAAGTTAGGCCAATTTTTATCTACTTGCGCAGAGGCAACACATTTGCTGACAAATGGATGGAGAAAGCACATAAACCATGCTAAAAATAAAATCAAATCAGTGTTATAAATTGGACCACGTATGAGAGGGGTTTGGCTCTGCTCTTAATAAAAACAAGAAAACAGCAATCTGAGGCATCAGCAGCCTGAGCTGCCACCAGCTTCCTAGTCCAGAGGCTATGAAATCTTCAGAATGCACAGAGAAGACATCTGCAATGATACTGCTTCAACACAAACCAACAAGGAGGAAATTCCTTCCTTGTTTCTATCTCTGCTCTAGCGACTGAATCATCTTTTCGAAATGATCCTTCAAGACTCTAAGTTGGATAACATTATGGTCCTACTCAAAATCTACCATGCTTCCTACCCTGCATCTCAATCATAACAAAAGCCAACATACCCAGCACCACGCAGAATTGTGTGGCCTTGGCAGAGCTTCCTCAGCTCACTCTACCCGACACAATGAAAAAAAAATTTGTTTTCCTGCCAGCCAGGAGCCATTGAACCACCTTGATTCTGCCTCTGCTTCAGGCTTTGACTCATCTATGACTTGTATAGGCTGTCCTAGTTGAGAACGCATCCTTCTTCCATCCCCTAAACTGGCACACAGTATTAACAGAAGAGAGTAAAGAAATCATATCTTACCTTGGATGCAGAGGAAAGTTGACTAACAAATGGCAGTTGAATAAGGTTCCTCTTACCAAAGCTACACATGAAGTGTAGGACTTAGAGAGAAAATAAAAGTGGGTAAGACAGCATGGGAAAAACCAAAACAACAAGGCTAATTCACTCAGCAGTATACACCAGAGGCTTGTAAGTGTTTCCTTAGTAAATTCCCAGTGTCCTGTAAAGTGGGCATCCAGGGTATGGTTGGATACAATTCAGAAACCATCCAGCATCTGACAGAACATAAGGTCATTCTGAATCAGTGTGGTAAGCACGGATTCTTCATTGACTTAATTTCATAATTTAATGTAATGTTGCTGGAAGAAAAATAGAGGAATATAGACAATATCTCAGGGACGTCTGACACTTATTCTCAAATGAAAAATCAACTAATCAGAAACACTTACAAACAATATCTGTTATCATTTCTGTAACGATTTCACTATTTTGTCCTTACCCAGAATATCTGGCTTTCAGACAGATTGTGAAGATGTGTTTTCACACCCAGAGGATGTAAGATCACAGACTGTTCCCATTACAAAGAAAAGAAATAAACAAGGAAAGAAAAAATCTGTGATGCTACAATTTTGAGATAATACAAGTTATCAAAATAATCTGGGAAGAATCTAAGTTAAAAATTTAGCAGCATTTATTTAGAGCATATCTCTATATCCCACTTCAAAATCCCTTTGACTAAATTTAGTCTTGTTAGTATCCTCATCTACTACGTATGAATCTGTAACATACTACTTTAAAATCAACTCAGTATTCAACATTTGTCAAACAAATTATACTTAGGGCTTCCAAAAATATAAAAAAAAGTTTTCAGAGTTTGCTCAAAGTTATCTACCATACAATATTTGCCAACCCATGATATTTCAGGGAGAAATGTGAAAACTGGTTTCTTTTATAGCACTTGGAATTGAACCCTGGTGGCACTGAACACGTGTGGTGGACCAGTGCTCTACCACTAAGCTATACCCTTAGTGTATTTTTCGAAATCCTGTTTTCTGAAACAGTCTCACTAGGCTGCCCAGGTAGTCTTTCCTATTGGGAGTCTCCTCCATCAGTCTTCTAAGTAGCTGTGGTTGGAGTCAGGAGCCTCCATGTTCCATGGTCAGCTAAAAAGTATACAGTTAGAAGGAGTCATTTAACAGGTCTAAAAAGCACCATTTTAGTGATTACCTATAGTAGTGACATTCGTACAGATTCCGAAGTATGACGGAGTCACTGTGGTGTCTATACCACATCAAAGATGTCTAACTAAGTATTTTGTTTTCTTTATTTCCATAGAGGGGAAATCTATGAGTCTACAACATAGGGTACAGAGAAAACATTGGTTCAACGTGCGCATATTCCCCTACCCTTTGATGAATCCTTCATTCTTTCAACAAATGTCTTTTTCTTTCCTTCTTGGGCTTGAACCCCTTGCAGAGCTGAGGATGATCATGAACTAATTCTCCTGCCTATACTGTTGGTGTACTACGGGTCCAGGTATGCACTAGTGTATTCAGTACTGGGAGTGAATCCAGTGTCATGTGGTGCCAGACATTCTATTAGTTCTACGTCCCTACACTCCATCACAAAAATTTCATTTTCATTTAAAATATCTTAGTACATTTGCTTATTTGTTTAGTGTGTGGGGGACATGCATGTTCACATGTGTGGGTGAATGTGTGAGTGGGTTCTGGGTTATGACCTCCAGCAAACATTTCCGAAACACCTATTAATAAGCCAAGTATTATGATGGGCCCTGCAGAAGATAACCTGGGACATAGATCAAGCCTCATGTCTGGGAGTTTCTGCTTCTAATGGCTTCTAACAGTGTTTGATAAGTAAATGCAAGTGAAATGATAAATAAAGAATGCTATCGGAAATTAATGAGAGGTAGAATTTTCATAAAGAGATCAGAGCATATGACTCAGGATGAAACAAGCTAGGGTTAAAGAGAAATCACTTTAAAATTGTCTCTGGGCAGAGATGAGCCCAGAGGTAGTAGTTTGTTTTTTCTCTTTTGTCTCTGCTTCCTTTCCTGCCCTAACCTTCACTTCCTTTGAAGATAGTTACTGAGTTCTGGCTACTTGTTTTCATTTGTTTGTATGTTTCTTTTGTTTTGTTTTTGTTTTTTTCTATCATTCTGGGTCATAGGAATATCCCTCTCTCTGAAACCATAATGACCAATGAAAGAATCCAGCGTACCTTAGAAAAACTAGAAGCTGCCTACTTTGTATGCCTGCTTTAGAAAACTGACCATTTTTTTTTCTGGTCAACAAGATATAACAGGGTTTGAGAGTATGTATTTAAGGACAAGTACTCTTTATCTGCCTGAAAAGATAAATATGAATTAAACACATTCTCGAACCCTAGTGAGCTTATTAACTAACAAGTAGATGGTCATATAAAAAAGATAATTATAAAGAATAGATAAGTGTAATGCTAGAAAAACTCAAGTATATTACACAATCTTTGAGCTAAATACAGAGGATAAGAAATGTTATTTGAGGAACACATATTTAAACTGGGTTATACAGGATGGATGGCATATAAGGTAGACATGGTAGAAGATAGAAAATGTTCACGGAGGATGAACAGCAGGGAAGTCTTAAGAGCAATAAATGATGTAGTGATTCTAGGCCAGGATGTCCCCAGGGGCCTTGTAGACCATGTTAATGATTTCCATTAATATTTAAAATTCTAAATGCTCATTCCTGACTGTTTGTTTCATAGACAAAATTTCCCATCAGTGCTTTAAAGGGAGAGAATTGGTTCTTCTGTGTAAACTTTCTCTACTTTACCAGTTTATCCATAATGGTAAAAAGGAGTTGAACATGTTGACCCTGTTTAAACAAAAGACAGCTTACAGCTATCAACTGAAGCTCTCATAAGGTAGCACGACAACACTTGTTAGAAAGTGGTCCCAGATGGACTGTGGACATTAGAAAGAAAAACAAAAAAACATGAAAATTCACACAAAATAACCAACATATGAATATAGAAAACTACTATAACTTTGACCAAGGATTCTCTTAGTACATTTTATACATGTATAGTTAACCTATTAAAATATGTTACCAATGCAAATTACTATCATTTGCACTGTGGTTAGAGGCTAAAGATATTTAAAATGCATTGCTATTCATTGAGAAAATATAATACATTTAAAGAAGTGTTTTTAAATCTAGTTTGTGGGGCTGGAAGTATGGCTAAGTGGTTAACAGCATACACTGTGATGAAAAGGACGCAGACTCAGTTCCCAGTATCCACATAAGGTGGCCTAAAACACCAGTTGAGGCAATCTGATGCTCTTTTCTGAACTTCAAGCACCTGCACCCATTGTGTGTGTGTGTGTGTGTGTGTGTGTGTGTGTGTGTGTGTGTGTGTGTGTGTCTGTGTGTTGTAGTGTCATTTTAATTGGTAGTGACCATGATATTTTTTATTACCTAGGTAAAAATAAATATTAAATAGCAAATGTGAGGCTGAAAAGGGAAATACTTATGTGCATATTTGCTTAATATAAGTAAATGTTACTTAATGTAAGTTAAAAATGTTACAAGGTATCATTACTGGATTCATTAATTACATTTTTATCAATTATTTATTATTTCTTTCTTATTGTCCTCTTGGGAATGAAGAATCAGAGTGAGAAAAATATTTCAAAATCCTGTAAAACTCACTTTAGTTTCACATGAACTGAAACTCAAAATCAGAACACATGCATGCATATAACAGAAAACAGAACACAAAACTGCTTAATTCCACTAATAGGAAAAACATATTAACCTGTCACTTGCAGACCAGAGTACCATAGCAAACATGACTCCATTTTAAAAATATGCGGTTATTATTAAGCTTATAGAGAATCTTAGGGAAGGGAAAAAGTGGGTCACTTAAGATTGACGCTTTAATTATCGCTTAATAGCTGTTGCAGCAGATGAGATGGCAGTGCCGTTTCACAAAGGACAATGAGCATCTGTAAGCACCTGTTTTACTATCACAGAGTGACCTAGGCAGGCTTGGGGTATTATCTTCTTGAAACCAGGATATGAAACAAGATAAAGGCAAAAATAATTTCCGGTTAATACTTCAAGACCTCTGTTGTCTAAATGATAATCGACACAAAATGATTTGTTTTATTATGTTCTCAGTATTTATTTACTTTTGTCTCAAAATCTAAATTAGAGTTTTGTAGGTTATAATAAAAAAACAGACTCAAAAGGAAATTACATTGAAAAAAGTCATTACTGTGATAAAACCTACTGAGTTCACTTATGTCTATAAAAATAATAAAATTGGGGTGAATGCATGTACTCGATTCTCTCAGAAATTAAAAAGAAAAAAGGTTATTAAAATTTAACAAAAGATGTATGGAAAGTGTACAGGGCTATAGTCTAACATATGATAAGAGGAAGTAAAAATATTTATCTATAAAGAGTGGATTCAAGATATATACAGTATACAGAAACAGTTTCCACTCACTTTATGCTCAATATTTATAACCCTGAAACCACTATAGAATACAGACAAAGCAGGGAAATAGTACACAGAAATAAATCCCATATACTTAGGACATGATGAGGTCACATATGATTATAACACTGGAAATTTCTTGATGATTGCAGAATGCTTTTAATTAGAATGTTAAGGCAGAGTAAAAGTCAATGAAGCAGTCCTGGATGGTTAAGTCTAGAGAGCTGATTCTGCTCACTTTTGTGCTGGTTTTTCCTTTGACAGCAATGCCTTCACCTGATCGTTACAGGGCTGACTCCTCCTTCTTTTATGTCTCAATTTTTATATTTTTGTTTTTCCAATATTCCCAACTATAATTGTTTGATTTATTAGCTTATTTGTGATTTCCTAGTGTTCTATTTTGTTGCTGTTATTAATTTTCTGTCTTTTCTTCTATCATGTAAACTCCATAAAATTAGAATACTTGTCTACTATGTTTATGGCTATATTGCCAGCATCCAAACAGTGCTTGGCATATGACAGTCACATCACTATACATACTGAAGAAATAGTAATGTGAAGTGATACATTATATACCAACAAGTAGCAAACAAGTAGTGACAGTATTATATTTGCATTTCTGAATAAATATTTAGAAGTAATATGTCCTCTTGGATTCTGTCATTTCAAGTGAACAAAACCTCATGATTCATGCTTATATCACAGCAATATGATGCTCTAATTGATGCAAACTTTGGGGGAGATAAGTTAGCCTTTAGGTTTTCTATCTCCATTGTTATCCAGTATGGGACACAACCCTCTAGTCTTCATCTGCCATTTTTGTGTTCAAGGATAATGCACAGCTTATAGATGAGGACTGCCACAGTGAAGAGATGGCTAAGAATTTACCCATGTCATGCTATATCCTATGACCCTGAGCAAGTTATTTAAATGGGCCTTTCCACAATTCTCTTATTAAAAGATATGGATATATTATCAATCCTATCAATCTTATTAAATAGAATTCAGAATCCAAACCATGTGGGAAAGTATCTGATATGTATGGAGACATAAGAAGGTGATGAGGTTTTCCTCATCCAAGAGTCCCTACAAAGGTCTGGTCTATGCTTCAAACAATTTTCCATTCTTTCCATAAGTCAACTTCAATGATAATTTCTATTTCCTTGTATAAGAGTAACCGTGATGTCAATGATATTAAAGCATATTGCAATGATCATGACTTCTAGTGTTTCCTCCTAAATCTGATCCTGAATACAGAAGTTGGCAGCAGAGACTTCACATGGAGTTAACTTACAGTTGGGGGTTGGTAATGATTTCTTGGGGTAAAATGGAACTAGGACTAGGAAGGGAAAGCACCAATAGGCTCAAGAGCTTTCTAACAGTGTTAGGTGAGGGGCAGTGAGAAACTGGATCTGTGAATGCTAAGGAGAACAACGAGAGAGGGCATCAGGAAACTAAGGCACAGCTAAAGCTCCTAGTATTCCAATCACGTGTCTTTCCATCCTTAGATACCTCAGAGCTATGGAACTTAGAAATAAGGGGGAAGATGGGATTCCTGATCTGACAGCATCGGAATATAGTGGTTAACTAAAAGAAAACTAAGTTATGGCATAGGCTTTGAAATTCTTTTTTGTTTTTTAAATCAAGTGTCCTGGATTAATTTTAAAACACAAACTCAATCTCCTCAAAACTAGCATAGCAGAAATAACAGAATATTAAAACTTCTTTATCTTTTCAATAAGAGGTAGACTTTAATTTAGTGATTATATGTTTTGTTTATTTGTGATCACCAAAAGCAAACTAAGCCTCTCATATGGGGATGATTATGAAACATATGATTCTCATTATTAAGTATTAAGGCAATAGAAATCAATAAACAAAACATATAAAAAAACATGCTAAGTGTGTAATTGAAGCCACCAAAAGCACCTAAGTCTTCCTCATTGCATCTGTAAAATGGAAAAATCTACTATAAAGATCATATAATGTAACAGAAAATTTTCCCAGTACCGAACTATGTACCAATCAAGGTAAGCAGAATGCATTGCCAATGGTAGTGTACAGAGCACTCCATGCTAAGTTATCACTTTTTGTTTTGAAGCATAATTATTCATTTTCTCTGCAATCAGTTTGGGTCTAGAAATTATGCATAAGAGAGGCCTAAACATGCAAATTATTAAAAGTCACTCAAGTCATGGCACATTCCATTAAGCATGTCAATTATGTAAACAGATTAAAAGCATGTTCCTGTATGTATATGTATATGTATATGTATAATGATGCTAATATATACACGTTACATGTTACATGGCTTGGTTGTTATAATGTATCCATGTTACATGACTTGGTTGTTGGAAAAACTGAATCAGTTGGTAATGGTAAGAACAGAATTAAGGTGAAGAAGCCTTCTGGTACAGCATCTATATGTACATATGTATGAAGATGTCAAAGAGAAAGAAAAATCGAGAACGGGAGAAGAAAATGAAGAGGAAAATGAAAAGAGAGAGAGGGAAGGAATCGGTTGTAAGAAGAATTGGTCTTAGAGGAAGGGAGAAATTGTAGAGAATTCCTGGAGTATTGTCATAGCCAGAGAGCTGAAATAATAATATTTTCTATTCATGCACTAAGCAGCAAAATGCTTCAATGCATAAGTACAGGTATAAAAGTCAGAAGTCAAAAGAAATGGTTCCTATGTGCTCAATATGTCCCTGATGACAGAATCCCAAAGACATAGCAAGACTCATCTCCCTCCTTGTTTCTGGAGAAGTCAAGCTTCCTCCTACCACCAGTATTCATTTTGTGCTATCTAGAAGTTGCTCAGAAAGTGTCTGTGACTCCCTAGAGGGAAAATTCATCACAAGATAAGATGACTTCTAAAAACAACAATGTAAAACTTTTAAAAAAGTTGTATAGTTTGGGTTTAGGGGTAGGCTGGCTTTCTTTTAAAATGTCACAGTTTGATTGCTAGTCTCAGACATGTCTTGTAGTGATTTGCTTGACTTTTAAATTTTAACATTATAATTTAAGCAAAACATTTAAAACAGGTCCCTACATATCATGGCACGTGTAGCTCACACAACTCCTGTATACAGAGTTGAAACTCACATGTTTTTATGCAGACATCAGTCCTGTTTACATAGTTTTAATCTAAAATCCGTGGTCTTGTATTCTGAATATTTGTTAAAGTAGCATGGTGATGTGACTCTATTTATAGAAGAGATCCAAAATGTTCTAGAAATATGTTCTAATGCCCAATGGCTGGCTTCATTCGTGCCTCAAATCTGATGAAAATGCTAGGGATTAGGCAGGAAGCCAGCCGGGTAAGCCAGGATCTGGCAGAAACACAATGTCAGAAACAAATTTCACTGCTTTGCTACCTAGCCTTCCTACGGAGAAACTGTGTCAACTTTGCTTCTTAACAATGTTGCAAACTCTAAACCGAAAGTCTGAAGCTGTCTCCTGGTGCCTGCATCTCTTGCCCTCTCCCACCTCTTCTTGCATCAAAGGCCATTCACTTAACCATGCGCTTAAACAGCATTTCTGAATATGTTTTCCCCCTTTTTCTCAAAAGATAAGTCGCTAGGTCGGTTCTGTAGTAAATGGGATCCTATCACCAACTTCACTGTACAGACTGTTGGAGGCCCCGACTCAGAAAAACAACACTGAGTTTGCTGAAGAGTAGCAAACAATTCCTAATGCTCATTTCAGCTGTTATGCCGTTGCCCTGCCTCCTTGCTGACGCACTGCCTGCGAAGCACGTTACATGCCCAGCCACAGCTTTGTTTAAAAGTATTTTCTAAGGATACATCCTTAAAACAGCCTTGCTGTACCTGCTACTTCAACATTAACCCGAGGAATGCAGAACAACAAGCATAGTATCAAGTATCTATAAGCCAAAAGGGTAAAATGTTTTACGGTGGAAAGGTCTTAATCATAGGCACATTTGAGTTTGAGAAAGTATGATTTGGAATTCTTTTCTGGGGCGGGGGATGAGGGTTGAGAGATGATTTCATATAGCTCAGGCTAAGCCTATTTAGCTGAGAATGGCCTAGGTCTTCTGATCCTCTTGCTACAATCTTCCAGTTATTGGGATTTCAGGTGTCTAGCTCCACGCCTAACTTGGTACTCTTGTTTGGATAAGCACTTCAGTATTATCCTCAGGTGTTAAGTAAAATTGCTCTAGAAACTCCTGGTTTAATGGCCTTGACTTTGGCTTACATAACCTGTGAGGAAGTGAAAGAAATTCCTGAAGGAGAAGTTGTTTTAAAAATGGCCTTGCATTTTATGTAAGCGACTGCACCACCCATCAAAAGGTTAATAAGAGTTTCACACAGCTGTATATGTTCTGTAGTTCCATGTGCTTTTGCCTTCTTGTTGATGAAGGAATCTCAAAGTAGCAATTAGTAAATGCAATTACCTGCTTCCTATCTAGGGTAGGTACGGGATCACAGGTAAGAAGGAAGAAATGAGCTTCAGGCAAAACAGGATGCTGTAATCTGCAGGGGCACCCAGGTAATTCACCAGAGGATTGAGGTGGGGCTGTCTGATCCTTTCTCTGTTACCATGTAACTGAAATTATGATCATGGTCAGGGACAGTGAAGACAAAACACAAAGACAGTGGTTATCATTTAAGCAATTCAGGGAAAGTATGCTTGACATTTAAAAATCTTCAATTACATTTGTCTTCGAGTATGTGTGCACATTTTATCCTTGATTAAGTAGCTGAATTGTTTAAGAGGGAAAATAAAATATTTAGTTCTCACAGAGAACAATATACAATGAGTTTTTCCTTTGGCAAAAATAATTATACAAATGCTAGACATGTTAGAATCATCCACTAAGCCATATTTCACAAATAATAGCAATAGGTTCACAAAGACAGTGAGTGCCCATTCTGTGCCACACTGTATGGGATTTATCAGATATTTCAATCCTGAATTAACTCCTGACAGAGGCCCTTAGCTAAGTGTTTTGTACGTTTGTGGTTTCAGAAGCATGCTTGTAACCTAGTACATGGTAAGGAATGTTGTCTGACAGGGCTGCTAAGAAAGTTGCTGAATTATATCTTTGGCAAATAATCTTACCTGATTCTGATACTGGTTTAAAGACCATGCTCCCTGCCTGTGAAAACTCTCCATCTCTTGTTTAGCACAAACAGTTGGGAACTAGATGATAATTTTTCTCTTCGCATGCATCATACTTTCCTGCAGACCTCCCTTGACATAGTGCCTCCTTACGCACAATCAGTCCAACAACCGTGATCTCTGTAGTTAAGACACTTAAAAAATAATCAACACTCTGCCTTTACTCTTCATACCATAACCACTGAGCTGACACTTTTGTAAACCCTGTGCATCTATTTTGAGAATCAAAAACAAAGTCAAGAGAATTGGAACTGGTCTACACAATTCAAACTTGAGGTAGAAATAAGTACAAAAATTACAGAGATTGTTGTTCTTTATGAGCTTCGAGTTTCACAGAGGGGTGGCCAGAAACTCATAATGGTATCAAAAATGTGCTTGTTACTCTAAATTAGTTTTTATAGTCTTTCAGAACTGTCTTAAGCACTGTTTTCAAATGAACGAAAACAGACTGTCATTTTAAAAGAATCCTTTGCTATGGGTTTTGAAAGTTATATTTTACAGTGCACAAACAACACTTTGAGCATTCTTATTTTTACAACACAGCAATTTATTTTTCTTATATAAGATATGTATGTCCAACATGCATCAGGCTGCATAGGTTCCAGGACACCTATGAATGCAGTATAAAACACATTTATAGATAACAATGTCATCTTACAATGCCAAACAACCCTAATTTAGAAAAAAAGATTTTTTTATTTTTTTTCTTCCTTACAACAGAAAAAGGCAATGTTCCATTTTTATAGATAGAAGAATGAAAATTTTCTGGATTGTGATATCCTAACTCTAGGGCAGTTTCTGTCCCCACTGATAATGGAGTCACTTGAGTATGGTGCTATTTAGGTGCCAGGTTATCATTGCTTACTTTAGAGCCAATGAAAGTAGTATCTCAAGACCTTTCTGTGAAACTAAGGGAAAATAGCCGTTCCCTTTTGCTCGGGCATATTAAAATTCTCTTGAGGAAAATGTACATGTTAAATGAAAAGGCCTGGAGAAAGTTTATGTAACAAAATGAAAAACATAAGTCATTCCTTGAGGAATTTAGACATGAAGATACTGTTCTTTTTTCCCCACTCAAAAAAAGCCATGCTAACCCTGTCATCCAATCACGTAAACCGATAAAACGAATGAACGTGTTACCTAGAAGCAAATGGTCACTGAAACATCTGAAAAGGCACTGCAATCAGACTTTATCATCAATCATATCCGAATCAAGCAAAATGATGACTTCAACTTCTGCTAAATGTATAGAGAGGAACATCTGCTTATACTGAGAAGTCATTCCTTCCCTTCTTCCCCAGTCTTGGGAAATATATGACAGTAAAAGTGATGCTCTTGGTGCACATTTATTTTATCTCTAGGTATCCTAGTCTTTCTACCCAAAGTCTCATTAACATATTCCTAGAATGTTGTTACCTTCCTTTGACTGAAACTAGAAAAGTTAATACCCCCCAATTTTCAACATACTATAACTTACTGCCTATCACATCCTCATCATTTAAAGAAATATTACATAATTTTAGAACACACACACATACACACACACACACACACACACACACACACGGGTCCAAATTAAAATTCTGTATTTATATTCATTTGTTTTATCCCTGCATAAATAGATTTGGCTAATTTTAATGAAAATAAAATCAGCTAGGTATCATCTTGTATCTAATAAATTTTCAGTGCAGATACATTCATGACTAATAAATATTCAAAATATTTAAAACACAAGTAGTTCAGATATTTAATGAGAAAAACATTACATCTTTGTAAAATCTTTGTAAGACCCATAACTACATTATAATTTGCATAACATCCATGTTTCGTCTGGGTTACCCATAATATTAGATAAAACTCTCTATTATATAATCAAATTGTCTTATTGTGCTTTTTTACCCTCCAAACTACATAATAATTACCATTAGGAAGATAAATACCATGTTAGAAATTAGAATTAATAATAACCTTTCCCAGGTGTTGCATAAACTGGAAGGCACAAGAACCAGAAGGTTTGAAATTTATATAAATTGTCTCCTTGAATCTAAATTCTTTCCCATAAGATGGCTATGAGAATCTGTTTTGGGGATATACTCTAAATTGACTTAATATACTGACATCAAAAGAGATGAATTGATATTATTTCAATGTATTATTAGACTAACAGGAAGTTCAAATTAACTTTCAGATTTCCAAAGCATTCCTCACTTTATTAATATCACAGTTCATTTTGCAAACATAATTAAGACAAACTACCATTTCCTAGTTTTATTTTTGTTAGCATCACGTCTAATATGCATATCTGAGAAAGTAAATAGCACGTTTTCTCCTTTTTAAAAAACTGATTAGAACCACCTGATAATTTAACCAGCTAGAATGGCTAACACCTCCTATGTAAACATAAGGTTCAAAACTAATATTGATAACTATCATGTGGTATTTCAGTACTAGGATTTCCCTTCTATAGTTGCAGCCTTCAGTTCTGATAAATACATCTTAAATTATAATTATCCTATCCACTCTAAAGCATTACTAAGACTTACTACACCATCATCTGAAAGGGTAAAAAATTAGGAGTGTATAAAATTGACCATAAATTTTCTGTATCACTTAAAATTCATTTAAAGTCTTCAATCCGTTCGTAACATCTTACAATTAGATATGACTTGCAGTATACGAAGGCTCGATTTTTCAGAATATGAAAAAAACCTTCACTTTCTTAAACATCCCTGTATACGCTGTTGGTATAATTAATATTTTACACAGAGTCACGCAAATAAATGTCACAATCCAAGCCCACAGTTTCACATTTTCCTAGTACAGTGCAAAAACAAGCAAAGAGAATCTTATTTTGTCCCCAAGGAAAGCTACTTCTTTCCTTTCGTCTTTTCATGTCTAAACTTGTAAACTCAGCTGTACACACACATGAAGTAATTAAGTGGTTATCCTTTCGTCCTTGTACCCGAAAAGTGTTCCCTCTGAAAAGTCCTAGATCTCAGCAGAGATGCTACATTTTCAATAAGTCATTTAGATGTCAAGCTTTGGAAAAAATCTCCTGTGTGCCTATACATGAGTGATATGAGTGTGGAAGTATGGTGTACATGTGTGGTGTGGAGTGTGTGTGAGTTTGTCTGTGTGTGTGTGTGTGCATGCCTAGGTGCATGAAGTCTGCTAAGGTAGGTGAGATAATCATCTAGAATAGAAAATGGTTTTGAAAATAATGTACAATATTAATATTCATCAATACACAAGTCAATATCACTGATGCTATATGGAGTCAGCTCCTTCCTAAGTTTGTGTGGAAACTTGCAAGTTAAAGGTGTGGGATTGAAATGGACTACCTGGGGTATCCAGGCTGGTGTGGGAGTTGAGATAGACTTAGGAAGGGAAGATCTCCTCTTCTTATCTCAAATGGGCATTTAGAAAAACTACGACTTGGCATTTCTCCTGATAGATCAGAAAGATTTATCTTGGAGCGAGCATCTGCTGCCTTCGCTCTGCTCTTGCAGAACCCGATTGCAGTGCTTTCCTGTTACATAGGACTGGATAATTCCCTCCCCCCCACGCCCCCAGCTGATGGTAATCGCTTATCAGTCTCGGAGGAATAATAGGAAAACAAAGCTTAGATCAGAGATGATGGAATTAGAGACTGCAGAAGCTATTGTCAAGGCTCTGTCTAACAAGTACGATGTGCTTGACCTGTTTCTCTGACAGTTATGGAAGTTGTTGTTTCAATGACTCTCTTTTTACAAGATGTGAAAAGAGAAATGTTTTCCCCTTAAGATCTTTTAAATTTGAGACTATCTTCCCTCCATTACTTCCTAAACTTTCTTCTAGTCCAAGAGGATTCTGTCAACTGAACCTACATCTACCTTCTGAAGGGAACAGGAAAACTGCAGAAACATCAATTTGATATCTATTCAATATTCTCATATTAAAAGAGTGTGTCGAGACCTGAATTTAGTATCTAGACAGTGACATACGAATGCAGCCTTTAAAAAGGTAAAAATGGTATCTCCTACACAAAGGGAGCTTTAACACAAAAGTTAAACTCCCTGTGTTTCACCAAAGGGTTAAGGTTAGGGAAGTGGACATCAACACGTCCACAAAGGCTAACTAGATTAGCAAGATCAAAGTAAAATCTAAGTCTCCTGATAATTCTGGTGTCACTTGCAAAGGTTTTGAAACTTCCCATGTTTTTGCCCTCCCACTGTAAAGGCTACCTGGGCAAATCTCGGGAGGGTGATGATCTAGTTTGAATTTTTCAAACTCAAGAAGCCCTCAAAGTTCAGACAGTGACACTGATGTGCTATCCCAAACTGCCAGCCCCATAGGACAGATGCAAACAAGAAGATTCTGATAGCAGGCACAGGAGAGCAGCAGCAATTAAACAGTTGAAAGTGGGTTGGAGTGTTGGGTTATTTTTGTTCCATTTGTAGCCTCTTGCAAGGAGGAGATGGAGTCAAACTTGACACTTCCTTTCCGAGAGCAGGAGCTGGTCTCCTTGTCTACTCTCATTCAGTTTAATTCCCTGTGTGGTTTCATCCCTTCCTGGACTCATATTTTCACACGGGTTGCAATCTATCCTGCCCTCCAACAAAAAGAAATCTTTTTCTCTTCTTCACTGCCCTTCTTCCCTGTAAGAAAGACAATCCTCCCCCCCCCCCCAGGGGAGGGCTGTGCTGGCTTAGAATGGGAGGAAGGGGAGGAGAGAGAGGGGGGCTGGGGGTGGAGGACAGAGGAGAGAATGGAAGAAACAAGAAGATGGGGGATGCCCAACATCAACTCCTGGTTCTGAATCACCAGCCCTGTGCAAAGTGCTTTTCCCGGAGATGCACTTGTGGTCTTGCATTTCTCACAATAGGCTTACCGGGGGATCCCTCCCTAGGTCTCCCACCGCCACAAATCAAGTGTACCTAGGTCTCTTCGACAGATTCAAGCGCAGAGGTACCAAGGTACCACCGGGGTGGCCGCGCTGCCAGTGGGGCTGCCTTACCTGGAGCGAGGACCGGAAGGTGGTGCGAGTCTTGGTCCCCACTGCTCTCACCGCGGACCGGTGCGAGGCACACGAGTACTCTCGCTGCCTCCGCTCTCAGAGGGGCAGCCTGCAACACAAAAGGGGTGTGTGGGTGTGGGTATGGGTGAGGTTTTCTAGGGCCACCAGCTGGTCCCAGCTGGCCGCCCCCGCCCTGCACACACCCCTTCGGGGAGCTGAGCCCCCTGTCGGGTGAGCAGGACCCTGGAGGCTTGCCCCGGTTACAGCCTCAAGTTGCCCACTGCCAACTGCGGATGCTGCCGCTGCAGGAGGTGGAGGAGGAAAGACACTGGGGGCTGAACTCGGTCAGAGCATCCCCACACTGCAGCTTCTCCAGGAATCCCTCCAGTGAGGAGGCGGCCGCCCATCATCTCCCAGCCCCGGCTGTTGATTGGTTCCAACAAAGGTACGCTGCTCAGAAGAGCCAATCAGAGAGCACTAATAATAGGTGGATCCTCTCAGGCAACGGAGCCCAGCCCAGTACTGTTAGTGTCTCTCCATCCCCACAGCGGACAGGGACCTGAGGAGAGGGGTTTAGGAGCGTGGCGGGGGTGGGGTGAAGTAAGAGGAGACTAGATACCAAGGAGAAACACTAAAAGACATTTTCTAAACCCGGTGGGTAGACTCGGGGATGCCCTCAACCTGTTCAGTAAGCCATATGCACTGGATAAGAAGAAAAGCATAATACAAAGCTCTTTTTTTCTTCTTTTTTTTAAACTTTCAATCAAAACCTGCCTTGATACTGAGCATGCCCAGACCTCCACAGCACCCTAGGAGTTTCGATAGGTGTGAGTTCTAGGTTGAAAAGGTGGGAGCTGGGACGGGAGAGAGGCAGAAGTTTGTCTTTGGCCATTTGACACCGCGGAGTTGGGGAAGCAGGAGCAACTGAGATAGAGGCAGTCCTTCTGGCTTTGGGAGACCAGTCACATCATTCCGTCTGAACTCGAGTGGGAAGCCAAGCTCCGAAAATGTCCGGGCAGCTCGATGCCTGCAGACCGCCCAGGAAGGGTGTGGTGGACCAGAGCTGTAGGCAAGGTCCATCCCATAGGTGGGGCGGAGGAGCGAGGCTCCACCCAGCTGCAGCTGCTAGGCACTGGAGTGCCCAGGGAGTTTCCCTGCAGCACCAATAAGTTTGGAGACTTAGGTCAAGTGCGACCTTGTTAGGCACGCGTTTTCCAGCTTCTTGGGCTTGTGCTCGCCCCCGCCTTCATCTCCCTTCACCCCTTGCCAGCACGGTGGGGGACTAAAGGGCTTTCTCCCTCCTTCCTGGCTAAACCCTTCTGCTCGGGAATAAGAAGCTTTTTCCCCTGTGAGAGCGGCGGTGACCTGATTGTCTCTAAGCTCCCGGGCAATTTATAGCTTGGTAATACGGGGAGATGCCAAACAGGGAGGCTGAGAGGCTTGGCGGGGAGGGCAGGCTGGCTGGCCCTGGGGTGGAGCCCAGCTCCCAAGGGCAGGAGTCCTTTACTCCACAGGTGAAATGCTTTCATGTCACTAACAGAGATTTGCCTTTCCCACTCGCTTGGCCTTGCTCAGTGCTTTCTGCACCTCTTGTTTTGCTTAGAAATCTTAGCAGTTTGTGTAAAGTTGATCAATAGTCACAAATGAGCACTCCCCTAATTGGGCTCTTTATTTTCCTGACAGGATCATCCTGGCATCTCAGGTAAGGAAATAAATAGCGATCTCAATTCCCCAAACTCATCCACTTTGAACTGGAGTTTTATTAACACCAGTGTGCAAAGATAACTGTAGCAAGAATTCAATTAACGGTAACACATTTCTTCAGGTTTGTAATTAAATCTCTTCTATTTATATTATGTTTAAGATTAAGAACCTTATCTGAATATATGGCAAAAGAAGGCTACCTTCATATATATGTATCGTCTGGGACATGAACTCTTGTGATTTGGACATTGTTTGCATTATCAAGAATTTAGAATGAGAGGTAAACTAAGGAAATAATACACCTTCAACTTGTAACTTTATGTAAATATCCACCTTCTGTTTTCCAAAATAGCCCCTGAGCCTTATTTGAAAATCGTTTCATAGGTGAAAAGAGGAAATAACAAACATTGTAAGTTGATTTGAAATGTTTGGCCAAGGAAGGGAGGGACCTGGAGAGGGGGAGGAACCGAGGGAATCAGTGTAAGAGCAGGTAGAAAAACTGAGTATCTGTTTGGATTCTCCAGTGAAAATGTGCGCATGAGAGGAGCATTAGAATAGCCACATAAGGACATTTTTATTTTAAAAATATACATAGCTTTTAGGTTTTTTTTTTTTTTTTTTTTTTTTTAGTTGAAAACTACATGCTTTTCCTAGTTACCAACAGCAACACATAGAGGAAAGATCATACTAATGAGTGGAATGGGAATATAGAATGTTTGAATTTCTGTTCCAGACCCTGGGTCTATCATCATTTTAGCCAATTTCTTTTTCTGTCCATCTCATAGTCTAGCCACAGTGTCCTTCAGTGGAAACCATTCTAGGGGGCATGGATATGTCAGAACCCCTACCCCCATCCCCCAGCATTTCCTGAAGGGGACAACTGCCCATAATAAGAAATAGGCTTTGGGCATATTTCACTGTATTTAATTTTAGAATTAATAGCATTTTTACTTATCAAGAAGATTGTTTATATATACTAACTGGATATAAAGTTGTTTTTTGTTGTTGTTTGGTTGGTTGGTTTTGTTTTGTTTTGGTTTTTGGTTTTTCTTTTTTTGGACCAAAGTTTTTTATTCTTCTTTATATTTGCATATCATTGTCAGCCATTTGGCAATTCATTCAAGACCTTGCCTGGTCCTATTTGGTTAGTACAACATCAACATCATGGCTTTTCTTTTTTTATAAGTGTGTGTGTGTGTGTGTGTGTGTGTGTGTGTGTGTGTGTGTGTGTGTCTGTGAAAGAACATATGTACATACCAATACAGATGCTTATGGAGGCCAAGGGATGACCTACTTATTATCTTCAGGAAAACGTATTGTCTTTGGGAATGCCATCCACCTTCTTTGAGACAAAGTTTCTTTGACTTCTGTCTTAGTTGGAGTATCACTGCTCTGAAGAAACACTGTGATCAAGGCAGCTCTCATAAAGGAAACCATTTAACTGGGGCTGGGCTACAGTTTCAAAGGTTCAGTCCATTATCATCCTAGTGGAAGCATGGCAGCATGCCCGCAGACATGGTGCTTGTGTAGCAAGAGTTCTCCATTTTGATTTGAAGGCAACCAGCAGGAGACTGACCCTTCCACACTGGGCAGAGCTTGAGTACTAGCCCTGAAAGCCTGCCTACACAGTGACATACTTCTTCCAACATGGCCACACCTATTCCAACAAGGTCACACCTCCTCATAGTGCCACTTCCCATGGGCCAAGCATATTCAAGTCACTACAACTTGTAACTCACCAGTTAAGTTCTACTGGCTAGCTGCTGAGTCTCACGGGTCTTCTGCCTCACTCGGTGCTAAGATTACAAGTGCATGTACCATCACACTTGGCTTTTACATGGGAGTGAGGATTGAACTCAGCTCCTCATACTTGCTAAGTACTTTACTGAGCATCTTCTTAGATATATTCCTATTGCAGACACTATGTATGAATTTTCATCTTTACATTACACCATTGTTTGTTAAAAAGAAACTCAATAAACTTGACTCATTCTTTTCACTTTTCTTAGCCTGCTTACGGCTACTTTTCTATTTGGGATTCCTGTCTCTGCTACCATCCACCCAACTCCTTTCCTGAGTATATGGTGTTGATTCTTTCCTTAATTACTTGTTATTTTCAGACATGTGTTCTACTTTGAATGTTTTGCTTCTGTGCATAAACAAAGCCCTACTTTTATTAATAAAAAAAAAAAATCTTTTCACACAACCCATGTCTCAGTGTCAAAATTCCCTATTCTTTTATCATTGAACTTTTTTGTTTCCTGTTCTAATGATTTCTTTGCCATCTATTTTAGCTTACAAGATCAGAATAGAAACTAAACTGGACTGATGCACAGAGTAGAGAGGTGTGTCTCATGGGAAGAGAGGGAATTAGGGAATTTAGAAACTAGAAATTCATTAGGCACAAACCCAGCCAAGGATTTCTGTGGACCACAGAAAATATTTGCATGAGAGAGATATAAATAAAATTAACATTTTGGTGGACTATACATATATTGAGTGGATAGTACATACATTTTCTAGTTCATCAGGACTCTCACATGGCTTAAATCTTACACCCTTAATTGTTAAGCCAGTAATTTGGTAGAAAATAACATTACCCAGAGCTGTGAAAATTAAAAGTAACCAACTCTTCAAATATATTTTTTCTTTCACTTCATTTTCTGCCATTGCTTCTTAAGATACGGCTCCTCACTTTCCTTGGGTTTTTCTTTTTAAGACAAGGGATTGACTAGGCATTTGTTTTCTGGCCTGAGAATTTTGTAGAATCCCAGCCTTAGAACTAATTGGCTGTGTGACCTTGAAAGATGTACAAGAACCTCTCCAAGCCTTGGAGAGGCTTGTGTTGCTTATTTCTCATGTGTATATAATGTATGTACATAACACATTCTTTTAGGGATTTTGCAAAGATTAAGAAACACTGTTCACAGAAGGTACTAATTCCCACCACCTCACAAGGTAAGAAGGACTACTATATTGCTTATACCGATGCTTCAATGTTCTTTCTTCCCCCCCGCCCCACCCCAGGTTTTTGGGACAGAAGATTTTCTGCTATCATTTCATCTACTTAAGTCAATATTGAGAAGGACTCTGCCTAAATTTGAGAAAACTATAAGAACTTTCTAACTAGGGACTGAAGAGATGGCTTGCACTGCTGAAGACTGAAGACTGAAGACTGAAGAGAGTCTCATACTGTTGGTGTAGAGGATTCAGGTCCTGGTCCTAACACCAAAGCCAGGTAGCTCACAACTGCCTATCATTTTCGTTGCAGGGGATTTGATGCCCTCTTTTGGCATTCATGAGTTCTTCCATATGCAAGGTACACATACAACTTAGCAGGCACACACATACATATAAATGGTAAAGACAGAAGTAATGAACATAAATGGTAAAGACAGAAGTAATGAACAAACCAAAGAGAGAAAGAAGGGAAGAGAGAAAGAAAGAAGGAAAGAAAGAAAGGAAAAGTAAAGAAAAGAAAGCTTGCGTACAATGACACATACACAGCCTCCTGTTCCCCTGTGTTGTTCATAGGTTGTACTCTTCCAGGAGATAAATTATAACTGAATTTATGGAGAAGATAAGCTTTATCATTTTTGTTGTTAAAATTTAGTTTGAATTAGTCTTTAAAACCTAGAAACATCCTATTCTAATGGCAAGATAATTGACAAACACCATTTTCCCTGGAAAATGCTTTTAAAGACTACCATAGCAATCCATTTTGATTTCTTGTCTACCCTCTTTCTCTCTCTCTGTCCCCCCCTCAGGGTCATTTGGCCTGGCATTACCATTAATTTTCTTTTCCCTTTTTATTGCTAACAAATTTATTTTCTCATATAATATGTCTTGATTATGGTTTCCTGTTCCTCTATTCCTCACAGTTCCTTCCCACCTCCCCTTCCATCTGTATCCACCCCTTCCTGTCTTTCATTAGAAAACAAACAGACTTTTAAGGGATAATGATATAATATAGTATAATATAATATAATAAGATAAAACAAAAATCTAACACCTCAGAGTTGGATAATACAAACAAACAGAAGGAAAGGAGCACAAGAGACGACACAAGAACCTGAGGCTCACTTATGCACACCCTTAGGAACCCAATAAAAACATTAAACTGGAAGCCATAATGTATACATGCAGAGCTCCTGGTGCAAACCCATGCATATCCTGTACATGTTGCCTCAGTCTCTGCAAGGCTTCTAAGGGATAATAATAAAATATAACACAATAAGTTAAGACAAAAAACACATCTGAATAGGACAAAACAAACATAAGGGAAAGATCCCAAGAAAAGGCACAAGGAACAAGTATAGAGGCAGAGACAAGCTGGTTTGAATACTTAGACATTCCATAAAAACACTGAGCTGCAAGCCATAATGTATAGGCAAAGGACCTGTAGCATAAACAGAGAGGAAATATGTATATTAAAAATATAAATAAATTAAATTTTGAAGGAAAGAAAGAAAGAAAGAAAGAAAGAAAGAAAGAAAGAAAGAAAGAGCCCTGACATGACATTCTAAGACAAAGAACCTCCAAAGACACCACTGAGTTTGTTTTCAGTCAGCCATCTACTGCTGGGCATAGAGCCTATCCTTCAGAGTAGTTCATTTCCCCAGTGAGACTCCCATAGAGAAAGCTAACTCTTCATTTGCAAGTGGTTATCGATTGGTGATGGTTTCTAGGTAAGGGGTAGACCCTGTGTCCACTTCTTCCAGCTCTAGGACCCCATGTGGGACATGTTGCCACAGTCTCTCTGAGTTCATATGTGCACCAATCAGGTTGATTTAGAGGGTCTTGTTTTGTTGGTGTTCTCATCCCTTATGGCTCTTACACTCTTTCTGCTTCCTCTTTCATAGGCTTCCCAGAGCCTTCAAAGGAAGAATTTGATGGAGACATCCAATTTAGGGCTGAATGTTCCAAAGTCTCTCTCACTCTTTATATAATATCTGACTGTAGATCTCTGTTTGTTCTCATCTGATACAGGAGGAAGTTTCTCTGATGATGGCAGAGCAAAGCACTGATAAGTGAATATAGTAGTGTAGAAGAATGTCATTGGGTGCTATTTTATCACAACTTTATTTTTATTTATTTTTATTAGAACACTAGTATTTGGCATTCCACTAGATCTAGAGGTACTTAGTCTCCCAAGCAGTGCTGGGTATGGGTTCCACCTTATAGGATGGACCTTAAATCAAATCCCATATTGATTTGTTACTCCCACAAGTTCTGGGACACCATTGTAGATCAAACTTTTTGTGGCTGAGTTGGTGTTTACATTTCTCATTTGGTGAGGTGAAGACTACCTTCCTGTACCAAAGGCGCTAGTATATCAATGTGAAGGCTCTATAAAGGTACCAGCTCTCAACTTCTCAATGTCCAATGAGTTATATATCTATTGTCTTTATAAATAGGGCACAGATGTCAGTATGTGGAGAGCAACTGATAGTCTTGGCAAAGCCTGGGTTGTTTGGAGGTCCCTGTGGGACCTCTTTGACAAACAACATTAATTTAACCTAATACAACCTAATCTCAGTCATGGAAGATTCATTTGGTGACAAGAGATGTCCAGTTGGTGCCTTGTCTCCCTCACTATTTGGTAATTTCATTTAGATCACCTTGATATATGTACACATTTTAGGAAATTTTTACTGTATTAGGTTTCCCTACTACCCCTCAAATGGCCCTTACTTTTAGCTGACTTTCCTTGTGTTCCTTCAATCTTCCAGTCCCTCCCCATCTTTTCCACTTGCTCTCCTCTTCCAGTCCCTCCCCCACCATCAAATTCTAACTATCTATTCTATTTCCCATTCCTAGAGAGATCAATCTTCCCCCGGCTAGTCCCTTAATTCTTATCTACCCTCTGTTTTTCTATGAATTGTAGCTTGGTTATCATTGAAAATAATAGCTAATATCCACATATAAACAAATACATACCATATTTGTCTTTCTGGGTCTGTGTTACTTTACTCAGGTTGATTTTTCTAGTTCTATCCATTTACCAGAGAATTTCACGATTTCATTTTTTTAAATGGCTGAGTTATATTCCATTTTGTCAATGTACCACATTCTCTTTATCTAGTCATCTTTTCAGGAACATCTAGGTTGCTTTGAATATCTGGCCATTATGAATGGAGCAGCAATGAAAAAGGTTGAGCCAGTGTCTCTGTGGTAGGATGAAAAGTCTTTTGGATATATGCAAAGACTACTAGTGATCTGACAATCAACAGAGTAAGACATAAACAATTAGGTTCACTGTGTCAGAACTAAATAAGAAGAAATTAATACACAAATTTTCTGAGTGAACACAGTGGCGTTTAAGAGAGGAATCCTCGCATTGGAAAGAAAAGTAAATGAAGTCAGATGGAGCTAGTCGCCACAGGGTTAGAGCCCCACAACCGAGTCACCGTCCTTTACAATTTACAGATAAAAGAAAATGAAGAGCGAGCCACATTCAATGTGGCCTTACAAAAGCCTTTTCTTAAATACATTGCTAGGAAAATACTAGGAATGAAAAGACAGTCAGTGACTCAAAAAGTTATGTACTGTGTCAGACTGCTGAGGATAGCAAAGAAAATGTTATTTAGGTAGATATATCTCAAAGGCAAAATAAAGGTATATTTGAGCTAATGCTAGCAAATGCCTAGGAAAATAAACATTTGATATATTTTTGAATACTTAGTGTTCGAGGAAAACACTAGTGAAAATTAGCTTACTAATACAGCAAGAACAGCATTTGAAATCAGGGAAAGGGCTTCTGTTCAACTGAACTTAGAGAATTCAACTGCAGTCTTCAAGTTATGTGAAATCTATGAGTATATAGAGTAATTAACTTATCCAAAGCTGTAGAGGGCCAGACATCAGGCAAGATGAGTGTCTGTGTTCTCAACAAACTAAAATGACTTAATGATATTATTTGTGGATAAAGGATAACAGACAATGAAGGCCTACACTGTATGATTTGATTCTGCTGAGGTCTATGGTCAGATTCAAAAAAGAAAGAAGAGCTGGTTTGTTCACGATTGCTTTTGGAAAGTGTTGGATCTTATAAATTATCTTCTTGTTTAAATGCAGCTTGGTCTATTTTTCTCTAACTTAACAAAATAATAAATAAAAAGCAAATCTCATATAGATCAAGATATGCTCCTGTTTCAGTAAGAATATTTAGAATACTCACAGCATCCTGCAGGTGACAGATCCCTGGATAATTGAAGTCCTGGCTTGTTGGAAGCATGTTTCCACTCCAGGTGGTTATAGGACATTATGTATGTGCACTGGTAATAGCGTCTCCTGGATCATGGCTGTACTGTATCCTGAATCCTACATCACTGACAAGTAGAGATAGGGGCACAGAACACGGGATCAGGATATCAACATTATAAGTAACAAACAAATATTACAGAAAAATTAAGAAAAATATTAAATAATCTTCCAGAGATCAACAGCTGGCAAATGTTCCACCTTTCACATTTCAACCACATAGACTTGACAAGGTCAATAGACATGTAAAATGCACCAAAAATAATTGTGACTATGTCACGGACTACCAGTCCTCCTCTTGGAGACACCAGAAATACCCAATAACTTAGGAAGTTTGTGCAATAATAGCCAGAAAACTTTTATTAGGATAAATAAAATTGACCTTTACTGACCATGGAAATTTCAAGCTAGGACAAGGGTCTTTTACCAGTCACTCTTGTAATGAATGGGGTTCAAATGGCTGTGGACCCGAGAAGTCTTGGAGATTTCATGATGAAATAGTACGGATGGAGTAAAGGATAAGAAAGCTGGTTGTGAGTCCACCTTGCATTTTCAAAGGCTGTGAGTCAAATATTTTGTACTCATTTTCTTCTTCCAAGCTATCCCACCAGGTGAGTTACTGTCCTGTATTTTGTACTTATTATGGATTAGCTATGGTTCAATTTTACCACATCTGTATCTATGTATATTTTAAAATGTCATTGCTATGTGTACTTGTTTTTAAAGATTGTATAGATAGAATTATGCCTTATATATAAAGGTACATACATGTATATACATGCAAGCACCACACACACACCCACACCCACACCCACACCCACACCCACGGGGGGGGGGGGAAGAGACTCTTCATTTAACTGTTGGGTTTAAAGGCCAGTAAGATGGCTTACTCAGCCTGTTAAAGTTGTATGTCTCCAAGCCTGATGAAGAAAACAGCCTGTCTTGTAAGTTGTCCTCTGACATCCATTGCTGGTACACACACACACACACACACACACACACACACACACACACACACTTATAAAATGTAAAGAACAAAATCAAAAAGAATTGGACTTAAGGGGGCTTGAATGATGGCTCTGGGTAAAATACTTAGTATGTGAAAATGAGGGCCTGAGTTTGCTCTAACTCCCACACAAAGCGGGGCACAGCAGAAGCTCCTAGCTGCAGACTCATTTCTGGGTGTATGGAGACAGGAAGATGCCATCCATCTAGTCTAAACTGCCAGCTCAATGCTCAATGAGGGATGCTGCTACAAAGTTTGAGGTAGGAGAGTAATAGCCTTCTGATACCCATGTACCGTCTACAAGCATGTACATACACATATATACCACACACAGATAAGACATTTAATATAACAAAGTGAAAACAATCGTCTTTGGATTTCATTTTTCTCTAGCTGAGTCACATGCTATATTTAATTGTATATCTATAAAATTTGACTTGCTTATTTTTATTTGAAAAGTTTTAATTAAATATATTTTAACCATGGTTTCTCCCTCCTTCAGAACTCCTTCCAGTTCCTCTTCACTTTGGAGTTTTGCTCTAATTTTGAATATTTTGTATTATACAAAGTTGCAATAAACATTACTTTTCCAAATGCCTGTATTTCAGCGGCACAAAGTTCCCTTGACGACACCCAGGCTAAAAGCTGGTATGAGGAAGTCTGTGGATCTGAAATTTACATGATTTACTCTTTATAAAAAAGCAAAGTAGCACTAGCTTAGGCATTGATGTAGGTATTTAGTTGGACTGAAAAAGGAAATAACAACTCATGTCAATGGGTCCTGCTTAGTAAATGTCAAGCATACATATTTGAATTCACACAAGGTCTTACTTACTGAATGTCAACCACATACATTTGAGTTGTTAACCTGTATTGTTCTCATTTCTGAGAAAATTGGCAACAATGTCACATGCTTGTTGGGTATGCCTATTTTCTTTGCTGTAACATGTATTTCCCAAATCTTTTGTCCAAATTCTAATTAATAGAAAATAAAAAGAATGTTCATGATTTCTATGTGTATTGGACTTTTATTCCTTTTGTTTTGGATTTGTTTATCCACCTTTCCAATTATAAATACAATAGGTATTTTACATATACATAAGGTATTATTTTTTAATGTTAGATACTAAATCCGAGATTTATGGTTAGATCAGGACTTAGGGGTTCTCTCTGTGTTTGGTAACTTATTTATAAATACCTGGATCCATTTGACAGCCTCTAGTTCTCCCTTACCATGCCTTTTATACAGGTTCCTTTTTATTTGGTTTATTTCCTTTTTATTTATACTTTTCATATAATCTACTTAGTCACCCCCTGCAATGCCTTATTTATTTTTTAGCTGTTAGTTCTGAATGTTTCAAGGCACTTATTTATTAATTACACTATTTTTAATCATTGGCTGGTTTCTGGGTCTTCTTTAGCCATTTGTAATTTATTATCTATCCTTCCACAGCATAATTTGTTCTTTCTTTATTTTTCTGATGGTGCTCATTTGTGATAGTAAATGTATAAATTCAGTGTAATGTATTTATCCAGAGTGGATTTAACTTTTTGACTTGAATCATTATACTGATTTTATAAAGACAATTATACCATTTTATCCCAATTCCTTTCAAACACTTTCAAAATGAAAGGAAGAAGAGAATACTGTAATTCCTTCTTAGAGGTCAGTCTGATAGAATACCAGACAAAGACAGCTTAATGAAGCAGGGCAATAGCCATTATTACCATGTATGAACAAAGTCCTGTGAAATGTAGTAGCAAAGGTAACATAGCAGCATACTGAGAAGATTATACACCCTGACCAAATGAAAAATAAACCACAACTGAATAAGATTTATTCTAGGAATGCATATGGATTCCACACAGAAAAGGCAACACCTCATGTCCTCCTAATAAAAGAAAATCAAAATATACATAACAAGAAAGCAACTTCAACTGATGTATAAACTGCACTTTGAAAATGTGATGTCATTTTATAAAATTAGTAAATATGCCATAATGTCCTGTTTGCAACTCCATTCATATTTGTACTAGAAGTATGGAAAGAACATTTACTTACATAAACAAATAGATAGTTAACAAACTGGAACAGAAGTAAAACTGCCTTTCTCCTCAAGACCAAATAATCTAAAATGTATGTAAAACTTTATGCAATCCACAATATGCAATGAAGTAATAAATTTACAAAGAATCTTCATATACACATAAATATCATTTATATTTCCATATATCATTAATGAGGAACCTATAGACAAAATAATAGAAAATAATTTGATTTATAATAGCACCACAAAAATAAAATATTCAAAGAAATTTTTTAAAAAGATATAAATCTTGTACACTAAAACTATAAAGAGTTCCCTACAAGAAATTTAAAAGTACTTAAATAAATGCAGACATACTTCTTTAATTTTTCTGGCTGGAGTACAGACACACCCTCAGTACACACCTTTAAGATAAAAGGCTTTCCATGTTTATGAATTGGAAATTTTAATGTGTTAAAATGGCACCACTGGTTTAATATATACACCCCATAATGTCTTTTTCCAAAAATCCAATGGCCTGGATTTGGGGATATAGCTCAATGGGACCAATCCTTGCTGAACCTGTATAAAGCCTCAGACTCAATCCCCTGCATCACATAAACTATATATGGTAGAATACACCTGTAATCCTAGCAACCAGAAGGCCCAGGCAGGAGGATCAGAAGTTAAAAATCTTCCTTGACAACATACTTACTTCAAGGTCATCCAATTAAAACAAGAGGGCCAATGACCTTTGATGGAGAACTGAAAATATGATACTAATATATTATTGCAAGTAACCTTGAATAGCCAAACAGAACTATATGGACTAACAAGAGAAGAATAACACCCAGGAAAACTGTCAAAATAGCATCAATAAGGTAGCCGTGTGTAAGTAAACCAATTATATACAATCGACTGATGTTTGACAATGGTATCAAGACCATTCATTGAGGAAAGAAATCTAATCTTTTGTGTAACTGGTACAAGAATAGCTGGATTTTCATGTGAGAAAGAATATGTTTTGCTATCAATGAAATGCAACTCAAAATGCACCAAACACTTAAAAATTAGAGAGAGCTACATATATTTTTGAAGAAAAAAGTAAACCTTCATGATTATATTTTGCAATTCTTTTGATATATAACCCTAAGCGTAAAGGAAATTTAATCCAGCAACACAGCTGCTCTGGTAAGGGATCGTATGCAAAAGTGTCAGTCGATATGATCCAGCTGGGATGCAGACATACTTCTTTAATTTCTCTGGCTGGAATACAGACACACTCTCAGTACGCACCTTTAAGATAAAATTATTTTCTTGAAAGAAGCAGCCACGTTTGAAAGTGATGTCTAATTGAGAGGCAGACAAAGTGATGAGTCAGAAGAAGATTTGATAGAATGACTCAGTTAGGATAACCCAACTCTCAGGACAACAGCACAGAAAAGAGAATCTATTTAAGAGCAGTGCAGGGAAAGACAGTCAGTCCAGTCAGTCAGTTGGAAGCCAGTGCAGCGTGTGCAGTGCAGTGGAGTTGAGTTCCCTAGTGAGTTCATGCAGTTCAGTGCAGGTCAGCAGAGGTAGATGAGTAAGAAGGAGACAGATGGTTAGAACAAATTGTCCGAGTTACTTTGAGGCTAAGCAGAGCAATTCAGTGACAAAACCAAGAGAAGCCAGATAGAATCAGCTTAGAGAGGAGTCTGAGCAGGAATGGCTGAGTTGAACCAGCCAATTAGAGTTCAGAAAGAACTAGAAAGGGTGAGCTTATTCAGTAGTGAACTTCCAAGATGACAAATCAGGCCAGTAAAATTACATTTACAACTAAGAGCACAACCAAGAAAAGGAAGTAGACAAAGTAGTCATCACCAACATAAAAAGGCACTGTGAATCAAAGGTCATGACCTAGAGAGTTAAAGACAGTCCAAAGACTGTTAGAAAGCACTTGTAAATCCTGTATCTGAGTTGCATCTCCAGCATATAAGGAATATCACCATTAGGGAAAAAAATCAATTGACCAATGAATTTAATAACTACTTTTTCAGATAAGATATACAAATAACCAACAGTCACTTGTGAAAGGAATGAGTCAGCCAGAGATAGGCTGACTCCATGACAGGCTGCAAATTGGTAATTTGGGAGACTAGGCCTAAGTTTCTGTTTCCTTGAACTAGAAAAGTCTAAAACAATTCCAGAAACAAACAAACAAACAAACAACCCACCTCTCGTGGACAGCCAATCAGAAGCTGTCAGAAGCTGTCCCACCACCTATCTTGAGCCAAATATAGTTTATCAGCAAAAGTCCCCCAAACCCTCCAGAACCTTAACCAATCACAAGGGCACCAATACCTCTGGAGATAGAGCCAACCAATCAAGAGAAAGAAAGGTAAAAGTTACCCATCCTACCCTAATAGGCTTTAAATTGACCCTGCAAAGTCCGTACCTCTGTCTTCCATCTCAATATACGGAAGACCCCTGAATGCAGGTTCTCTGCAGAATAAACACTCTTTGCTGTTGCATACTATTTGAGTCTGAGGTATCATTCTTCAGCGAATCATGGACCCTTACACTTGAAAATGTACATTAAGATTGATGTTTGGGGGGAATTAGTCCAAAATTGCAATGATACACTACTTCACATCCAGTAGTAAAGATACAGATGATGACATAGAAAATCATTACAACCTTCTTGCTTTACTGAGAACAATACAATTGATGCAACTGTTATGAAAAAAAAAATGGCTCCTCTATCAAGTGGTTTTTTTCCTTATTCAACTTCAAACAGGATCTTGGATTTTACTATCTCCTTAAATATATGTTAGCATTATCTTGTCAAGTTCTTTAAAACATGGATGTGTTAAAACAGAACTCCAATGGTAACTGATGAGGAAGCATAGTAGTTTGTTTCTTTGTGTAGGTGGAGCTGGTCTTGAACTCACTGTGTAGGAGAAGATGACCTTCAATTCCTAATCTTCCTTACTCCACCTCCAAATAACTTGGATTGCTCATTTTTATTTTCTCACTGCAAGTATTTATGGTGCTTATTCTTTTGTTGTGGCTTAGGCCTGAAATATCCTCAGAGGATCATAAGTTGAAGTTCCCGAATGCTACAATATTCAGAGGTAGGCTTTAGTGAAATGACTGGATCATGATGGCTATGAACTCATCAATATATTAACCGATTGATTGGCTCATCATTGAATTGCCTATTGAGAAGTAATGGAAACTAAGAGAGGAGGCACACAAGGAGGGTCATGGCCTTGAAATTACTGTTTTGTTTTCTCTTCTTCTGCACCTCCTTTTCTTTTCCTTTCTCCATCCTTTTCACGACATGAGACCTACCAAGATATTCATCCTCAGCACAGGCCCAGGATCAAATGAGACACTGATCATATACTTAAACCTGTAGGCTCCTGAGAAAAGAATATACCTTCCCTCCTTTATGTCGATTTTTGGCAGTGAGAAGCTGATATAAGTCTGTTTTAGAGACTTCTGTGATGTGAGAATCACATTTCTCAATTACTCTGCACTATAAAATAAAGCACAATAGAACATCAAAATATGAAATAATGCTAATGGAAACCATGGTAAAAACTGAAGAATAGAGTTGAAGTGTTCGCTCATGGGAAGATACTGAATCTCAAAGGTTTTTGTGTAAGGAAAATGTAATAGCTGTGTCGGCGTGACAACTCAGCAGGTAAGAGCTTTTGCCACACAAGCAAGCCTGGTGACCTGGATTCCACGCAGCAGTGAACAAAGGCTTAATGAAGACACCATAAGTATTTTAATATGTATATATCCAACATTATTTTCCCCATAAGAGTCTTAACTGCCAGTTATACTTGTTATAAAATACAGCAAATTTTATAACATGCTTTTATAAAACATCTCTTCTTCAAATTATATTGTTTTGTTTCCAGAAAAGTGCAATTGACGGTTGCATTGCACAGTTCAGCAAACCCTCATTAAATCTGGAGATTTACCTGCAGATATGATTACCGTCCATTCAGTTGTCTCTGCTGTGAGTCTCAGTAACTACAACTCAGCTTTCTGATGCTGTGCCTTCTAGCCCCTTTCTCATTCCTCACATTTGCTGTGTGCTCTAAACGTCCACTACATGTGAAAAGCACTCATATCTTCTTACTCAGTCTTATATTAGCATTTATAAGGTTTACAATAAACATGGGGTCGATTGGGCAGTTTTCTTTTATTACTTTATAAAAATTTTCTGTTTGACAGTTAGTTCATGAATATTTTTACAATAATTTAAAGTTAAAATTGCATATTAAATTTCAGATAAACTTCATGTTGTAGGCAGTTTGCTTTATCTCTTAGTATTCACCGTTTCTTCTTTTCTTGACCAATGTTCCCAAGTGTGTTTTTATTTTTATATCTTAGAATAATATAATTTAATCAGCATCTTTATTTTGTATCTAGCCTCTGTTTTTATCTTCATTGTTTTATTATTTTCATTTCTGGTTTTGTGTTTAAACTTAAGATTTGACTTGTTAGTTTATAGCTGTTGTGTTTTTAAATTTTTTAAATTTATTTCAATTTCATGTATGCCGTGTGTTATGGTATACAAGAGAAAAACAGAGGACTAATTTTGGGAATGAGTTCTCTATTTCCACTCCAGATAGAACTCAGATCATGAATTTGATGGGATCAATTTCTGGTACTGGACTGGATAAAGAGTCAAGGATTTTACTTACTAAGCCATTTTTTTTTGAAGCTGAGTTCCTGGGTGGGCATTTGTGAATAGGTTTCTGGAAATGTGGACACCAGGAGAGATGACATGTTAGTCCATCATTTTCTCCTTGAGGGAAGGGTTGGAGGAAGAAGAACAAACAGTTTCTTAGCATGAACAGGAGATGAGCAAGGGTTCTAATCAGAGAGGTTCAGGAATCCTTCTAGAGTTCCCAACTGAACTTTCTTTCCATGAATGAACTTCTCATGACTGAAATTTTGTACTAAGCCATTCTTACAGGCCCAGATTATAATTTTTCTTACATGAGCATTTAGGATGTGGTATATTACCCAGGAGTGACCACTTTAGTTCTGTCCTTCAAGGTTTGCTACTCTTTCCATTAGCATTCTTCCATTCTTCTGAGTTCCATTATGCCATATGCTGTAACACAGGGTAAATACCAAAGCATGTTGCTTCTAAAATCACCTTAAGTTGTTCCTTCTTGAGTTAGGTGTTACCGTGAAAAAGGTCATCTCTATTCTGCCAAATATTATAACTTTGTTAAAACATACTTTAAATTGTTTACTGCTATAGACTGTGTTCTAGTTTGTAAATGTCCTAAGTCATTGAGGAAACCAGAAACACCTAAAGCAAAAGACAAACAGCAAACAAAAAAAAGCCCCCATGTATTCTGCAATCTTTTAAGAATTGAATAAATATGCTAAGTTTGCTATTCACAATTTCTCTGATTTTTTTTTTATTATTATTTCTCCTTACTGTTTTATGGCCTTCTGTTCTTGTGGAATATCCATTTCTGAGTGTGCTGCACCAAAGCTCTCTTTCTCAGGTTGGTGCCTATCCACACCTATATCTCATTACTTTTCTGGCTGTTTTGCTTCCTTTTGTGCATGTTGATAATGTTTATCTGTTATCAAAAGAAATACCCACATTAAAAAGTAATAAATTTAGCCATAGTGGAACATGCCTACAATACCGACTCACAGAAAACGGACATAGGGAAATTGGGAGTTTGAGACTAACTTGGGTTAAGCAGTAAGTTCAAGGGCAGCTTTCCTTTGTAAGGTATTGCCTCAAAAACCAAAGTCACTGTATGTTACAAACACTGGGCAAGCATGTATAGGGCCTCAGGTTCAATCCTTGAAGCTAGAAACAGCCACTGATAAATTATTCTTATAGTATCTTGTGTGTTATTTTCTCTTTCCTCTCATTTGTCTTTTCTTTTATTCATCTTCACTAGATTTTATGCTCTTGTACTTTGAAGAAAATTAAAATATATCAAAGTGTATGCCTCAAAAAAGGAGAAGTCACTGAGCTATATAATATATGTTTCCTCCCATCATTTTTCAAAATGTTAGAAAAATAGAAAATGAACACTTTCTCACTTAAACCCTTCTTTTGCTTTCATTGCTGTTTTTCGAGCTTCTCCTAATTCCATTACCCCATATAATCATGTGATAGACTTTCTTTGGGAAAGCCAACCCTCTCAAGTGTCTACATCTGTTATTGAGTGTTGTGAGATATGAATCTTAGAGTCATCATACAATGAACCTTTATTTTCGGTATTAGATTGGAAAACATGCTTAAGGTATTGACTTCTGACAGACCATGGGTTTCAAAGCATTTACAATGTTGTCTGGGAATGCACATGTCATTAATGCCTCCTTTGGATAGTTATGTTCTAAGTAACTAATAACATGTGCAACATTAAAGTTATGAGCACAACACATTTATGCAACAGTAGTTACTCATATTCATGATTTATATTTCTGTTTAAATATTTCAAAAACCTGTAAATTAAGGTATGTAAGACGTATGGCATAGAAAGCAACCTGGCAAGAGAGGGACTTTTCAAATTTATGAGCATGTAAGGCTCTAAATGGCTGTCTTACACTATTTCTCTGTATAAAAATATAAGTAAATTCTTCTATAAATATCAGAGAGGGTTTTGATACTTATTTGTACTTATTCATATCAGCTGGTATATTCTGCCTGTTTGGTGGTCCAGTGTTTGAGAGATCTCTGGGGTCCAGATTAATTGAGACTGCTGGTCTTCCTACAGGGCTGTATTATGCATTATGCAGTCTATAAAAGTTGAATTTATTGAACAATGTTACAGTATATGTGCTGATGTAAAAAGCCATGCAGTAACAGCAACAATAAAGTTTTTTGTCTGCTTGTTTCTGAGAAAGGTTTTCTCTGTAATTCTGTCAGCCCTGGATCCTGCTTTGTAAATCCAGCTGGCCTGGAACTCAAAGATCCGCCTTTCTCTGCATCCTGATTGCTGGAATTAAAGATGTGTGTTTGTAGAGGAATTTTAATCCAATAGCATGGCAAGGAATCACATCCAAAGCCCTTCTAGTCCTGTGTAAACTGGCTGGAATGCAGGCATGCCCTTAGTATACACCTTTAATCCCAAATAATGATGGTAAAGTTAGTTTGTAGAAAGAATCAGCCATGTTTAAAAGTCATGTCTAATTGTGGGGCTGCCAAAGTGATGAACCAGAGAAAGATTTGACACAAAGAGTCAGAGATAGGATATATCCAACTCTTATTAGAACAGACAGGAAAGAGAGGCAACATAAGAGAATATGAATAGGGAAAGGGGAAAGAATTTTTACTGGGAGTTTTATAGAGACAGATTGGAAGAATTGGTTTGAAGCCAAGCAGAAGAATTCAGTCGGAAGCCAAGAGAAGCCAGTTTGAATCAGTCAGCTTGGAAAGTAGTTCAGGCCAGAACAGCTGAATTGAACCAGCCAACTAAAGTTCAGAAAGAGCTAGAAAGGGTGAGTTTATTCAGCAGTAAGCTTCCAAGATGACAATTTCATCTGATGAATAAAAGTTACTTTTACATGTGTCACTTTATCCGGCTAAGACATTGAAATTATAATATTAATATATACTATATCTATAATAACATTTAAATTTACATAGAACTATATAATCATTATATACAAGTTGTATAAATGCTGTGTGCTTTTGCCTCTAAAAGAATTTGAGGTAGATGCTGTTATCATTCACCAGCACAAAATAGACTTCATTTTTTTAAGTAAATTTTTCCATGTTGCACCAAAACTAATTGTCAGTCTTCCTTGGAAAAGCCCAGAAAATGGCTTTGCTTACTATGGTAGTGATGTGGCCCCACATTTATTCATATGAAGTAAAATTTCCCAGTTATCCCAAGTTTTCAGCAACATACTAATTAGAAAAATAATTTTTATTTTTCAAAAATTTCTATAGTTTTCTGTTCATTTAGAAAGCCTAAGATTAATGTATATAAAAGCTTTTTATTCTATTGGAAATTAAAATATTTTCAAGGAAATGCATATTCTCCTGTTAATATATGAATGATTGTTAACTAAAATATAACTGTTACAGATATACTTGCTCAACAATGTTCATTGCTGCCCTATTTATAATAGTCAGAAATTGGAAACAGCATGGATAGCCACCAAAAGATGACTGGATAAAGAGAATGTGGCATATTTACACAATGGTCTATTACTCATTTTTTTTTTTGAAAAAGCATTAAATTAACAAGTAAATGGATAGAGCTAGAAAAAGATTATCTTGAGTAAGACAGCCCAGACATAGAAAGACAAATATGGTATATGTTCACTTATATGTGGATATTTGCTGTCAAGTCTTTGATAAGCAAGCTACAATTCATATGACCACAGAAATTAGATATAAAGATAAGGGAATAATGGGGAAAGATAGACCTCTCATATAGCACTCCCATCAACATTTGCTTTACATTGATCAATGCTTTCCTAATAGAGTATAACAAATACATAGACCCACAGACTAACAACATACACATTGAGAGACCTTGGAACACTCATTCCCATAAGAGATGTCTCCATCAAATCCCTCCTCTCAGGAATCAGGGAATCTTATGGTAAAGGAGGCAGACAGGCTATAAGAGCCAGAGGGGATGGAGGATACTAAGGAAACAGGCCTTCTGAATCAAGTGGAACAATGCACACATGAAATCACAGAGATTGTGACAGCATGTACAAGGTCTGTGACAGATGAGGCCCAAGTGCTGAGCTGAGCAGACCTAAGGCCCCATTCCTGGCCCTGAAGTTATTCGACTGATAAGTACTTGCAGATGAAAATTTAGGTTTCTCTAATGGAGTCTTACTCTGGATACAAACCACTCTTAAGGGCAAGCCCTATGTCCAGCAGTAGATGGCCAACAGAAAATGACCTCAATGGCATCTTGAAGGTTTTCTCATAACTTTTGTCAGTGATTTAATCATTATAATAATTGTATTATTATTATTATTATTATTGTATTGTTAATTTCATAGATCCTATTCATAGCATATACTATGGCTTCTGTCTTTGTGTTTTTATGGGATTTTATGGGAACATGTTTTTCTATATCTCTATATGTATTCTTTGTGTTTTTTCCTTGACTCTTTTTCTTCTGTTTATTTGTTTTTACCTTATTTTTTTTATTATTATTCTGATGCCTTGTTCATTTATTTATTTTTGTTGGCAAAGGCAGAAAAATTATGGATTCAGATGGTATGGGAGGATCTCAGAGAAGTTGTAGATGGGAAACTATAATCAAAATACATTGTATAAAAAATAATTCTCAATTAAAGAAAAATAAAGAAAACAGAAAAATGTAACCACAAAATTTGCTGAAAATGGATGAGTTTATGTTGAATACTAATACTAATAAATAATAATAAAGCACAGTGTGACATTTTATATAGCTCCTGTGGTGAATACAATTATAAACTCATAATAATAATTATTTGTGATATTGTGCAGCAACTCGAACTCTTATGCAACATTTTCAGGAATGGGTAAATGGTTTAAACATTTTGAAAAATAGTGTGGTAGCTTCTAATAAAATTAAGCATGTATTTCATACATGACACAAAATCCTATGCTAAGTATTTATGGAAACAAACTAAAGCAATGTGCCCATAAAGATTTGTGATAGGGTTTTCATAGCCACCCTACTAATAATAGTAATCAAAAACCTGAAACTAGTCCTACAGCTAGTGAATGAGTAAACAAACTGTGGCACATCCATTCAACTAAATACTGTCTACCCAATAGAGTAACATATTATTAACACACATGCAACAGCATAGATGAATCTCAGATATATGGTACTACGTGAAACACGCCAGGCTCAGAGAACTATATAGTGTATAATTCTATTTAAATAAAATTTTAGACAATTCAGTGTTCTAGTAGCAATAAATAGTGACCAGGTGTGGAAAGAACAGTTTGGTACAAGGAAACTGATAAGATGGAAATATTCTAAAACTGTATTTTATACGTGATATGATTACTCAGACATGTCAAACACCAAGACAATAAAGCAAAGACATCTTATTGGATGCAAATTGTACTTCAGTAAAACTGGTGTTTAAAATAGAAATAAAAATAAATACATACTTAAAGTATTTGCTTAAGGAAAAAAAACCCAACTCCTTCTTGTCTTTCTTTCCTATATGTGTTTTATTTTTATTTAGTGATAATATGTTCCATGAGTAATAAAAATGCAATGAAAAGAAATCAAAGACTGTGTTACAATTTGCCTTTCTAGCATTGAAAGCCCAATGCTTACATGAAACGGTGGTTGTAGAAGAAATAGTAATAAGCTCTCCTGTCCCTGCAGCAATATAAACTGTTTAAGGAGAGCTCAGATCATTTGTGGATGATAGAGTCATTGTTCCCAGAGCAAGCGAGTTTCATTCCATTCCTGCAGCTGCATAAAGGACAGCTCTCAGCTATCTGCAGAAATGTCTTTAAAATATATCCTAGGAGACTCTAGGCATGTACTGTGGCAGTCTCAGAGCATAAACCAGGTTAAACTAACAAAGCTCTCATGCTTTCACTGGTCTAAGGAATTCTATTACCAGAGGAGCAAAGAAAAATAGCCTCTGACTATGCGTAAAGTCTTAAGATTCGTATCCTAGAAGAAATGCCATTTTAAAATCAGGTTAAATTAAAATCCCCGTGATTTGCCTTTGTGTGTGATCTGGATCATTGACAAATAAATAGAACATATAAATACATATAGAAAGCTCATCAATTATCTTCAATTTGAAGTGAAACCCTACTAGTTCATGTATACTTTATTGGGCAAGATTATTGAAGTGGGATATCATAATTAAAACTCTGCATTTTGTTACCACAGAAGTTGCTTTTTAAAATCTTGTTAAATCTGGATTAGCCTTTTCATGATGACATCTGTCTTGCTAGCAACACAGAAATATATTAATAATACATTTGTGCTACTCTCAGAGGACTTGCATCAGTGACTTTGAGGACATAGTACACAAAGAGAGAAATGTCATTGAGAGTTATTTTGATTTCACAATATTCTTGATCATCATGCTGTTTATGAAGATTCATTAAAAGTCCATCATGCTAATTTAACAGAGAAAATCTAATAGATTGCTATTGGATAGCTTCCACTAAATTAATGTGGAAGAATTATAAGAAAAGCTTTTGCCGCTATCATTAAAAATTTAAAAAAACTATAATGATATATTAGTTACCAGCAAGCATCAATGTAATTTATGAAGAAATTTAAATCTTAATACACTACTTTTAGAGACATGCTTGGGTACTTTCATTATAGTATATATTTATTTACATGTAATTATATGTGATATTAATTCATTCATATTACTTATTATATAAGTGTACTAGCTCAGAATATTATAGAAGTCACTTGTTTTAAAAATAAAAATCCCAGCAGTTCTGTTTTATCAATGAAGACTCTGGAGCCAGAGTTTGGGGTGCAAACCTGCTAGCCCAGAGAGGCAGAGAAAGCATCCAGCTAAACTTCCTACTACATTGATGTTCCAGAAGGAAAAAGCTCCTTTTTCTTCTCCACAATGTCTTAAATACCCTTGAACTCAAAGACCCTCCTTTCTCTTTTCTGGGTTTTCTTATCTTTACTTCCTGTCAACTGGTTTCCTGCTCTGCCTACCTTTGCAACATTCTCCCCCTTTTGTCTAAATAAAAGACTCTTTCTCTAACATCAACAATCTACTACCTGCTAAGTATTAGATTCACAATGTCCAGTCCATTTGTATTTGACAACATTGGAGATAATACTCTACTATCTATTCTATCTTGGTGAGGTCAAAGTTATGTACTTAAATCAGTTTCTATCATAACTTGCATTTATCAACCAATCAACCTAAAAATATCATTTTAGACCTTAACACATTTTCTTAAATCCTAAACAACTTAAGCTTAACTGTAATATTTTAACTGTCTAGAGTCCAACTTCATCAGAGACCTGAGAAGGATAACTATGACCTGAATAAACAGGAAGTGCAGAGCAAGCAGCTTCGTAAGACGGTATGAAATGACAGAGACCTGGACAGAGATGCTGGTCACTGTGACAATCACCCAAGATTCCTCTGTAACATTGGAGCATCAAATTCTTTGGCCTAGAATATCTGACAGACTTTTCTCTGAAGCAGGAATTATGAAGGATTTCTCTACCTTGTCTTGGCAGAGTTCATCAGTTAACTTTCTTTGTATCCTGCTTGACTGCAGTTTGGACAGCATACTGTCAGTAGTTGAAGCAAAAGGCAGTTTCTTGCCCAGTGGCAGTTTGCTACATTTAAAGCAGACTCCATAAGGAGGTTCTTTGACGCTCATCATCTTCTTTGCAGTAGATTGGGGGTGATGCTAGGAGCTGACCTGTCTGATTGTAAAAACCTCTTAAATTAAAACATCTTTAAATGCCATATTCTATAGATCTCTGATGTCTTCGAAAACTATCTAACTATATCAGTATATTTGAATAGGCAAAGGTTGCTTATCTGTTAACTTAGGAACCATCTGTGATTAACTAAACTGGTACCTAACAAAACCACATGTTTGATTGACAATTAACCTACATGTCTTAATTATCTTAAACAATTTGTAATTGTAGCTTTCAAAATGACTAGGACTTTATATTACATTTTTATAAACTATATAATACAATTTCTTAAAAGGAATTGATACATAGTATATTTTAACCAAAATATAATCTTAATTTCATATTAATTTACAAAGATCAATGCCAATATAACCAAATGTAACCATATATTTGTATCAATATACACAGATCTGTAAGAGTAGATTCAATAATCTACCATTATTCTTATTATTCTTAGGTTATTCCTACATTCCCTTTTTTTGTCTAAATGAAATAGAAATATTTTAACTCTAGTACAGTAAAACTAATTATAATAATAAAGATATTTTTGCCATGCTTCCCAAACTGTTTGCTTGTAGTTTGGCAGTCTTAGGATTAATTATTTTTGAGTTCAATGATCTGTAGAAGGTTCATGTCAGTCTCATATGAACTTAGCAATTTGAATGTCCTGAGTAGTTTGTAGTCCAAAGTTGATGTTTGGGTGGTATTTTTCAGCATAGTGGTAATCCTGGCTAGGTAGAAAGTAGCAGGGAGCCCAAAGATGTCCATTGTTTGTGCAGAACTCTGTAGCAGAAGAGGCATTGGAGCAGTTTTGCTCAGTGGTAGCATTGCCACAATCCAGGTGAATTTGTCATTGTGGGGCCTCATCATCTTCTTGGAAACCTAAAAGGTTACTGTTAGAAATGGTAAACTTTTTAAAATTAATTTTATGTGATTCTCTTTTTTTAAAAAAATATTTTTTAATTGGTTATTTTATTTGCTTACATTTCAAATGTTGTTCCCCTTCCCTGTTTCCTCTCTGCATTTCCCCATCCCATCCTCCCTCCCCCCACCAGGAGCCTGGTAGAGCCAGCAGTCCCCTGAGGCTCTGCCAGAGTCTGATTAATACAGAGGCAGATGCATGCAGCCAACCATTGGAGTGAACACTGGGACCCCAAGGGAAGAGTTAGGGGAAGGACAGAAGGAGCTGAAGGGGATTTCAAGCCCATAGGAAGAACAACAATATTAACTAACAGGACCCCCCAGAACTCCCAGGGACTAAACTACCAACAGAAGATTACATATGAAGGGACCCCATGGCTCTAGCTGCAGATGTAACAGAGGATTGCCTTATCTGACATCAATGGGAGGGAAGCCCCTTGGTCCTGTAGAAGCTGGAAATCTAAACATTTTAAATGCCATATTCAACAGATCTCATAAAGGTTTGAGTGGCACAATCTATTAAGTATAGTCAAGATACAGAATCTGTTCCTAGTTGCTTGCCTTAGACTCAAACCTGAAAACACAGGAAAATAGATGAAGCTTATTTTGAGAATTAGTTAATACTTTATATGCCTACAGAAAAAAATATATATATAGTAATTGTATGCATCTTGAGATAATACTACCTTAAGAAAAGTCTTAAAGACTCAAAGGAAACCCAAAACATTATGAGATTAGTACTAATATAATAGACACACATTTTTTGTTTTCTTCTATCCCATTCCAGGTTCTTCTGATATGAGATAGTTTGGATTTTCCTTTAACAAGCATGAATGGGTTTAAAGAAGGAAAAGAGTCAAGCTCCAACCCCAAAGCGAGCTTTTAATTTTTATAATGGAATTGGGATCACACAAAGACCATTTGCCACTTATGTCTGTAGAGGGCAGTGATAACATTTAACTAATTTACTCCTTTTTTCGGGGGGGGGGGGTCATTCTCTCTTGATGGTCCATCCTTTTTCTTCAGAAGCTTCACTTGTCCAGTGATCTCCAGATTCCAAAGTTGGATGCTTTTATTCTACTGGAAAGATAAAAACTTTCCCCTGCCCCAACCCTATCTCTGGGGCTTTGCCTTTTATGGCAGGTTATCTCTTTCCTAGGGCCAAATGTTTTGTGGTAAGAGCAAAAGTATTATCTTTCAATTGAAGTTAAAAAAATTCTTTTGAAAAATTGAAACTAAATATACTTTTGTGGATAAATATACATATTTTCTCCTTTGGTCTTTGTATTTATAAATTCGAGATTTAAGTGTATTTACTTTTAGATCACAAAAGACACTTACTCTAAATTTTAGCCTGCCTTTTGCAAGTAGCTTTTAAATTTAAATCATTGTAATTCTTACATGGTTACCTCTGCCTCCCAAGTGTTGGGATCAAAGGTGTGGACTACCACCACCTTGTTCATTGTATCTCTAGAATTTAGAAATCAACTGACTTCTAGAGATCTGCCTATCTCTCCTGGTATTAAAGACATGGGCTACCACTGCTTCGCTCAAATATCTTAACTCCATATCATCCCAATTCTTAGAGATTTCAAAAACAAGTTTGTATTGTGGTAACCCTTTGAATTTACTTAATACATTTTAAATCTCTTAACTGTGCTTTTAATACAAGACAACAAAAATATACATTTTTATTTAAGAAGAAAACTCAAAGGCTAATGTCTAACAGGTTTGTCAGTTAACCATTTTAAAGGTAGGGCACTTGGTGCCTTTGAAAGAGCAATACCAAGCCGGGCAGTGGTGGCGCACACCTTTAATCCCAGCACTTGGGAGGCAGAGGCAGGTGGATTTCTGAGTTTGAGGCCAGCCTGGTCTACAGAGTGAGTTCCAGCACAGCCAGGGCTACACAGAGAAACCCTGTCTCGAAAAACCAAAAATAAATAAATAAATAAATAAATAAATAAATAAATAAATAAATAAAATTAGAAAGAGCAATACCTATTGTGTCCTGCTTAAGGATAACCTGGACAGTATGTGACTATACTTGATAAGACCGTTTTAGTATTTTTCTCAGAAGCATTCTTTATTTTATGGTTTGTTTTTGAGACTGGAGCAATGTTAATCTGTGGGATTTTTTTTTCATTGCTGTAATAACATCTTCATAAATTCATGGCTATATTAGCCACATATGGCTTTAGTTTTCCTATTTGTCCTTCTGGCCCTATACACTTGACCTGTCTCTCACTTTGTTTTATTTGAGATAAAGTTCCAATCCTTACAAGCTGAATATTTACCACCTAAAGAGGCCAATCTGGGTGCCAAATTTTGGTGAAATTATTGTGACGTCTGTTCCTGTGGCTACTAAATCTTCAATTTCAATGTCATTTATTTGTATTTTTAACTTTGCTCTCTGATCTTTTATAGCAGTTTGCCAAAATACTTGTTTTCTGGTCTCTCCTGAAATTTTTGTCTTGTCTACTGAAGCCGTTCTGATCTTAATTATATCCAGAGTAGTGTTGTTTTTAACAACAGGAATTAAATCTTTTAATTGATCTGTGGCTGAGTTTCTCCAGACAAGGAATGATTGAATCACATTTGATATTGGGGCCTTTGGGAGGCCCCCTAGGGTTAAATTATCTTTCCTGTCCCTTGTTGCTCTGCATTAATTAGTCCAGTGCTGGCCTTTGCCACACCTTCTGCATACACCAGAAAGCTGAGGCCTTCTTTTTATCTTTTTAAAAAAGATTTATTATTTTATATATGTGAATGCACTGTCACTGTCTTCAGACACACCAGAAGAAGGCATCAGATCCCATTACAGATGGTTGTGAGCCACCGTGTGGTTGCTGGGAATTGAACTCAGGACCTCTGGAAGTCAGTGCTCTTAACTGCTAAGCCATCTCTCCAACCCAGGCCAAAACCTTCTTTTTGGATTAGTTCTAGAAAAAAATATTGTTTCTAAGAATCCCTTGCCTGTAATCCTTTTCAAGTGACCTTGCTCACCACAATGAAAACATCTGCCATGTTGATTTTCTCAGGCTTTTAGAAATTCCTTCTCCTATCAGATTAGCATCAAAAACTTGAGATCAAATATCAGCCATACGTCTAATCCATTCCTCTATCAGTGCTGATCTTGCTGATCTTGCCTTTAAAAGTCTAATCACCATTTTACATTCTGAGTTAGCATTTTCAAAAGCCAAAGATTTAGTCAGTATTTTTCTGACTTCTGAATCTGATCTTATTCTATTTATATGAAATTAATATTTGTGAAAAATCATTGAAGGTTTGTTCAGGGCCTTGTATAATTTTAGTAAATGACTCAGACCTCTTTGCTGACTCTTTAACCTTGTCCCAACCATTTAAAGCTACTAAAAGACATAGCACCAAAGTGTGATCATCAAATTCAAGCTGACTTTGTAAGTGAGCATATTGACTTTCACCTAGCAAGTGATCTTGGGAAATTTCAATGCTTCTAGTCTGATTTTATTGTTCTATGTCCCTAGCTTCCTCTTTCCACCATGTTTACCATTGTAACTGAGGACCAGTTTCCAATATTGCTGTTGCCAAATGTTTCCAGTCTTGAGGGATATTCTGTTCTAAGTTGCCCATGAATTTAATATCTGTTTCTCATAGACTGGATGCATACAGCATAAAATGGCCACTTCCTTAAATCTCCTCAAATCAGATATGTCTACATGATTCCATTCATTTTTTTCATACTCTTGGGGATGCCAATCATCCACTGGGAGGTCTGAGTATTTTTCTTATTCTGATTTATAAGTCTCTCTAATTTTACTTCTAAGGCTTGTTGTATCTTACCAATCCACTTTTTCTTTGAGCAGGTACAGAAGAACATTATGGCTACTAGGAATAAAGTAACAAAACTATAAAATAATAAAATGATAATAATCATAATCAATATTGAGTCAATTATAGTTAAGTTATTTAGCTTTTCATTTTCTGTTTCTATTTTCAGGCTATCTAGAGTAGCACTTTACAGGATCCTAAAGCCTTCTTCTTTTTTTGGGGAGGGTGCAAGAATTAATGTTTTTAATCTGTTCATAATAGCCAATGTGATTACAGATTTTATATAACCACCATGAAAATGCCAAAGGCATTTTTCTTTTTTTCTTTTATTTGTTTTTGATACTTTATTTACATTTCAAATGTTTTCCCTTTTCCAGATCTCCCCTTTGGAAACTCCCTATCCCATTCCCCCTCCCCTGCCTCTATGAGGGTATTCCCCCCACCCACCCACCCACTCCCATCTTCCCTCCCTGGCATTCCCCTATACTGGGTTATCTAACACCCTCAGACCCAAGGGCCTCTTCTCCCACTGATGGCCGACAAGGTCCTCCTCTGCCACATATGTGACCAGCAGCATGTGTCCCTCCGTGTGCATTCTTTGGTTGGTGGTCTAATATGTACTTTCCACCTCCCTAACTCTCTCGTTGCTGACTTCCTAGGTGACTTACCAAACAGTGATGGTTCCTCAGTTTTTCCACAGCTTGAGTGATCTCTCTGTCTGTGGGGTCTTGCCACAAGTTGGAGTGACAAAATGTTGTTTTTAAAGCAAAATCTCAAATGTTCAATTTACCAAATGAAGACTCGGGAGCTATATATTGTGAAAATCTGCTAGGCCAGGGAGTCAGAGAAAGCACCCAGCTAAACTTCCTACTGACTTGATGTCCCAGAAAGAAAGCAGTTCTTTCTCCTTCTCTACAATGTCTTAAAAACCCTTAAATTCAAAGATCTTCCTTTCTCTTTCCTTGGTGGTTTTATGTTTAGTCCCTGTTAATTGGTTGCTTGCTCTACCTACCTCTTGATCTATTGTTGACTTTATTTAGCACTTGTTTACAGAAAACTCTTGGGTTAAAGGTGTGTGCTAGGGTTGAGTCACACCAAAACTACTTGTTTATGGTAAATAGGAATCTCTTGGATAAAGGTAAATGCTAGGGCTGAGCCACAAGATAACAAAGTTTTTCCAATTCACAATCTTGGGGTTCACAGTGAGATCAAATCTGCTGCAAGAGTCACTCTCGCTTCCTCAGTCTTGAGAGTACTCATGATGGACTTGTCTTTGTTTCTGTGGTGGCAGGTGGGTGGGTCACTACAGTGTAGCTTATAAGGTATAGTGACCCATTTATCAGGGTCTCCTTTGTAAGGCAGTACAGATTTTCTCATTGTATCCTTCCCTAACCTTTGTCAGTGATAACAAAGATAATTTGGTTTTTCCTGCTCTGGCCTTTGATCTTGGCACTCAATTTGTTCAGTATCCATGTCAAAATGATACTCTTTGTTGGGTTATCTCAGAGAACTGACATAACATTCTGTACATTGAAGCATTTGGTACTCATCTTCACTTGTAAAGTTTCACCTATTTGGGAAAACAATATTTATGTAACAGAAGACAGATTTTATTTTTTTTATGCAAAAACCACATGTATTGATTTGTTGTCTATGTATGTGCACCCAAGTGATAACATGCTATGACATGCCTGTGGAAGTCAGAGAACAAGTTTCCAATGTTGACTCTCTGCTTCTAGTGTGTGATTCCCAGGGATCAGATTCCCTGAGGGTTTCATAAAAAGTACTTTTACCTGCTAAGCTGTAGGAGGAACAAACAGGCCCTGCTGGAGGGACAAACTGAGGCCTGCCTGAGAGCCTAGAGATTGGTAAGGCAACCAATGACAGCCAATTGGAACTGCCATGTGGAGGACATGCTTGCTTGGGACCAATGGAACGATGGTGGAGGGTATAAAGGGCACTCCCCAAGAATTAATAAATGAGCTTGCTGCTGCATGCTCACCTGCTCCCTGGGTCTGAGCCCTTGATTCAGTGCCTTTTCACCCATTGTCCCCAAGGGGAATGCCGGGCAGGATGGAGGACTCAGGCAACACTAACCCAACTCATTGGACCTTTTGCAAAAAGAAGACAAGTATCTATATGATTCAGTGAATTACATAAAGTCCTAACAATAGTTCTAAAGTCCTATATTCAATCTTACTACCATCTACAAGCAATGTTTACTTAAATTATCTATGGCAAGGCTTAAGTCAAGCAAACCTCTAAGTTTTCATCCTCTACCTTGAGTGTAATGTGTATTTGTTCTTTAACTGTTAATTACCAACCTCTGAAAAGTGCTGACACAAAAACAAACAAACCTTAATCCTTGTTCTTAAGAGGCATTGCTCATGAAAGAATAAATTATAAAACTGAATAAGCAAAACCTCTACTTTCCCTCAAACTGTAGTACAAGATGAGACCTTCCTGTTTGTTTCCTCAGCCCCTTCACAGAGAACAGTCCCACAACAGGTCAGAGAATAATGCTCCTGAATTATTACTCCCTTGTTAACCTGGTTAAGTTCAATGTATGGATGGAGATGAAAGCAAAAATCTCCTGGAAAATTTGGAATTGAAATGAAGGATTCCATGTTTTGGTGTTAATCATCCCACACAGAAGAGAAGCTATCAACTATAAGAAACCAAGCTTCTACCCAGAAGATGATCAACAAGAAAAAGAAGGCTGAAGCCAGTACCTGAAAGATTAGGGAGAGAGATGTTGGTGTTGTCTGCCTTCGTGGCCTGGAGCTGATCCTCAGAAAGACTCGCTTGAAGTTCCATGGCTCATGTTCCCTGCATCATTGCAAACTCTTAAGAGATACTTGTTTATATATCTCCTTCCCTTTTTGTCAACCTAGTTGTAATTAGATTCAAAATAATCTTGAACTAAAGTTTTTCTTTTCCTGTAACATTGTTTTTGGTCTGTTGTACTGATAGTATTTCTTTCTTTCTTTACTTTTGAAACCTGATGCACTCTTCTCTATGAATGCTACCTTCTCTCTAAAACTTATGTATTTTATGTATATGTGAGCCTTTGTCAGCATATCTACACAGCAGGACATTGGATCCCAATATAGATGAGGGTGAGCTGTCATGTGGTTACTGGAAAGTGAACTCAGGACCTCTGGAAGACAAGCTAATGTTTTTAACTGCTGAGCCATCTCTCCAGCTCCTAGAAGTTTCTTTTCTTTCTTTTTCTTTTTAAAATGTATACAATTCATTTTATTATAATGAAAACTCAATAAAACTATTTGAGGGGAAAGAAGCCCAAAAAGAATTAAGGAAGCCTCTTTTTTTGTTTCTTTTGTCTCAAGAATCACATGAAGCAAAGAAAGGTTGTACATTTAATTTCTTCTTATCTCCAAAAATCAACTAAATAAAAGTTAAGGAGGTCTTTCTGAGCTTATGTCAATCAACACAGATTTAGAACTATCATTTCTATCTAAAATTTGATATAATATACAATCATCATATGTTCTAAGGAATTGGTCTTGTTCAGAATTCTAAAACTGGCTCTGGCTGCCAGTTTTCTTTTTGTATTTTCTTTTCTTTTCTTTTCTTTTTTTTTTTAGTAGTTTTAAAGTTTTTTATTGAAAATAATTTTTTATACAATATATTCTGATTATAGTTTCCTTCCCTCTACTCCTCTCATTTTCTTCCCATTTCCCCCTGTCCACATCTATACCCTTTCTATCTCTGATTAGAAACTACAGCCTAAATCATAACAACTTAGACATGACCAAATAAAATATAATAAGATAAAGCAAAATAACAGTAAAATATCTGAATGAGATGAAATAAGAAAATAAGAAGTCAAAATATTATTATTTTCAGATAATATGATAGTATACATGAGTGATCCCCCAAAGAAATTCTACTGGGAAACTCTTAACAACTGATAAACACTTTCAGGAAAGTAGTCAAATACAAAATTAACTCACAAAATCAGTAGCCCTCCTATATACAAGTGGCAAAGAGACCAATAAAGAAATTAGGAAAACATCACCTTCGACAATAGCATCAAATAACAAAATATCTTTGGGTAACTCTAATCAAGCAAGTGAATGACTTGTATAGTAAAACCTTCAATTCTCTGAAGAAATAAATTGAAGAAGATATCAGAATTTCCCATGCTCATGTATTGGAAGGATTAACATAATAAAAATGGCCATTCGATCAAAATCAATCTACACAGATCTTTGAAAGGACAATTTCAGTTTCAGATAGACACGCAAAAAGCCTAGGATAGATAAAACAATCTTATACAACAAAAGAACTTCTGGAGGTATCACCATCCCTTATTTCAAACTATATTGTAGAGCTACAGTAATAAAAACCTCATGGTATTGGTATAAAAACAGGCATGTTGATCAATTGAATCAAATTGAAGATCCAGACATAAATCTACACATTTATGGACACCTGATTTTTGATAAAGAAGCCAGAAATACACAGTGGAAAAAAAGACAGCATCTCTAACAAATAGTGCTGGTCAAACAAGATGTCTGCATGTGGAAGAATTCAAATAGATCAATACTTATCACCCTACATAAAACTCAAGTCTAAGTGGATAAAAGACCTCGACACAAAGCCAGATATACCAAATGAGATAGAAAAGAAAGTGGGGAATCATCTTGAGCCATTGGCACAGGAAATGACTCTGAACAGAATACCCTATCTCAGGCACTAAAATCTATAACAATATATTGGGCCTTGTGAAACTGAGAAGCTTCTGTAAGGCACAGGAGGGCATTTAGCTGTTTAAAAAATGACCATGAAATTTTGAGGCAAATGGATGGCACTATGAAAAAACAAAAACAAAAACAAAACACATCCCGAGTAAAGATGAATTTGCTATGTATTCACTTCTAAGTGAATATTAACTACTATGTAAACCATTAAGCTGCAATCAATAAACTCAGAGAGGTTAGGTATAGAAGAAGGGTTTAGAAGGAACACACTAATCTCCCTTGGAGGGGAAAATAGAATAGATTTCATGAGTTTACTGGGGCAGGTGGCAAAGGAATGGGAGAATCAGGTGGGAAGGAGGAGGGGAGATAGATTAGAGGGAGAGACAGCTGGACTTGAGAAGCATTTGAGATATGATAGAGAAACCTAATACACTGGAAACTTTAAAATATATGAAGGTGATCCTAATGCGGTCTCCTAATAGTGAGGGATATGGAGTCTCAACTGGCCACTTCATCACCAATTGAGGTTTCCAATAGCAGGACTAGGTTGCATTCAAGAGAATCGTCAGCCAAGGGAGTCCCATAGAGACCACAAACCATGCAGGCTGCTTCTAAGACAAAGTGATGCTGTGTACAAACTGACAGGGGAGGGCATAGTTGAGGGCAACATCCACACAATACTTTTTGTTTGTTTGTTTTGTTTTATTTTGAGATAATGCCTCACTATAAAGCGTTAGATATGCTGGAACTCATGTGAACCAGGGTGGACTCGGGCACACAGAGATCTGCCTGCCAATGCCTCAGAGTGCTGAGATTAAAAGGGAGGGCCAACATATCTAGCTTGCTACTTCTCTTTTAGCCTCTTTAATTCTACTTTTTTGGTTACAAGTTGATTTTTAAAATTCTTTCTTTTATTTTTGAGATTATATTATAATTTGTTACCTCTTCACTATGCATCCTCCAGACCTTCTTACAGAGCCTTTTTTATTCCCTTTCAAACCCATAGCCTCCTTTTTCATTCATTGTTTTTACATACATACATACATATATACATACATACACACATGTATACATACTCCTAAATAAAAAAACACAACCATCCCAGTCCATCTAATGTTATTCGTTCATATGTGCTCAGGACTGATGTCTATGTTCTCATCGACTTCCTTTAGTTTTCTGTCCATCCTTCCTGCAGAGTCGAGCCTACACTTTTCAGACTTGTTCTGTTGACTTTTCCATTTCCTTCTCACTTCCCACTCTTAAATCCAGCATGTTCCCAGCTGAAGACTTGGATATGAACTCCTGGCTGTGTTTTATGCTTGGGGGTACAGCACCTTCTTATGCCACATTATGCCATAGGAAACTAAGAAGATGCTGGACTTCATAATCAAACATAAGTGCCCCAGAAGAACATATACAGAGCTGTTGTATGTATTTTTCTTCTTAAGAGGACTGATAAAAATCCTTTTCATGTTTTTCAGTCAAAAAAAAAAAAGGTCTTATAAAGCCCAAATGCTTTGAGGTCACAGTGTCATGTTTTTACTGTAACATACAGAGGAAAATTATCAGCTTGTACTATGTGAGAATCTGATAAAGTTTAATCTTGTCCTTAATTAAAAACACCACTTCCCAATTATCATTCAGTGCTCTCCTTACAGAGGCTAAAAATATGCATGTGAATGAAATTCTCATGAAAGTAATGTTTGTAGTCATTTCTGGGTTAGAGAACAAGATTTATTTCACTCTATAGGAATATGTTTCCTGATGTTTGTCCGATTTCATTACGATCAAAGAGCCCCAGTGCTGAATGTGGGCAGTTTGCAGGAAGGCTGACTAAGTGATTACATAAACTCCGAAGCAGATACAACCTGCACTATGTTTCCTGATGATGAGAAATCTTCTGAGGGTTGCATCTCACAGACAGAACAGGTTTTTACGTACTGGGATTCACAGACAGATGTTAGATTGTTTATTAGCATAAATATATATAAATCTAGATGATTGCCAGTGAACTCAAAGAGATTGGCTTATTAGAAACTCAAACAGGAGGTCAGAGGTCAGATCACGATTTTTTAAATAAATAAATGAAAAAGATTTGGGGTAGGCATGGGAGAGAGAAAGAGAGAGAGAGAGAGAGAGAGAGAGAGAGAGAGAGAGAGAGAGAGAGAGAGAGAATCCAGTTTTGACCTGGTTGGCCTAGAATTCACTATGTAACCTGTACTGGCCTCAGACTCACTTAAATTCTCCTGTCTCAGCCTTCCAAACACTGAGTTTACAGGTATGAGTCACCACTATTGGATGTTGACAATTCTTTTCAGTTAGATAGCTAGTTACTTTTGTTGACATAAGGTTTCACTATGCGTTCAAGAATGGTCTTGAACTCACAGTAATCCTTCTGCCTCAGCTTCCCAAAACCTGGGACTGCAGGCATGTGCCACCACACCAGGTCAAGTGATGACTTTGCTATTAAATATAAAGTTACAGTTTGTTTTCAGATATCTGATCTATTAAAAAAGAAATTGATCCCGAACCATTAGATCACTCTGAGTCATACTTTCTGTTTCTCATCTACCAACCAGTGATTGAATATGCTTATTTTGTAATTGGTTAGACGGTGTCATCCTATTGATTTTCTCATTTTAAATGCTTGCTAGGGATATTTTAGGATATAAAGTGTAATTATTTGGGATTTCTGCATTTATTGAAGATTAAGCCCCACATAAGTAAAGACTTATTCAAATAGATTTATATTAAATTATGCTTTATAATTTTTATGAATGAATCATGTCATTCCAATGTCTTTTATTCAAATATCAGCACATCAGAGAAGTTTTCCAAACATGCCCTGTGTAAAAATTCTGTCTTATCATCCTTTATACCTGTATCTTGCCTGATGATTTATTTCACATTTGTATAAATGATGGTATCTTTGTAAATGTTATAATATCACCAATAGAACACAGGTACATTGATCGTGTCTTTTCTTCTTTATTTTTATTCTGGCCCAAAAAATGAGGGCCTCTTTTGTGAATAAAGGGTTCATAGCATTGTGTAGAATGCCAAGCAAAGGTTAGAAATAAGTGATAGTCAATATGAGACAGTTGAATAACTTTGCATATATTCATGGCTTAATCAGTTACACAGATATTTAAAATAATATCCACATGTTTCTTGGTAAGTAGAGTTTTCTGTTGCTGGAATGCTATGTTAATAAAGTAAAAGCTTGCTTTATATTACATTATGATTATGAGTTTATATTTGTATTCCCAAGGGATTGAAGAAACATTCCCGTTTCTACACATTTATAGCACATGTGTTTGGTTGTAAACACTACGGATTATGTTTTATATTCTTTCTAATTTTTTGCTTTCTTGTCAGAAGAAATCAATCAAAGGGGAAGAAAAACACCTATAGAACTATGCAGCAGAAAGTGATTATCTGCCATGCTAAAATTCCACAAGTATGAAGTCATTATCAGTAGCACTTACACTTTTGTGAGTGCTCACTCTGTGTTGGGATTATTTGAAATGCTTTACTGAAACAGAGGTTCCCAATTTTCATGACTGCCTGATGAAACTATTATGATTGTAATGTCCAAATTATAGAAATGTCAGACAGAGAGGTTGGTGGAATTCCAAGATTCAAGCAGTGGTGGATCTGGGGTTTGGATACTTGTCTAACTTTGGCTAAATGTCTTAACATTTGGTAAGAAAAAGGTGAGGACTATGAATTTCTGAAATAAGCATAAAAAAGACAACTGATGCCCTCTCTCCCCTTGCAGCCTGCAGAGCATCTTTCAGAACCATGAAAGCTAGTCATCAAAGAGGAAGCTAGTAGCTCTTCTCCAGTATGACTTTTCTATACTATACATGCAAAGTGTGTGGTGACTTATAATCTAGGTGTCCTTGTCAAGAAGAGGAATGGCAAAGGCTGTATTATTTGGGGAGCTTTTGGTACTTCTCTGACAAACAACTTTTAAGGAGGTATCACAGACCTGGCACTGGGCCTTACGCTTAGTAGTAGCCAATGGCTTCTAGTTTGAGTACAAGATGGTCACATTTCATATGGCTTTTTCATATTCCCCTTTTCTTGGTTAACCTTATCCTATGTCTCTTCTCAACTAATCTTTTATTTGATAATTAGTCTTAATTGTGAATGCGACATAGTCTAGAATCACCTGAAAAGATAGCCCCTATAGGGGATTATCTACTCAGGTTGGCTTGTGGGGATATTTTGGGAAAATATGTTGATTAGATTAACTGAAGTGAGAAGACCTGTCCACTGCAGGTGCCACAATTCCATAGGCAGCAGATCCTGAACTAGGTATGATTGGAGAAAGTAAGCTGAGGCCAACCATGCATGGGCTAATTCACTCTTCTTGGCTTCTTGATTAGGGAGACAATGTAAGCAGTCATCTAAAGCTCCTGCTGTGGCGACTTTTCCATAAAAGTAGACATGGAATCGTGAGCTAAAAGCAACCCTTTCTCTTTTAAATTGCTTTGCTCAATGTAATTTTATCACAATGACAGAAACAAAAGTAAGAAACTACTAAAACGTTTCCACCCCTAGTAGCCTCTTCCAGGCAAGATGTAAACAGTTGTGTAGTAGTGTCACTATTGGTATGAGGGTAACCAACTGAATTCGAGATTGATTCTAAAATCTACACTGGTACTGTAAACAAATCCACTTTAAAAAATAAAAAACATGGTCACAGACCCTAGTGGGGAGTTGAATACCTTCGCTTAGCAAATTAGCACAGTTTCAGGCTATTCTACAAATATTTTATATCCATATACAAATGCTGCTGTCAGCCTTAATCAGAGAAGTCTCTTTTTCCAGTGAATTGTGTTGATTTCAGAGATTTGTGGTGACAAAAAAGTACCTAAAATAGAGAATAAATGACAGAATAGTGGTCCGCACCAAACAAGACATTTATACAATCTCTTGAAAGACTAAGGGGGCATTGCATGAGAGGAAATTAAAAATATAACAATTCGAGGGAAAGGGTTATGGCATGTCACTTTCTGGGCAAGATTTAGTCATTTTAAGTATGAACCTACAGCAACTGGAGGTATTTACAATGGATCCGCCCAAGAATGAACCCATCAATAATGAGCGACGATGGATGCAGAAGGCCAGATCTACCCCCTACTGCTCATTTAATTGATATTGATAGAGTCAGGCTGAGGGACAATCATTCCCTTCAGGTATGTATCCACAGAAGACCCCACAAGGATCTAATGGTCGCAGAGATGGCTAAGTGGATTACAAAACCCAACCAGATGTCATGAAGCAAGCAAGGGATTAGTAGAGATGAAGGATAGAGCTGATAAGAATGGAAGGGAGACAAAGATGATAGAGAGTAATCAGAATACATTGTATACATGTATGAAATTGTTGAAGAACAAAATTAATCAATAAAAATCGAAAAGCCAAACACAGGACAAAAGAAGATACCACTTCCTTTTAAAGCATGCCTTTTATTTAACAAATTGTTTTAATACCATGTTAAATGATAATTTGCTATTTGGAATGGTTCCTTTTTGTTTCTGTTAAGCAAATAAAGGAAACAAGATACTATTTTGCATAAATTGAGTTAGTTACTGCTGGTATGCAAATTGTTGGTTTACAAGGTATATATTATCCTGGAGATAATTACTGTGTCTTGGTGACATGCCTGGATGCTCTGACAGCAAGTGGCCTTAATCAATCAGAACTTCATACAGAAGCCTATTGAGCCTGATATCATATTTTATCATATATATATATATATATATATAAAATTAGAGAATTGTGTCTAGTATCAGTGTACACTAAAACTATTTTGTATAAAAACTAATGTAAAAATTAAAACACCTTCTGTTATCCAGTGGGAAATCATGGGTTTTAGGAAACTTGGGATTCATTTTTTTTTCTTCCTTTATAAGTTTATTAGCTCAGGTATTTTGTATACTGACAGAAAACTTCTTTACATAGAAAAAATTTTCTAACTTTTTAGACAGACATTTCAAGAATAAGTTGGTATAAAATCAATGGCCCTCCAAAAAAGTGTAGATGAGAAAATATAGCTGAGACCTTTTGGAGTTAACCTGTATTTAACATTGTATCTTTGGAACTTCTTAAGTCAAACACAAAACTTCATTTCATGTGTAGCTCCATCACCCTGGACTTGTACATACAATCTTTCCTATTTTCTTAGAGCACTGAAAATTTTTTTGATACTTTATTTACATTTCAAATGTTTCCCCCTTTCCAGATCTCCCCTTTGGAACCCCCTTATCCCCTCCCTCCTCCCCCTGCCTCTATGAGCGTGCTCCCCCACCCACCCACCCACCCACTCTCATCTTCCCTCCTTGGCATTCCCCTATATTGGGGCATCGAACACCCTCAGGTCCAAGGGCCTCTCCTCCCCCTGATGGCCAACAAGGCCCTCCTCTGCCGCATATGTGGTCCGAAACATGGGTCCATAGATGTGTATTCTTTGGATGGTGGTCCAGTCTCTGGGAGCATCATGGGGTCAGGCCAATTGACACTGTTGCTCCCCCCATGGGGCTGCAAACTCCCTCAGCTCCTTCAGTCCCTTCTCTAACTTCTCCATCCAGGACCTCAAGCTCAGCCCAATGGTTGCTGTGAAGTGAATCTTGGGTATTCCAAACTTTTGGGCTAATAACCACTTATCAGTGAGTACATATCATGTTCATTCTTTTGTGACTGAGTTACTGCGCTCAGGATGATATTTTCAAGTTCCATCCGTTTGTCTGTGAATTTCATGAAATCATTGTTTTTAATAGCTGAGTAGTATTCCATTGTGTAAATGTACCACATTTTCTCTATCCATTCTTCTGCTGAGGGATATCTGGGTTGTTTCCAGCCTCTGGCTATTATAAATATGGCTGCTATGAACATAGTGGAGCATGTGTCTTTATTACATGTTGGAGCATCTTCTGGGTAGATGCCCAGGAGTGGTATAGCTGGGTCCTCAGGTAGTATTATGTCCATTTTTCTGAGGGTCCGCCAAACTGATTTCCAGAGTGGTTGTACCAGCTTGCAATCCCACCAACAATGGAGGAGTGTTCCTCTTTCTCCACATCCTCACCAGCATCTGC
>CM052707.1:74950986-74974561 GCA_028551405.1 Uromys caudimaculatus | reverse complement strand
TTTTCTTTAGGTGCTTCTCAGCCCTACGGGTTTCCTCAGTTGAGAATTCTCTTTTTAGCTCTGTTCCCCATTTTTTGTTAGGGTTATTTGGATCTCTGGAGTCTAACTTCTTGAGTTCTTTGTATATATTGGATATTAGCCCTCTATCGGACGTAGGATTGGTAAAGATCTTTTCCCAATCTGTTGGTTGCCCTTTTATCCTATTGACAGTGTCCTTTGCCTTACAGAAGCTTTGTAATTTCATGAGATCCCATTTGTCGATTCTTGATCTTAGAGCATAAGCCATTGGTGTTCTGTTCAGGAACTTTCCCCTGTGCCCATGTGTTCGAGACCGTTCCCCACTTTCTCTTCTATTAGATTCAGTGCATCTGGTTTTATGTGGAGGCCCTAGATCCACTTGGACTTGAGCTTTGTACAGGGAGATAGGAATGTATCAATTTGCATTTTTCTACATGAAGACCTCTAGTTGAACCACCATCATTTGTTGAAAATGCTGTCTTTTTTCCACTGGATGGTTTGAGTTTCTTTGTCAAAGATCAAGTGACCATAAGTGTGTGGGTTCATTTCTGGGTCTTCCGTTCTATTCCATTGATCTACCTGCTTGTCTCTGTACCAATACCATGCAGTTTTTATCACTACTGCTCTGTAGTACAGCTTGAGGTCAGGGATGCTGATTACCCCAGAAGTTCTTTTATTGTTGAGAATAGCTTTTGCTATCCTGGGTTTTTTTGTTATTCCATATGAATTTGCTCTTTCTAAGTCTATGAAGAATTGAGTAGGAATTTTGATGGGGATTGCATTGAATCTGTAGATTGCTTTCGGCAGGATGGCCATTTTTACTATATTAATCCTGCCAATCCATGAGCATCGGAGATCTTTCCATCTTCTGAGGTCTTCTTTGATTTCTTTCTTCAGAGACTTGAAGTTCTTGTCATACAGATCTTTCACTTGTTTGGTTAGAGTCACACCAAGATAATTTATATTGTTTGTGACAATTGTGAAGGGTGTCATTTCCCTAATTTCTTTCTCAGCCTGTTTATCCTTCAAGTATAGGAAGGCTACTGATTTGCTTGAGTTAATTTTGTATCTGGTCACTTTGCTAAAGTTGTTTATCAGCTGTAGCAGATCTCTGGTGGAGTTTTTCGCATCACTTAACTATACCATCATATCATCTGCAAAGAGTGATATTTTGATTTCTTCTTTTCCAATTTGTATCCCTTTGACCTCTTTTGTTGTCTAATTGCTCTAGCTAGAACTTCAAGTACTATATTAAATAGATAGGGAGAGAGAGAAAAGCCTTGTCTAGTCCCTGATTTTAGTGGGATTGCGTCAAGTTTTTCTCTATTTAGTTTGATTTGACCACTGGTTTGCTGTATATTGCTTTTACTATGTTTAGGTATGGTCCTTGAATTCCTGATCTTTCCAAGACTTTTATCATGAAGGGTTATTGAATTTTGTCAAATGCTTTTTCAGCATCTAATAAAATGACCATGTGGTTTTTTCCTTTGAGTTTGTTTACATAGTGGATTACATTGATGGATTTCTGAGTATTGAACCATCCCTGCATTCCTGGGATGAAGCTTACTTGATCATGGTGAATGATCGTTTTGATGTGCTTTTGGATTCGGTCTTTTTATTGGGGAATTGAGTCATTGATGTTAAGAAATTTTAAGGAATAGTGACTGTTGCTTCCTGTTATTTTGGATTTTATTTTTATGTTTGTGTGGCTATCTTCTTTTGAATTTGTTGAAAGATTACTTTCTTGCTTTTTCTAGGGTGTAGTTTCCCTCCTTGTGTTGGCGTTTTCCATCTATAATTCTTTGTAGGGCTGTGTTTGTGGAAACATACTGTGCGAATTTGGTTTTGTCATAGAATATTTTGGTTTCACCCTCTATGATAATTGAGAGTTTTGCTGGGTATAGCAGCCTGGGCTGGCATTTGTGTTCTCTTAGGGTCTGTATGAGATATTCCCAGGATCTTCTAGCTTTCAGAGTCGCTGGTGAGAAGTCTGGTGTAATTCTGATAGGTCTGCCTTTATATGTTACTTGACCTTTTTTCCCTTACTGCTTTTAATATTGTTTCCTTATTTTGTGTATTTGGTGTTTTGACTATAATATGACGGGAGGAATTTCTTTTCTGGTCCAATCTATTTGAAGTTCTGTAGGCTTCTTGTATATTTATGTTCATCACTTTCTTTAGGTTAGGGATGTTTTCTTCTATAATTTTGTTGAAAATATTTACTGGTCCTTTAAGTTGGGAATCTTCACTCTCTTCTATACCTGTTTATCCCCAGATTTTGTCTTCTCATTGTATCCTGGATATCCTGGATGTTTTGGGTTAGGGGCTTTTTGCATTTTGCATTTTCTTTGACTGTTGTGTCAATGTTTTCTATGGTATCTTCCACATCTGAGATTCTCTCTTCTATCTCTTGTATTCTGTTGGTGATGCTTGCATCTATGACTCCTGATCTCTTTCCTAGGTTTTCTAACTCCAGGGTTGTCTCCCTTTGTGATTTCTTTATTGTTTCTATTTCTATTTTTAGTTCCTAGATGGTTTTGTTCATTTCCTTCGTCTGTTTGTTTTCCTGTAATTTTTTAAGGGATTTTTGTGTTTTCTCTTTAAGGGATTCTAGTTGTTTACCTGTGTTCTCTTATATTTCTTTAAGGGAGTTATTTCCTTCTTAAAATCATCATCATGAGAAATGATTTTAAATCTGAGTCTTGCTTTTCTGGTGTGTTGGGGTATCCAGGGCTTGCTGTGGTGGGAGAGCTGGGTTCTGATGATGTCAAGTAGCCTTGGTTTCTGTTCTTTATATTCTTGCTCTTGCCTTTCGCCATGTGGTTATCTCTGGTGTTAGCTGATCTTACTCTCTCTGACTGTGGCTTGTCCCTCCTGCAAGCCTCTGCATCAGTATTCCTTGAAGACCAGTTCTCTCTGAGAGGAATTTGAGTTTGGAAAACTGTGGTAGAGGATCGGCTCTGAGGTGCAGACAGAAACAAGAAGGATCTAGTCCCTAGGCGGCCCTTGGTTCCTATGTCCAGATGGCTCTGCAAGGGTCCCTCTTGATCCAGTGTATTTGAACAGATGTGGTGGTCTTTCCTGTGCTTGAAGGTGTGTCAGCACTCTTGGGATACCAGGTCTTTTCTGGCACTATTTGAGTATGGAGCCCTGTGTCACAGGATCCACTCCCCGGCCACCGAAAGAAACCAGAAGACCACTCCTCAGTCCCTGTGTCTTGGGGATTCCATGTGGGTCCCTCTTAGCAATCAGCCTTGCCCACACTCCTGGGAGTCTAGCTTTCTCCTGGCACTATTTGGCTATGGAGCCCTGGTGGCCCAGGCAGAGGTCTCCAGACACAGATGGAAACCAGAAGGCTTCTTCCCCTGGCTATTCCTCAGTTCCTGTGTCCCTAGGATTCTGGGTGAGTCCCGCTGAGCGGTATTGCTCCTTGTACCCCCTCACAGGCTTTTCCACACTCCTGGGAGGCTAGCTTTCTCCCAGCACTATTTTGGATTCTTTGTTTAAATTTTAACCTATTTCAATTTCATTCTCCATCTATGACAGTATTCAGGAGACTCATCACCCAGATATAAGCTATATGTTGGACATTCAACAGAAAGACTTTGAAAATTCTTTGATGTTTAGTGTTTGAGCATTATAGGCCTGTAGAACTGGATCACACATTTGCCATTTTCTAAATCAAGAATGCTGGCATTTGTTATTTATTGATTACAGTGAATGAGCTAATTAATAGATATAAGCATGAATGCCCCTACAGCTGACACATTGGCTATGCTTCTACAAAACTCTATAGCTGATTCTGGTCTCAGTGAAAACAGTTCAGGAAATTGAATTTAGGATGTCAGGTGGCACAATAGGTTATACATTAACTTGTCCCCTCTGGAAAATTAAATTTGAATTTGGCTCTGGTCACAAATGAAATGAGTCATTTGGTACGTGCCACTAAGGATAGTCACAAAGCCAAAATGACATTTCGTTGAAAAATTACCCGTTAAGAAAAATGTCTACAGTCACTAGGGAGTTTTCAAGAAAAAATAAGCAAGAACATTGAACAGAAATAAAGGATACAAGGAAACACTGGAGAATGTGGGCTCACAGGAAAGTACTACAAGACAAACTGATTGCCAGCCAGAAATTCTTATACTAGCCTGTGTCCCAAGAGCCTCTATTATTATTTACTTATTTCCCATTAAATTTTGCTTTTTCTCTTGTCACAGGTTTAGCTACGTGCTAGTTTGTGTTAAGCCATCATGAGTTATCAAGCTTACTACAATCTATCTAGTTATGTTTTTAAGGTGTATATTTATATATTCTTCTTCTTTTAGAGAAATGGACAATATTATCATTCATTATTCTTCTCTCATTTAGGAAAGTAACAAAATGTAGAACTGACAAACTTAAAGATTGTAGAGGAATTTTAACCCAGCAACATGGCTGCTCTGCATCCATAGGCCTTCTAGGTCTGTGTGACCAGGCTGGAATTCAGACTGCCTTTAATTCCAGGAGTCAGAGGCAAGTAGATCTCTGAGGTCAAAACCAACCTGGTGTAAAGCAAGTTTCAGGTAAAGAAAGCTTAGGTGCAGGTGTGATGGTACATGCCTCTCATGCCAGCACTCAGGAGACAGAGACATGCAGATTTCTGGATTCTAGTCAGTGAGTTCATCGATTCAGTGAACTGAGAGGCAGTGCAGTGGAGTGGAATTTGTGGATGTTTAGATAGTGGCAGTTCAATTTGTGGAATTCAGAGGGAGTTTTACCAGGTCAGTTTTACAGAGATAAGTTTCAGAGAGAAAAAGCTAGACACAGGTGAAGACAGAAGGAGCCAGAGAATGAGAAGGAACAACAAGATTAGAACATTGCCATAGTTAGTATGAGGCCAAGCAGAGCAATCCAGTGAGTAACCTAGAGAAGCCAGTTCAAATCAGTCAGCTTGGAGAGGCATTTTGAGCCAGAACTGCTGAGTTGAACCAGCCAACCAAAGTCCAGAATGAACTAGAAACGGTGAGCTTATTCAGCAGTAAGCCTTCAAGATGACAATTACACCAGGCAAAAAAAAAGTTACATTTACAAAAGATAACCTTAGTTTGTAATTTATTCTATGCTGTTCATTATTACATACTTGTGTATAGAATGATTTCACAGTAAGCATGTAGACAAGAAAATGAGGCTACCAGATACTGCCAAAATAATCAATGAAAGCCTGTTGGAGAAATGTAATACACGAATATAAAAGACATCTCATTTCTTTGCATTTAGAAGATGATTACTGGATGCTTACAAGAAAAAGTTATCTCATTTTGTGGGTAACCAAGATGGAGTGGCATTGACGTCAGGCTATGCCTAAATACATATTTCTCAAAGAATAACATCAAAATTATCTTGTGCCCCCTTTAGTTGACACCTGCATCAAGTGAATGGCCAGGGGCATTTAAATTGTTGCAGTCATGTATGTGCTAGGGCAGAGTAAGAGCTAAGGCTATAGTTTTACCTTGACAAAGAAATTCTAGCATGTTTTACTGTAAAAAAAATTTATGACAAAAATGTATAGCATGACCTGAAAAAGTTAATAACAAAAATGTATTCATGCAAACCTTAAAATCAATTTCCAATAATACTTAATAAACAAAGTTCCTTCCTAGGCCAACTTATTAGACTTTAAACAAAAGGATAGAACCTATTTTAAGAGGATTAAGGCAAATAGGCAAGGCAGCAAGATCTGAAATAAAGTGTTGGGTGATTTTCATATGTTAATTAAGCCTTATGTAAATTAGACATGCAAATGTACATTTTACAAAAAAGAATCCACTGAGCTTTTTTTAAGAAGTTATTTAGAACCCTAGCCCTAAATTAAATTAATAAAAAAATTTAGTATTTCCTATGATACAAGCAGAGGTCAATGTAATAATAAACTATGAAAATAATAGAAAACTGCAAATATGTAGCACATGTAGAAACAGCACTCAACTCACAAAACATGAAGCAAACACAGAAGCAAAAGCTTTATAGGTGTAGCCTCTATCTTTTATGTGACCTGAAACAAAATCACCTTTCTTGTGTTATGTTTGTCTCTTATTATCTTGGGATCTTTAAAAACTAGAAAATATAGTTTGTTTGGTGCAACAATATCTAGTCCCAGAGTCACTAGGAAAGGTTTGTAACATGTGCAAAAATAATAAGAGAATTTCTCTGCAATTTTCTTGCATAAATGAGTAAAATTGTTATTTTGTTCTCATTATTTTCAGGATTAAAAAATTGATGTAAGCAGGCAGAGAGTGAGAGACAGGATTGGTAATGCTTTTTGTTTCTCTTTGAGGTGATACACAGTGAGCTTGTGTCCTCATCAATAAAAGTTTTCTTAGTCCCCTGACAATTGCATATTTCTATCTCAGAAATCGTGCAGGTACTTACTACCCTTCTATGGTCAGGGTACAATTGGTCAATTTTCTGTCAAAATACTCATTCAAGTGCCAATTTGAAAAGTAATCAGTAGTTTTATCAACTGTAAAGTAACCCAGTATTAGTCTTTTTTTAAAGGTTTCTTTTGTTGCCTTTGAAATTGAGTTCTGAATGTTTAAGTAGAATATTTGAAAATACTTCGAAATCAATAGTGAAAAAAGGTGGTTTCGAGGGCCTTTCAGAGTGCATTTCCTTCCTCCTGCTACAGTAGAAATCAGGTCTCAGGAACTGGATGGAGTGCTGTATCTGAATTTATTTGAGATGAACATCACAAAGAATGAAATGACCCTGGGTTATATTTTTCTAATATTTTATATTCTTTGAGACTCGTGACTTAGTTCATGAGGACCTTGAAGACATTGTACTAATGCCCTACTTTTAATGGGTTTGTAGTAAAACCAGAAAAGATACTTAGCTTACACGGGTTCTTAAACTGTGGGTTGCAATGTCCTTGCAGGGGAGGGCAATCCCTGCAATTACAGGTCATAAAATATCTGAAGGTAGCAAAAGGTTTCTGAATGGCCAGTAAGCAAAAAGTAATTAGAAATCAAAACAGAATGGAACTAAGTTGTCTCTACTGGTGCTCATCTATGTGGCAACACAGGACTACACTGCAGCCTTGGTTCTAAATGCAACATGAGCACTTTGTGCTGTGCATGCTTTGGGCTACACACACTGGGTTGTGCAACACTGTCATATCATAAAACCCCAACAATGCTGTCTGGAATGTCTCAGTTTAGATCCAAGATCATTAACTGATATGAATTGGAGTTTTTGACTATACGTGAGGTGCTGTTGCTCATATTTTTTATTAATATCTCATTATTTAACCCTGGCTGCCTTTGAATTTACACTGTAGACCAGGTTAGCTCAAACTCACAGAGATCTGGTTGTCTCTGCTGGCCAAGTTTGTAGACTTTGGAAATAGATGAAGATTCAGGAAGCTCTCAAAACTTACAGGAGTCAGAAGACCACTGTCCAAAGTCATAGATGCTTAGCTATTGCTGAGGGACATGCTCACTGGCTCAGCTGCCTGTACTTCCTGCAGGGAGTTCTGGTATTCTGGGGTGGAGTATTTGGTGATATATCTACCTTGGAGTTACTCGTGGTCCAGTAAGTAATGCCCCCAAAATTCATTGATTGACTAAGTTAGACCTGGCTGGAACGGTTTCTTTGGTCTGTCTTCACTGCCCTATTTAGGGTGAATAAATAATTTGTTCATATGTTCATGGGAAAAGTCACATTATAAAACTGAATATGGAACCACTGTGTTGAGTTTCATCAAGATAACATGGAGGGAAGAGAAAGGGAGGATGCCGAACTGGGAAGCTGTTGGTCGGTCTTAATATAGCACATAGCTCTTCCACTGAAAACTCACTGTCAAACTGGTCATTCAGTTCCACCCAGCATATATGGGCATGAAGGAGAACAAGCATATATGGGGTTCAGAATATTTATCAGTAAGTACCTATGAATGATAGAAGATATTAAATAAGTGAATATTTGTCAGTGGAACCTGTTTCTACTTTATATTTATTAAACTTATAGAAAATATTACTCTGCAAGGATTTCTGTGTTTCATTTCACTTCAAGTTTCCTTGTTTCATCTCAGCATATGGCTAATTTGAGGAGCTACTAATAAGGTGCATCAGCTAAAAAACAAAACAAAATAACAACAACAACAACGATGAATACTGCAGCAACAAGTTATGAAGGCCTGACTTGAACCTCAGCAGCCTTCGCTCCTTAATCTATGACTCTCCTCCTCAGCTCACCCACACGCTTCTGTCTGAAACTGGAGAGTCACCCTGTTGCTTTCTCTCACAAGCCATGTGTTCTCAATCACACCCCCAAACTTTCCACCAACTCTGCTTCTCACTCTTTCTCCATCTTCCTAATTTATTTCAGTGCAGATGGCCCCTCTTCAGCCGTAAGAGCAGGTCCTTCACATATCCTCGATAAAGGTCGTCAACTGCTTCGGTACTGGTCTCACTAACTGGAAAATCGCTTAATCTCTTGTCTACCCCCCAATGTTCTCCAACTCTAGAACTCAGCCAGTTCTACCTCATTTGTTTCCATATTATAAAAGTCCTTATGTCTCAGACACCTACCTTTTTTTTGTCTGTTTGTTTAAATCTTTACAAACCTTTTATGCATTCAATTGAATACTTACTAGCTCCCTAAATGTTACCTGGGGATTTTACGATCATATCTTTGCCATTTAAGTTTTCCTTTCCTGGATGTTCTGTGACTCCTCTTACAACTCTGCTACTAGTAATCTTAACGTTTTGTATAATCTAGAATATGTGTAAGGCCCCATTCCCTTCGTCTGTATTTTAAACGTTCATATGTTTGTCCCAGAATGAGAACTTTGTGAATATTTGAAGAATGAATTAATACGTGATATCAACTTTTCAGAGATGATTTTTAAATCTATAATATACATGTAGAGTGTTCTAGCAGTTCATATACTTCTGAATACTGATATTCAGAGCAATTAGGATTTAACATTCCATTCATTTACTTCATTTATCTCTTTTTTATGTTGATTTCAGGTGTCTGATTTCTTAACATTCCATAACTGTTGAATGTCAAAATCTTCCTTGAAAGATTTGTCTGTCTAATATTGTGTACTTACATCTAACGCTGTGCCTAGCCCAAGATAGATGCGGGCAGATAGTTGCTGAGGAAATAAAAAATGTAATTACTAATTATATAACCTTGTAGAAGAAATGTTCTGTACTACTACGAGTAAATCATTCCCTCTCAGAGATGCATAAGAAGATAGACTGCCCTCTGAGATGTTGGGGAGCATGATAAAGTTACATACCCGAACGGGAAATGTATCAGTGTGTCAATCACAGGGTCTGGAGACTTTCTGTTGGATTCAGAATCTAGGTCTTCTCACTTCATGCTAGTCAATTGTGATTACATTTTCAATGATGAATAAAAGTAGGACCAACATTTACATATTCCATTTTCTGCCGTGGATCTTTCCCTTAGGAAATTTATTTGAAAATATCAATTCTTATATATAATATGTTGTGGGAAATGCAGTCCCTTTTCTTTGAACTGCATGCTATCTATGCATTTACCAGTCCCATTTGTGGAATTACCAGGTTTAGATTTCTGTTAAAGGTAGTTTAATAATTAGACCAATCTGAATTTAATTTAATGTGCTCTGACAGAAAACTCAGAGAGCCTGCACTATAAATACTAAATTGTATAGGCATTTTTTCTATTTTTTTCATGTGCCTAAGGATAGGTATGATTATGGTAAGAGATAATTTTGATATAAAGTTAGATCATATTTGCTACATTTAATTTAAATTCATTTTTCCATTTCCATTCCTTTGGTACAGACTTGCTGAGTACCCACTATGTGCTGGCAGGAATGGTGCCAGCAAACAGTGCTTTAAAACTAATTTCTTAGATGTGACTGGAGGAAGCTGTGTTGAATGAAATGAGCCAGGTGCACAAAGACAAATGATGTCGTTCGTAGGTAGAATCAGATGAAAGTCAGTGGATTTCATAGAACAGAGACTAGAATAGTAGAAACTAGAAGTTAGGAACTTTGGCAAAAGGGGACAGAGGAAGATTATCATAGTGGGTACCAAAATATTATTTGATAATAGGATTACATTCTTGTGTCCAGGAGTGCAACTGAGTGACTATTGTACACGGCAAATTGCTACTTATTTTGTATGAAACTAAAAAAAAAAAAAAAAAGTAGTTGACATTTTCTCATACAAAAAAATGATACATGTTTAAAGACTAGGAAATGTTACCTCCCCTGATTTGATCAGTACACACTGTATACATATCTCCAGCTTCACAATCTGCTCTATAAATATGTCCAATTATGTCAATTAAAATGATAGAATTTTTGAAGTTGTGGGTAAAATAATTGGAATATAATTTCATTACTCACTTTCATTTTAATTTCAAAGAAGAAATATATGATTTCTGACGTGGAATACATCAGACATATCACCAAAAATGTTCATCTTTTTTTTTTTTTTCCAATATGCTGTTTAGTAAAGTTGCGCTTCTCAGAAACTGGTGGAAGAATCACTAGAACATTCCAAAGCTGTAGCTCATCTTACCCGATCTCGATCATTTTAACCAATCCAGCTCTTCTTACCTGATCTAGCCACAAAACTATCAGAATGAAATTCAACAGACTCGGTGCTTTACCTGTCAACCTGGTTATAAAGGTAGAAACAGTGAGCCTGTCCGGAGGAATGGTGATTCTTAGTTCATCTTCTTTACATAAGTTATGTCACACCGTGGCCACCAGTGGACCCCTGCTTTATTACTTTACTAAAGTTAGATGTGTAAATATAATGCATAATTAATTAATTGCCCTATCAAAACCTGTAATCCATCTATTGACATTTACTTATTTTTCTTCCTGGGCACACGTGATTACAAGCCCTAATCTTTGTAGTTAGGCATAAATAATTTTTGGGCTGTAGTCAAGGAATTAAGAAGAACAAAGTAAAATTGGTAGGTCTATAAGCCCAGTAATTGAGCATTAGGAGTGCAAGGGTAGCCTCTGGTACATGGTAAGTTTTGTTTTGAGGCCAGTTTGTACTGACCTTTCTCCCTCGAGAGGCTGGCTACCAATGCTAAAAAGACAGAAGACTGGACTACATGTAGGTCACCCTTGTGACACTTGTCTACTTCAAAGAAGAGATAACTGAAGATCAATGTGTTGAACTGATAAGTGAGCAAGAAATATTGTTCTTGAAGTCACTTCCTTAAAATGTGGATGGTGGTCTTATTTCTGCACCTTTGTGCTATATCTCATTTAGAATTATCAATGTCTTTGTAGAATCAGAATACATATGCATCCAATGTTGGTTATTCTAATTGAAATTCTTCATGGGAGACTGGTAAGATGAACCAGGAGACTTGTATTTTCACATAGACATTGGGGATCTCAATGTGTAATTCTAAGTGAGGAGGTAGTTATCTATACAAATGTATTTTCAAGTAAAAACTGAAAAGTTTTACAGCCTCAGTTCTGTGTAAGAATAAAATGTCAGTGCTGGTTTACAAAAACTAGATTTAAAACTTTTAAAAATTTGGACCTTGTTATTTCTCTTAGGAAACTGCCAATAACTTGTTATTATTACTATTATCATTATTTTAAACAAGCTCTATCTGGCCTGAGCCAGTCTGCTCATTTGGCCTTAAGCTATCCTACTGCCTAAGCCTACTGAGCAGCTGGGATGAAAGGAAGACCGCTTTCCCCAGCTCATTTGTGTTAGAAGTCAATTACATTTTCAAGGAATGAAGGATGTAATGAGTTTATGGTGTTGGGTTTTAAAAAATGAATTTATTTATTTATTTTTATTTTATGTGCATTTATGTCTGTGTGACAGTGTCAGGTGCCCTGAAACAGGAGTTACAGGTAATCATTAGCTGTCATGAGGTTGCTGGAAATTGAACACAGGTTCTTGAGAAGAACAGCCAGAGCTCTTAACCTCTGAGCCATTTTCTCCAACCATATTGTTGATTTCGTAATTATGCATTCACTGAAAAAGCAAGTAAGCTAGCTTTGATGTCTGTAAGATTGCATAAAAAGTTCAGCACTTTTTTCTTTATAACCTGTATACATTTCATAAGAGGCAGATTTTTTTTGGTAGTATAGATAAGTGTTTTGATTAGCAAGTTAAATTGGTTTCTACTATCATAATGAACAATGACTGTGCATGTATATATATTTAGTACATAGAATGGTCTTCCTCATAGTAAATATGTACACATTGTACATACAAGTAGGTGTATGATGCAGGCACCTTCCTAGGCAGGAATATTTCCCAGTGCTCATTTATATTTGCAGAGAAATATGCATCTTTTTTAGCCATTCATATGTTTAAAGATGCAATACAGTTACCAATTTTAATGAACTATTCTCTTGTCAATTTATAGAGTCACAGAGTTTAAATGTAAAATTCAAGTATTTTATCATCCTGAAATAGATATACTTTAAAACAATAATTGGCAATTATTAATGTTTTCTTGAGTTTGTTTAATAAAAGGAAGGCACCCACGTTCTTTTCTCTACCTAATTGTAGATACAGAGACTCATATGAATAAGAACTGTGTCTCATTAGCTGCAATCATCAGTATCAATACTTTGTATACTTTGTTTATTGCTAAATTCAGTGTAAGAATTAAATAAGCAGCAGTAAACACTACTGAAAGCCAGATACATCTCTACAGCCATGTTTGTGAGGGAGCATTGAGCTTTTCAGTGTCTTTCTCACTATACTTGCTTGATATTGTAATTTTTAAATCTCAATTTTTCTACTTCTTGGGAGGTTTATTCTATAGTTATTAAAAAGTCATTAGATGCATGTTGTATATTTTCTTCATGATGCTATTCCTTGTATAAATATTTTGCCTATATACCTTTTATACTGCACTATTTTTGCTTTATTTAATGAACTTTTAAAAATGTATCATTATTATTATTGTGCATGTATGCATGAAATGAATGGTTTCATGTGCCATAACATACATGTAGTGTTCAGAGAAAACTCATGTGGGTTCTAGGAATTGAAATCTCAAGTTATCATATTTGCATGCCAGTGTCTTTTGGCCTATTTTTTAATGGCTGTTTATAAGTTCTGTTTTCAAAAAATATTTAAAAATTATATTTCATTTTAATTGAGGCATACTCTATATCTTACGTAAATGATAGGATTAGCTTTGAGAGAAATGGGTAAAATTATACTCATGATTACGTTATAATGAAATTATAAAATAATTCCAGCAATCAAAATTTTATCCTAACTTTTTGTGATACATCTTTGCCCCCATCACAATCCCGTATAATTATTCATGTACAATTGTCGGAGTGAAATATATTTTCATTTTTCTTACCAAGGAACAAGATTTCTGGGTCCCTTTGTAACATATTTCCTTTACTAGGAAGCTTGTGACAAAATATAGTCTAATGTAGAATTATTACCAAGACTATAGGATGGTTCAGATTCTACATTCTTCTCAACAACTGATATTGTTAATTCCCATATATACTGACATCCATTGCAATTTAACTTGTATTTTGGAAGAAGTTAATGATATTAAGTATCTTTTTATACATTTATCAACCATTCATCTACCTATGAAATATCTGCTCCTAACTTTTCAGAAAGGCACAACTAATCAAAATGTCTTTATGTATTATATACTTAAATAAATAAATAAATAAATAAATAAATAGCATTATACCACTCAGAATGATAATGCTGTCCCTGAAAGCCATAGATGAGCTAACAAAGTCCCCAGTGCCAGGCATGAGAAACCTCATTTTGAGTCATTTTTAATGCCTGAAGACAGTTTGCAGTTCATATATAATATATATTACATATGAAAAGCCTCATTCCTGAAGACTAGCTTTCATATACCAGAACATGTTATGCAAGTTGCTAAGGTAGAAAAGCAATCAATAGTTCTACCAAGCTGTGACACCTATGAACTGTAATAATGACCAGCATGGCCAAGATATCTTTAAAGGTGTGGTAGGGGCACTTACTAACATATTGGTCAACCAACATTGTCTAATTTTATATAAGGCCCACCCAGTAGGAGGAAATTCATGGCCAGTACTGAAAATCTAGCTGACTACCTGCAATTAGTGTGGTCTTGGATTCGAAAGAAAAACCTACTACCACTCCTTACTTAAACACATGTAATCCTTAACTACATTTTAAATACTTATCCCTATACCTACAGATAGGAGTAGCTTTTCCTACTCATTGAAGAAGCTTTTTGCAGTAGATTTCACGCAGAGACCACTTGAGAAACCCCAACTGATACATATAATCTCAACACCCAAGGTTCAGAGAACATTACAGCAGGAGGGATAAGCAAGTCTTCCCCAGAGACTGAGCCCCTAATGAACTTTCTAAAAGCAAATAATTAGCCCTAAAACACACATATAGGATCAACAGGAAATGGACTCGATAAGCTGCATTTATGAAGCTTTTTGTAATTGATTTCATACAGATATCAGTTCAGGAAGCTGCAATTGACCAAAATGATGTCAATGATTAACTGGGGTGCTCAGCTCCACCTGATTTTTATTCACACACACACACACACACACACACACACACACACACACACACACACACACACATGCAGAGAGAGAGAGAGAGAGAGAGAGAGAGAGAGAGACATACCAATAATAATGAACAATTATGTAACATAATTATAATTAACAATTATTTAATTAATATTATAATTCAAAATAATACAGTAACAACACTTATCATCATTAAAGAAAGGAAGGCTATAAAATCAAGCAGTTGGGGAGCACAGAATATTGCTAAAGCTTATATTGCATATGAAATCCACACATTTACAGTGGGAGGCTTCAACACTCCACTCTCACCAACTGACTGGACATGCAGACAAAATCTAAACAGAGAAATGATGAAACTAGCTGATCTTATGAAGCCATTGGACTTAACAGATATCTACAGACCATTTCACCCAAATATGAAAGAATGTATCTTCTTCTCAGCATCCCATGAAATTTTTCTCAAAATGATCAGATACTCAGTCACAAAACAAGCCTCAACAGGTTGAAATAACCTCCTGTTTCTTATCAGACCACCATGGATTAAAGTTGGACTTCATCAACAGCAGAAACAACAGAAAGCAAACACACTTATGGAAATTAAACAACTCTCTATTCAATGATCTCTGGTTCAGGAAAGAAACAAAGGAATTAAAGATTTTCTAGAATTCAATGAAGATGAAAGCACAATATATCCAAATTTATGGGACAGAATGAAAGTAGTGCTAAGAGAAAAGTTCATAACACTAAGTGCCTCCATAAAGAAATTAGAAAGTTCACATATCAGAAACTTAAAAGTACATCTGAGAGCTCTGGGAAAAAAAGGAAGCAACCACACCAAGAGGAGTAGAAGGCAGGAAATAATCAAAATCGGGGCTGAAATCAATCAATTAGAAACAAAGAAAACAATGCAAAGAATCAAAGAAACCAAGAGCTGATTGTTTGAGAAAATCAACAAGATAGACAAACTCTTAGCCAAACTAAATAAATGCCAAAGAGACAGTACCTAAATTAACAGAATCAGAAACGAAAAGGGAGATATAACAATAGACAATGAGAACATTCAAAGAATAATAAGGTCTTACTTCAAAAGCATGTACTCTACAAAATTGGAAAATCTTAACAAAACTAATGATTTTCTAGAGATACCACTTGCAAAAGTTATATCAAGACCAGGTAAAGTATTTAATCAGTTGTATAACCCCTAAGGAAATAGAAGCAGTCATTAAAAGTCTCCCAACCAAAAACAAAAAAACAAAGACAAACAAACAAACAAACAGAAAAACCCAGGGTAAGATGGTTTTAGTGCTGAATTCTACTAGATTTTCAAAGGAGAGATAATACTAAACTCCTCAAACTATTCCACAAACTAGAAACAGAAGAAACACCGCCAAACTCATTCTATGAGGCTACAGTCACCCTGATACCTAAACCACACAAAGACTCAAAAAAAAAACAAAAAAACAAAACAAAACAAAAAAAAACCCAAAACCAAAAGAATTTTAGAACAATTTCTCTTATGAACATTGACGCAAAAATACTCAATAAAATACTCACAAACGTATTCCAGGAACACATGTAAAACACCATCCACCATGATCAAGCAGGATTCATCCCAGGGATGCAAGGATGGTTGAATATGCAAAAATCCATCAATGTAATCCACCATATAAACAAACTGAAAGATAAAACATCACAGGATCATTTCATTAGATGCTGGAAAAGACTTTAACAAAAATCTAACACCCCTTCATGTTAAAGTCTTAGAGAGATCAGGGATACAAGGCATATACCTATACATGATAAAAGCAATATAAAACAAAACAATAGCTAGCATCAAGCTAAATGGGAGAAAACTTAAAAAGCAATTTGAATAAATAAGTGGAATAAGCTATTTCAATAAGTAAGTGGCTAAGACAAGGCCTCATCCTACCTATTCAATATAATACTTGAAGTTCTAGTTAGAGCAATAAGACAACTAAAAGAGATCAAGGGGATATAAATTTAAAAAGATGAAGTTAAAATATTGGCATTCACAGTTATGATATGATAGTATATATAACCGATCCAAAATAATTCTACAAAAGAACTCCTTCAGCAAAGCAGCTGGATAAAAAATTAACTCAGAAAACTCAGTAGCCCTCCCTTTATACAATAAATGTGCTGAGAAAGAAATAAGTGAAACAATACCCTTTACAATAGCCACGAATAATATAAAACATCTTGGTGTAACTCTAACCAAGAAAGAGGAAGATTTGTATGACAAGAACTTCAAGTCCCTGGAGAAAGAAATTGAAGAAGATATCAGAAGATGGAAATCCATTCATTGCTCATGGATTAGTAGTATTAACATAGTGAAAAGGGCCATCTCACCAAAAGTGATCTCCAGATTCAATGCTATTCCCATCAAATTCCAACACAATACTTTACAGATATTCAAAGAGCAATTCTCAACTTCATATAAAAAGCATCCATGATAGTTAAAGCAATCCTGAACAATAAAGGAATTTCTTGGGGGGGGGGGGTGGTATCACCATCCCTGACCTCAAGCTGCACTATAGAGTAATAATAATAAAAAGTGTATTTTATTGCTATAAGAACAGACAGGTTGATCAATGAAATCAAATCAAAGACCCTAAAATAAACACACACACATACAGACACTTGATTTTTGACATAGACATCAAAACCATACAATGGGAAAAAAAGCATATTCAACAAACAGGGCTGGTCTAAATGGATGTCCCCATGTAGAAGAGTGTAAATGATCTATACCTATCACTCTGCACAAAACTCAAGTCCAAATTGATCAAAGACCTCAACATAAAACCAGATACACTAAATCTAATAGAACAGAAACTGGGGAATAGCCCTGAACTCATCAATATAGGACACAACTTCTTGAACAGAACACCAATGGCTCGGCCTCCAAGATCAACAATTGATAAATGAGACCTCATGGTGTAAAAGTATACTGGCAATAGGACACTGGCAATAGGACAAAACATCAGCCTACAGATTGGAAAAGAATCTTCCCCAACCTGTGTCTGACAGAGGACTAATATTCAAAATTTATAAAGAACTCAAGAAATTACATACCACCAATCCAAATAAAACAATTAAAAATGGGGTATAGAGCTAAACAGAGAATTCTGAACAGAGCAATCTAGAATGGCCGAGAAGCATCAAAATGACTCTGAGATTCCATTTGGATATCCATCAGAATGGTTAAGTTCAAAAACTCAAGTGATAGCACATGCTGGCAAGGACATGGAAAAGGGGGAACATGCCTTCATTGCTGGTGGGAGTGCAAATTTATACAACCACTTTGGAAATCAATTTGGATAGCAGCTTTATTCATCATTGCAGAAACTGGAAGCAACCTAGATATCCCTCAACTACTGTGGTAGATTACACAACAGAACATTATTCAGCTATTAAAAACAAAGACATGATGAATTTTTCAGGCAAATGCATGGAACTTGAGAATATCATCCTGAGTGAGGTAAACAAGAGCCAGAAAGACACATAAGGTATGTACTCATGTAGAGTGGACATTAGCTATAAAGTATAGGACAGTCTTACTACAATCCACAGAACCAAAGAAACTAGCTAGTAAGGAGGTCCCAAATGGAGGATGTACAAATCTTACTCAGAAGGTGGAACTAGTCATCAGAGGTATATATAGAGAGGAAACTGGGTAGGAGAGGAGAGGAGGGAAACAGGGATAGAGATCAGGTGGTGGGAGAGGCAGGGTGAGAGAGTCCTGGGAATGAGAACGGAAATCACACGGGTGGGAGGGAGTGAAGTGAGAGTAGGGAAGCATCTCTGGTGACTAGCTGGATGACTGGGATGGGAGAGGATATGGGAAGCCTATGTGGGTACCCCCAGCTTAGATTCCTACCAGAAGGGATACAGAAACTGAAATGGCCCCCTCCTGTAGCCAGGCAGAGTAGAAAGGTAGACATCAATCCACCCACAAAACATGCAACCCCCAATTTGTCTTGCCTAAAAGATGTGTAGGGATAAAGATGGAGCAGAACCTGAGGGAACAGCTAATCAATGACTGCCCCACCTTGAGATCCAACTCATGACACTATTAATGATACTCTTCTATGCTAGTAGACAGGAACCGAGCATAAATGTCTTCTAAGAGACTTCATCTGGAGGCAGAACAGAGACCCATAACCAAACATCAGTCCGAGCCCAGGAGTCTTATGGAAGAGTGGAGAATAGAAGTGAGCAAGCTGGAGGGGTCAAGGACACCATAAGAAGGTCCACAAAGTTAACTAACCTGTAACCATGGGGGCTCACATAGCCTGAGCCACCAACCAGTAAGCATGCAAGAGCTGGACTTAGATACCTTATACATTTGTAGGAAATGTGCAGCTTAGTGCTCAGGAGAGTTCCCTACAAGTGAAGTGAGACTGTCTCTGTCTCTGTTTCCTGCCGTTGGATCCCTTTCCCCCCTACCGGGACTGCCCTGTTGGACCTCAGTTGGAGAGGATATACATAGATCTGTTAGGTCTAGATGGCCCAGGGTGGGCGAGGTGGTGCTCTGAGGGGGTTTTCTCTAAGAAGAAGGGATGGGGATAATGGCAGGAGGGATTTATAAGACTTTTACAATGTACATATACTGTTGCTATTCATAGATGCTATTTTATATTCAGATCCTAGCTGCAAGGTACATGCAGGGTAGATTTTATTTTCATTTTGTTGAAAAGAAACCAAGATTCATGCAATTAGAGTAGGTTTAGTTATTGAAAGGAAAAATAAGCTTTATTATCGATACCATGAGATTCTATGTGCTTCATAAGTACCTGAGGGAAGTAAAAAAGTCTTAGCAATGTCACTTCCTGTTATTATCTGTTTCTGAAAAAAATTAATACTTATAGGATAGCCTGGAATGTCACCTGCTCCAGAGGAATGACTAAAGATAAGCACAGAACTCTGAAGTGTTGGTATATCATCCATTATGCATTTACTACCTTAATATATGAATCTATGAGCAGAGGGAAAGAAACCATGTACATTTCTTTGAAAGATGTGAGATAATTCCTAAACAAAAGAGCAGGGAGCTCCCAGAACATTTTCCAAAGAACACTTAGTGACTGTAATGCACTACTGAAGTTCCACCATGGTGTCCCCTGTTCCCCGTGCCCCTCCCTTACACTATGGAGATAACTCTGGATTCCCACTATGGCATCCCCCTCCCTTACACTATGAAGATAGCTCTGGAGTTCCACCATGGTGTCCCCCTCCCTCCCTCTATGGAGATAGCTCATTCTTCTGTCATCTGTTGACTTTGGTTCATCAGAATTTATTCTCATGGCTTATTTGTTCCTTCACCTTTTGTTTTGGCTTAGTCTACTGATTTCATTTTCATTTCTTCAAATAAACTTCGTTTCTTAAGTCCACCTGGTAGAATAAGTATATAGACGATAAATTACTAGTAAAAATTTGCTGTTCTTCTTTATGTTTTCCATTCACTGTATTTCTGTAATGACCTTCTTAAAGTCAGGTATTTAGTGTCACAAAATTAGGAGAAAATGTAATTATGGGATTTTCCATTTTTAAGCAAATTCTATGTTTCAAAAACAATAAAAAATTATATAACATATAATTATAATGAATAATTATGTAACAATATAATTAAAAATACTACTGTAACAACAATAATAATAATCATCATTAATGAAAGGAAAGCCATAAAATTGAGCAGTTGGGGAGCACAGGAGTGTTAGAGGCTGGAGAAGGAGAGGACAGCTTATGTCAATATAGCACAAATATGTGAAAATTAAAAAATAAATTTAATAAAACATTGACTCATTTGCAAGAGTCTTTGACTGCTAAAATCTCAGGTTTTAACTTAATTTTATGTTTTTATATATTATTTTGACTGAATGACCTACAAATTTGCCTTTATGTATTAACATTAAAACAGGTTAAAATGCTTTCAATTATTGCATTTTTTTATTTTTATTTTTTGATACTTTATTTACATTTCAAATGTTTTCCCCTTTCCAGGTCTCCCCTTGAAAACCTCCTATCCCATCCCCCCTCCCCCTGCCTCTATGAGGGTATTCCCCCATCCACACATCCACTCCTGTCTTCCCTCCCTGGCATTCCCCTATACTGGGGCATCTAACACACTCAGACCTAAGGGCCTCTTCTCCCACTGATGGCCAACAAGACCCTCCTCTGCCTCATATGTGACCAGCCCCATGGGCTCATCCATATGCATTCTTTGGTTGGTGGTCCAATCTCTGGGAGTACTGGGGGGCCTGACCAGTTAACACTGCTGCTCACTCCATGGGGTTGCAAACTCCCTCAGCTCCTTCAGTCCCTTCTCCAACTCCTCCATCTGGGACCCCATGCTCAGTCCAACAGTTGCTGTGAATTGAATCATGGGTATTCCGAACTTTTGGGCTAATATCCGCTTATCAGTGAGTACATACCATGTTTGTTCTTTTGTGACTGAGTTACCTCACTCAAGATGATATTTTCAAGTTCTATCCATTTGCCTGCGGATTTCATGAAATCATTGTTTTTAATAGCTGAGTAGTATTCCATTGTGAAAATGTACCACATTGCACCAATGGCTTATGCTCTAAGATCAAGAATCGACAAATGGAACCTCATAAAATTGCAAAGCTTTTGTAAGGCAGAGGACACTGTCAATAGGACAAAATGGCAACCAACTGATTGGGAAAAGATCATTACCGATCCTACGTCTGATAGAGGGCTAGTATCCAATATATGCAAAGAACTCAAGAAGTTAGACTCCAGAGATCCAAATAACCCTATCAAAAAATGGGGAACAGAGCTAAACAGAGTATTCTCAACTAGGAAACTTGTAGGGCTGAGAAGCACCTAAAGAAATGTTCAATATCCTTAGTCATCAGGGAAATGCAAATCAAAACAAGTCTGAGATTCCACCTCACACCAGTCAGAATGGCTAAGATCAAAAACTCAGGTGACAGCAGAGGCTGGCGAGGATGTGGAGAAAAAGGAACCCTCCTCCATTGCTGGTGGGATTGCAAGCTGGTACAACCACTCTGGAAATCAGTTTGGTGGACCCTCAGAAAATTGAACATAATACTACCTGAGGACCCAGCTATACCACTCCTGGGCATATACCCAGAAGATGCTCCAACATGTAATAAGGACACATGTTCCACTATGTTCATAGCAGCCATATTTATAATAGCCAGAAGCTGGAAACAACCCAGATGTCCCTCAACAGAGGAATGGATACAATTATTGCATTTTTAAAACATCTATTACCTTACTACATGGAAATTTTGAATTTGAAGTGGTTCTTTGAATTTTCTTTGGATCCTGGTCTTCTACTTAAATGCTGTGCATAAGTTTAATTATGAATGGATAGCTGCACAGAAATATGATTGAACCAAAAGGAGAAGGCCTTGTTGTAATTGATTAAGGGTACAATCCAGCAAGGTCTCTCTATCAGGTACTTCTTGTTTTCTTTGAGCTCTTTCCATTACCATTGGTGTAAGGCAGAGACCTTTTTGAGTGAGGTTCTCATGGCTTATAATCAAAGCAGGTATCGGAGTTTCTTTGTGGCCACCTTTTATAAATACACCAGGAAAATATGAGAACCCTATTATCAGTATGGTTGGCTCTGAGCAAAGGTGCTCTGATTCCGTGGTTCATCCTTGGGAAGAGGAATGAAAGTTTCTGTTGCTCACCTTGGGGAAGAATGAAAGCAGAGAAGCCAGAAGGTCAGAAATCATTGGGCCCTGAGGATGCTTGAGATGTCTGAAGGTCAGAAGGTCAGAAATCAATGAGCCCTGAGGATGCTTGTGATATCTTCCCTCCTGAGAATGGTTTGAGGAATCCCAACAGGGCTTTAAAAATGTGAAGAGCACAAGCGGTTTATGTCTTAGATCTTTCTATGCATAACTTTTTGGGGAGCTATTGTCATCAGCCGTAATTCATGAGCAAGGTGATCTTTGTAAACTTACCTGGTAGACGATTTTACATTTTAAAAAGCTGTTTATTTCACCAATGTATTTAGTTTAGAATATAATCCTGACAACTAGGCTTTAAAATGTGTTTTCCTTCAAATGCATAATTTATAGGTTTATGTTTTGAAGGCATAATTAGGGCAGAAAGAAATGCTTTCTGGAACCTTTCAAGTTAGTGAATTTTGTTTCCACTGAGTTACTAAATGAATTGCACAGCAACTCAAGTTACTCTTTATATAAATCCTGTGAAACAAAAGTTATTAAATTCAGATCTCAATTTTCAGACAGGAATGAAGAAGGCACCAGAGAAGCCATGGAGACACAGAGCAGATAATCACTCAACCACAGGTTTGTTTGTGGCTCAAGGTAAAAACTAAGCTCCGTTGTCATTACTTTATGTCTGTATGTCATTGTAAAAGCCCCATTCTTTTATTCCAAAATTAAAACAGTTGATCCAGACAGTGGTTCTCAACCTCCCTAATACTGAGACCCTTTAACACAGTTTCTCATGTTGTGGTGACCCCAACCATAGTTATTTTTGTTGCTATGTCATAACTTTAATTTTGCTACTATTATACATTGTAATGTATAGATCTGACATGCAGGATATCTGATAGACAACTTCTGTGAAAAGGTAATATGAACCCCCAACAGGGTCGAGATCCATAGGCTGAGAACCCCTGATCTAGAACTATGACAAAAAATGACAGCAATTTATTTTATGTGAAAAATATCTAATTTTCTTCTTATGCCTAAGCATGCTGAATGAAAACACCATCAGAGGAGTAAATTGAGAGTTTGGACTTTGGTAATGACTCATTCACTGGAGTAGACTTCACACACACACACAGAGACACACACACACACACACACACACAGAGACACAGACACAGACACAGACACACACACACACAGAGACACAGACACAGACACAGACACACACACACAGAGACACAGACACAGACACACACACACCCCATGCAACACACACACACACACACACACA
>CM052707.1:74914312-74950886 GCA_028551405.1 Uromys caudimaculatus | reverse complement strand
AACTTTTACGGACATAGTGCAAATGTCTGCCACCTCTTAGGGAAACATGCCTCACTATTTAATAATTCAGTCTCTAAGGACCTTGTGATTTCAGATAAATTTACATAAATCAGCCTTTATTTTTCAGACAGAATTAGAGGATGTCTGATTTATGAGCCACTCAAAACTTGTACCTGGAATAGTGTAATGATGAAGTCGGAGACAATTTTAGATAAATGTCAGTGAAGATTATGGCGAGAACTCACGCTCAATTGGATCTTGTCTGTGCAGGGCACTCTTTTGTAGCAGTGTTTTATTAGCATATCAGGCAGGACTTGTATTTTCCAGAACCTTTCAACATTTATTACTTTCACAAAGCAAAAATATATATAAAAAAAAAAAACTGGAAATGTTCTGTAAACTGAATTAAGGCCTAAATTTAAAACATAAAGTAAAAAACATTTTTCTATTTTGTACTCTAGCAATCCTATAGAGAGCACAACCTCCTTTTTCTCCCACTATTAGACTGTGGGCCACACTAGAATATCAGTTAATGGGCATGCTTTGCTTAAAAATTAGAGTTGTGTCAAACATTAGACAAATGTAAAAACAGAAATAGAAACCACACACGGCTACTAGAATTCTATTTAAAAATACCATCTTAAAGGGTTGGAAAGACGGTTTAGTGGTTCACAGTGCTTGTTTCAGGTAAGCACAATTTACTTCCCAGCACCCATGTTATGTAGCAAACAACTGACTGTTCCCTCAATTCCAGAGGATCTGACACCCTCTTCTAGCCTTTGTAGCTACCTGCATCTTTCATACATATGATACACACACATACACACACACACACACACAAAATACCACACACACACAAAAACAAACCACACACACACAAAAACACACACTAAATAAATATTTTTATTAATTTTATCAACTTGGGAGACATTGATATGCTCTTAATAAACTGCTTTAGTAAGGTAAGCTAAAATTTTCTCTTTGCATTTTCAATATATATTATATTTCATTTTTTAAATTTGTGTATAGTAAATATGCAGATGTGTGTGTTTGTGTGTGCATGTATTGGTGTGCAAGTATGTAGGCAAAGTGGCCTATGTCAGGGCTCTTCTTCCATTATCCAAATCTTCCTTCTGAAATGGAGCCCAGGGCCCAGTGATTGGCTAGCCTGACTGGCCAGTCGCTTGAGGCATCCTCCTGTTTTGTGTCCCTCGTGTTAGGGCTACAGGCTGCTATTACCATCCCTGAGTTGTTTCTTGGAAATCCAGACTTAGGTCCCCAAGCTTTAAGCACCCAGCCTTATTTTTTGTATTCTTTGTATATCATTGTAAAATCCAGAATAAACTACAGACTTGTAGTTCAGTAGTTGAATTTATTAGTATATTTTAATTTAAATCATAAAATTGTGCTCTATTCTAGATGAAACATACTAACCAATATTTCATATATATATATACATATATACATATATATGTATATATATATGGAAGTTTTTAAGAAACATAACATTTTAATACATGTCTATCAATTAAGTTTGCCTTTTCTGTTAAGCAACGTAAGGGGATAGAAATGGGGACTACCCTAATGCATACAGATTTACTCATAAAAGCGATTTACAGTACAGTGGTATATTATAGAAATGAAATGATTAGATACTAAGTGACTTAGGGAAAGAGAAGACAGTCTGCTTATGATTTGTTAGGACATTCATCAGCTGTGTGCATACGATTGCTTTACCACTTCACATGAATGCAGTAAATGAAAGAAATGCTTAATTTTATTTAAGCATGGAAATACATTTTCCTTTAAGAGTTTTCTACATTATTTTATCTTCTATGATTCTTATTACCTACTTTTATCTATCTATCTATCTATCTATCTATCTATCTATCTATCTATCTGCATGTTTGATTCTCATAAAGTAAATGTGAATATGCACTATCTTGAATTTATAAATTAAAAACAATAAAGAACTCAGTTTTATAGCCCACACTTATCTAATGGGTATTTGGGGTTTTGCTAGGCATAACAGAAATCAGAAAACATTACTTTGTTTTAAAATAATCCTTGCTGCCTATGAACTGATTTGTCAAAAGACAAACACAAGGCCCAGAGAAATTTCATCTTTTGTTACAATGAAACAACTGAATTTCTGAGCTCAAGCTCAGATCTGCATTGTATTCTATAGCTATCACATTGAGCCCACTGTGCGAGGCCACTGCCACCCAACCAGAGACAGAAACCATGAATCTCACATGAGCAGATGTATCGTAAAGGGAGATCTTCTGTAAGACAAACTGTTTGTGTGTGTGTGTGTGTGTGTGTTGTTTTGATCTTTTTACTAGCAGTACTTATGTTTTTTTAATGGTTATAACTGATAATGAGGCTCAAATTGATGCATGTGATTTTACTTACTATTGTAAAACAATATACTTCTATTACTTAGTTTAATAAGTTTGCTCTTAATTATAAGTCTGCAAAATTCTGGCTTGATCCCAGTCGTTTTACTCATAAATGTACTGTTTTCTGGACATGACAGCACATAGCTTTAATCCCAGCAATTCAGGTGCCTGAGGCTAGTAAGAACGAGGTCAGGTTGTCCTCCATTTTGGGAGGGTATCTAATTATAATGAGATTTAGTTTTAAAAAATCACAATAAGACAAAGCAAATGCATTTTGTGCTCATAATCCTTCCAAATGTATTTACTTTAAAAACTTGCACAGTGGTGTTAGTTTGAATAAAGTCCTTCTTACACATAAGTATACTTCATGATTGAGCAATTAAACATTCATGTGAATTTTGAAATTTGTATATAACTAAGTTTTCTCTATGAGGAGCTGAGCATACACAGATAACCTGGACACAAAATTATGGGTATCCATGAATACATGGCTGACTCTGGCCACCTAGACACAGAACTTAAACCAACCAGGGCAACATTACCACAAAGGTCAACTAATGAAGCTAACTAGCATCCATCACAATCTGCTTGCCATTTATTTTTTTAGGCTATTATTTTGAGTAGTTTAGAAAGGAAGTTTCGGGATAATTACAACAATGCCTATCTGTGTGACAAAATTGGTTTTAACTATTCTCAACACTAGCAGTGCTTTATTTTAGAGGAATATTAGTCATGTTGAGTAGAGTAAAAAGGTGGTTTGTGTCTTAGCTACTTTTGCAGATCATTCGGAGAGAAAGTGAACTGAAAACTCAAGTTTATACAGTTAGCTTTTAAAGTACAATTAATAATTTTTATTTGATAACATTTGCCATATATGAAAAACAAATTAGCTCAAGGGCTCCCCAGCCCGTCCTTCATCTACTCAGTAGAGAGCCTGCTGGCATGATTCCTGTGGCTGGTTTGCAGAAGACCATCCTCCTAAATCCCTAGCAATCACTGGCTATCCTCCAGAATCAGCTTCAATTTAAGCATGAAGGAGAATTAGTTCAGAGGTTCCCTCCAGCTCCAAGCACTGAGCTATTTAATCACTGCTTTGGCTCAGCCCAGGGCAATCAGCGCATCTGAGCAAGTGACTCATGGCTGGGTGAGCCTAGTGTGGACCTGGGTGGGATGAGAGCTTAATCACAGGCTGCCATTTTTCACCACAGAAACAAGGGTGTATATTTAGTCTTCTCTCCCACCTAAGATCACATTTGATCTACTGACCTGCAGAGCCGAGCTCCCAGGAAGACTTGCTGATTCATGTGCTAGCTACATTCTTCATGCCTCCTCTTATTATTTCCTCGAGGGTTGGAGAGTCAAACCTATTTGCGGAGACCTCATTTTCACCTTAGAATCATAGCATTGTCTTTCAGACTAGTTTTACTTCCTTGCTTCTTAGATTTTCTTAATCTCTGTGAGCATGAGCTGCTTAAGTGTTTAACTTTGCACTGGGCACGTGGCTCTGTGCTGGTGGTCGGACTGCATACGCAATAGCCCTCATTTCAATCCCCAGCAATACCAGACAGTGGAGTGGGCAGATTCTAGGTTAAATCTACTTTTAATACTAGAGACCAAGTAATTTGCACAATGTGCTTGGCAAACAGTTTGTACTTTCAAGGCTTAATGACGTTGCTTCCTGATCATCTTGAAAAAAGAGGGAGGGAAACTGGTTACTAAGAAGTATAATAAAAGCCGGGCAGTGGTGGCGCAGGCCTTTAATCCCAGCACTTGGGAGGCAGAGGCAGGCAGATTTCTGAGTTCGAGGCCAGCTTGGTCTACAGAGTGAGTTCCAGGACAGCCAGGGCTACACAGAGAAAAACCTGTCTCGAAAAACCAAAAAAAAAAAAAAAAAGTATAATAAATGCTCAATACATTACAATGATGTTCTATACTGTTTACAATTGCTCTGATAGTCTCTACTGAGATTGTAATGTAAGCATTTCTTTTAAATTAATTAATTAATTGGTATTTTAGACTGATTTTCACTAGGTAGATATCTTGGAACTTGGTATATAGACCATACTGGCCTTAAACTCACTGAGATATTCCTCTGTTTCCCAAATTCTGAGGTTAAAGGTATATACCTTGATTTCCAGCTCCATTTCATTGTTTTAATTTAAAAAGATTTGTTATGTATGTACGTATCTTTCTTATCTATCTGTCTGTCTATCTATCTATCTATCTATCTATCTATCTATCTATCTATCTATCTATCTATCGTGTGTATGTGTATGTGTGTGTGTGTGTGTGTGTGTGTGTGTGCGTGTGTGTTTGTGCATATGCTTTATTTGTGTAAGTAAATTTGATGGATTTGCTGGTACCTAAGGAGGCCAGAAGAGGGCATCAAATCTTGAGGAGTTGGAGTTAATAGCCATGCTACAAAGATGCTGAAGACTGAACTCAAGTGCTCTGGAAGACAAAGAAGTGTTCAAAACTGCTAAGCCATCTTTCTGTTCCTTCAAAAGTGACTTTTAATAGGCACCAGAGAATATGTATATGATCTTTACATTCCTTTAAAATAAGAGTAGATAAATATAACTATTGAGATGATTAAAATGTATAATTAATAATCTGATTATGGAAAACTGTACTAAAACGTGTTCAAGCTAATGGTAAGAAATTAGGGAGAAAAGGGGTTTAACCATGTAAGAAAATATTATTGTTAGTATTCTATTTTATTCATAGATCAAGCCTATATCCAGTTATCATAAAAGAAGTTTCTTCTGACAGCAGATGGGAACAGACTCAGAGACCCACACGCAGTGATTACAGGAAGAGAGAGTCAAAATGGGAGGTCATCAAATTCCCCCCTGTAGTGGTTATTTCTGATTGTCAACTTGATTATATCTGGAGTGAATTATAATCCAGAATTAGAAGGCTCACCTGTGATCTGGATCGTGAGACTGGAAGACACAAGTTTCAGGTGTGGTGGTGCGCACACCCCTCATCTGGGCCACACCTGCTGCTGGAGATCTACATAAGGACATTGGAAGGATGAAGATTCAATCTTCTTTGCCTGCGAGCCTTGTGGGACTAAGCGACTGCTAGATCCTTGGGTTTTTATTCACAGCTACTGCTGACCATTGTTGGGGAGTTTGACTATAGACTGTAAGTCATCAACAAATTCCCTTACTATATAGAGGCTACATATAAGTTCTGTGACTCTAGAGAACCCTGACTAATACACCCCCTCAGAGCTCAGAAAACCCTGTAAAATAGGAGCCACAAAGAGTTTAAGAATCTGAATCGATGGAGGACACCAGTACTGTTGAACAAGTCCCTCTAAATCAACAAACAAAATGCATATAATCTCAGAGAAACTGAAGTAGCAAGCACAGAGCCTAAACAGGTCTACTCTAGGTCCTCTGCATATATATTATAGCTTGTATCTTAATATTGTCATGGGAAGACTGAGTGTGAGACAGATGATCTCTGATTCTTGTGCTTGCTCTTAGGAATCTTTTCTGCCTGTTGGGTTGCCTTATCCAACTTTAATATGATGGTTTTTGTTTCATTGTATTATATTTTATTTTAGTTTGATTTTTTTCTAATGAGAGACACAAAGGGAGTATACCTAGAGGGGAGATATGGAGAAACTGGGAGGAGAGGGAAGAGAAACTATAGTCAGAATATATTGTATGAAAAAACAATCTATTTTCAACAAAAGGAAGAAACAAAAAAATAAAATCATTTTTAAAGAGTGAAAAAAATTTAAATGCTAACATTTCAGCAAATCGTCAAGCTGCTTACCCCTGCTTAGTTAAGAATGAATCAGAGAGAGAGAGAGAGAGAGAGAGAGAGAGAGAGAGAGAGAGAGAGAGAAGATATCACAGTTACACAGGTTCTATCTCATATATATACTACCCACTACCCTAAATAAAGTATTCAGATTTCTTTGTGATCATCATTATATAAGTCTGAAATATATGAAACTTATTACTTTATGATTTGAGGGGTCTGTAAAAGTAGCTTTGTAGTAGACCATCAAGGGAAATTCTTGTCCTCGTGAACCCATAATCCATGACTGTGTACAGTACCAAGTACACACATACACTCTCCCAAAGCTACACAAGTGTCTACACCATCTATCAAATCCTTGCTTCTGTGAACCTGCCACAATGTAATGAAGGTTTTCAACAGCTTAGGTGAACCCAAGTCTTTCCTATGAAGAGCCAGTTCTGTAACTGAATCAGCTTTACCAGAACTATAAGGACGGCAGCACTTACTAGAGCCAAAATAGTGAAATAACTCAAAACACTTCTGTGTGCATTTGGAATATTTTTCATTAGATGCAAGAGTATAATTTCATCACCTAAATGTAGCAGTAGGGTTCATCATTTCACACATTGTCAAATGGCAATCTTGGTAAATATTTTATTCATGAATTATTTTTAACAGACATTTTCACAATATTAAGCAACCTAATTATTTTCAGAAATAGATACTTGCAGTAGCAGCAATAAGAGTTCATACTTGGGACTGAGCTATTTTCACACCAGCCATGCAGCACACTTGTGAAGCATCCACTTGGAACATGAGCCATGCTAAAATACTACTCAAAGGATAAGGTGGTATCTTCACCAACACTGTTTCTTCCTTGTTTGCTGACATGGGGTCTTGTCGCCTAGCCCAGGCTGGTCTGAAGTTCAGAGTCCTTTTATCTTGGGCCAAATAGAACTCTATACCACCACTTTGAGTGGATAATTTTCCTAGACATTTTAAGCTATCCATATATTTGGATATTTTTCCAATACATCATTACTCTTTCTTTCTTTCTTTCTTTCTTTCTTTCTTTCTTTCTTTCTTTCTTTCTTTCTTTCTTTCTTTCTTTCTTTCTTTCCTTCCTTCCTTCCTTCCTTCCTTCCTTCCTTCCTTCCTTCCTTCCTTCCTTCCTTCCTTCCTTCCTTTCTTTCTTAATCCAACAAGTTCACACTCTGATTATATTTCCATCACAAAGTATCCTAGATAGTCTAAAAGAAACAACTTTTCTGATGTAGTTTGAATATGAATTGCTGAAGTCTTTCTTAGCCTCTAATTAGTGGCTAAGAAGGGGCCTGGGTCAGGGGTTATAACTCATCAGTGGATTAGTTCACTGTTAAGTACATATCTGAGAGTCCTATTAAGAGATGGAGGCCTCATATGAGGGAGCAGATCAGTGGGAGTTTATAGGGTATACTTTGTCACTAGTTGCCTTTTCTTTCCCCATTCTGTTTACTCCCACCTCCCAACCTCCTGTTAGCCATGAAGTGAGCATCTTCCCTCTGCCCCATAATCCTGCCGCAATAATATGCCTTTCTTGAGAGCTAAAGTAATAGAGTTAGCTGACCATGACCTGGAATCTCTGATATCATCAGTCAAAACAAGGCTTCTCTCCTTCAAGTTTATTTCCTTCGGGCATTTTGTCACAGCAACAGAAAGTGCCTAACACACAATCTGTGCTTCTATACAGTCATGGCTCCCTCTTAGCATGTATGCCTTTACATAGCACAAAGGAGAAGAAGACTTATGAGAAACCAGTAGGTCCTAACCACAGGCCATTATACAAACCTGGCTGAGTGACTGAGCTGTCACCTCTGTGAATGGTCTCTGGAGTCTAAAATGATGAGAATACTTAAAGCTTTCACAGTTCCCTTTTGGGTTTAGACTCAACTAAATTAACTGATGACTGCTTATTGTAGAAAGTTACCCTGGGAAGATTTTAGGTAATCTAAACCACCATAGCTTTATACCCTCCTGTGGGGCACGTGAGCAGGCCCATCTGATTGTATTTTTTTTTAAATACTAAAGCCTTTCAACATGGCCTCAAACAGTGAATGGGGAATTGTGTTTTTACAGCTAACTGTGGAAAAATCACAGGAATACTATTTGGGCTGAATTCACATATGCTGTCAAATGAGATTCAAACATTTGCACTCACACAGATGAAGGAAAAGGGCATACTGCTAGACTAATAAAACAACAGCTCTGGTATTTATCAAACCAAGTTAAATATATTTATCTAATTGGGCTATTCGTGTTTTCCTGGAGAATTTATACTATGTCCTGTGGATTTTTTCTTCCTTTCAAAGAAAAGTAACAAAAGCTGAAATCTAGAATTTATATTGATAACCTGCTATTCATTGTAATACTGATATTGCGTTAGCTACAGAATTCTTAAAACTGTTACTGTGGGTGAGGTAGACTGTGACTTCCCTGCAAACTATTTATTTCTTGGTATGTCTACTTCTTCATTATGATTCTCAGAATTCTGATACAAAGATATATTTCTCAGGATTCTAGCCCTCCCAAGGTGGGGGAGCAATAGTCTCCTGGTGAAAATACTGAAGCGGCCAGACTGCTTTCATATTTTGTATAAAAATGACATATGAAAGAAGACAGACATAGATGTGGCACAGTTGTAAAGGAAGGCATCCAGGTGCTTAGTAAGGATTAGGTTTGCTAATTTAAAAATGGGGGGGGGGGGCTGCACACAGCATCAGTCTAAGGGCAGGGAGGTAGGCAGGGTTGAATACAAGCTCTTTTCCACAGCTGCAAAGCAGGAACCACCGTCCCCCTCCTCCTCTACTTTGGTTTTCCATTTCTTTAGTTTCCACCCACATGGATTGTTGCTATCACCTATTCTTCTCCAAGGGAGATAGGAGGGAGGACTGGCAGCTTGAGCTCCCAGGAGGGTTGATAAGCTCCAGCGTTGGAAATCAGCTCCCTGTAAATTCTGGCCGCATTCGGAGCTCTGAGATCACATACTGTGCTACATGCCTTGCAGTCCCATATCTTAAGCTCTGTGTGATCACCAATGTCTAATAGGCTACTTGGATCACCCACAGGAAACTGTTAGCGGAAACTACATCTCAGAATGATTTCTAAATGCTTTTCTTTTTCCCCCCTTTCTTGCTCTCTGAAAATCAGGGCAGGATTGAGAGGCCATTCACTTCTAATGGGATAATGGCAGAGAGCTGTTTACTTTGAAGGCTTTCAGATCAAGCTTTTAAGGAAAGCAATTAAAAACGTATCCATGGCAGAATGGAGATGTACCCGGATGATGCAAGGAATGGGATTTTATTTTCTTTTACCAGTTCTCATTAAACATGAACAAAGCTCCTAGCATGATACTCTCCAAGGGCAGTGGAGAGGCATGTCTTCAGTTTCAAAGTGCCTTACACCAACTTTCAAGGTGTGACAGTAAGATAACGAGAATGATTATTAACCAATACCACCATGAGGGGTTGACCTTAGATAGTGCCCTAAGAGGCTTGCTCTTGGTTACCTGAATGTTGCTGGAGTCTGAACCATTTTCTAAGCTCTTCTTGAACTGTGCTGAGAGCAGGGCTGGTTTTCTAAGCAACGTAAGAAAATGAAGACCATTACTTTATAGTCACACCCCATCCTTCTTCCTGCTGAGAATATATGCAGGGTGAGTTTAAACCCTGGCTGTTTCAGAACCAGTGTCAGATAGAAAGGATAGCATTTCTCACTGATGGTATTTCCCAGTTTCTGTTTTTCCTTCAAGAACAGAATCCTGCAATTCAAGGGCTCATAAACTCCTTACTGCATTTCAACAAGCCATTCATGAATTGTTCAGCATCTAGGAAGATTTATTAAATAATATCCACACCATTTCCATAGAAATGGGCTCAGTATTACCTCCAGCTTCCAATATTTTCACATGGCAGGTCAAAAGAAAATAGTATTTTAAGAACTCATGAAGGAGCACGGTTCGTGAGTTTTCACAGGTTGCAGAAAATAAGACTGTCACTCTGGGGGTAAGACTGGCAAGGAGAATGATATCAAGATATGTAAAGCACAGAACTTGAAATGCCACAATTAAAAATAAAATTGTGACTTTGTGGCTTTGATGCCATAAAAACAACCAGTACAGGAAAATAAAATTAGATTTTTCACTCGAACGTGACCAGCATAACAACCCTATATTCAGTCTTTAGAAACCATTCCAGCATTACTCCTTTTGCCTCTTCTTGCTTGAAAAACATTGTGTGCTTTTCAAATTTATATATCCTTCACAAAAATCTTGGTTATGTATATTGTAGAGCTAAAACTAAATGTAATCCTGATTTTTCCGCCTTCAGCAGACATCAGTCAACAAACTTGGGTTGAACATAGTCTTTAAAATAAATTCCCATTAATATTAGAACTTTATATAAAATTTCATAAAAATCAACTTTGAATTAATGTAAGTTATCCAGAAATACACTATAATCCACTATCTATTATTTGAAAAAAAACATTTTATTATGTAAGACAATTTAATAAAATTTGAAAACACTTCTAAAACTCAGGAAGTGAGCCACTAATAGGTTATATTGTAAATACTTTATACTAAAAATACTTACATGCTAAGATTTCTCTGTTCTAAACATAGCATATGTTAGATATACTGGGGAAGTATTCTAAAACCTGTTTGTTTAACCCTTATCATGAATATCTATCTATTGGCACATATGTGATGGAATGCCACAAGTTAGATTAGAGATGGGGTAAGAAATGCCATGTAACCAAAATGTAAACATTCTTAAGCAGCAGAATCCTAAAATGTCCTAAGCATTTGGGGGCAGGAGAAATCTGAAGGAGGGATAGTAAGATCCACAGACATTATTGTTCTTGAAGAAGACCCAAGTTTGGTTCCCAGAATTCACACCAGTATTCATAACTACCTGTAACTTCAGCTCCAGGAGATATGATGCCTTCTTCTGATCTCCAAGAACTCTCAGATTCATGTGCACATAGACATGAACATATACATTGTCAAAACATACACATGGTATGGGTGCAACAAGATATGTATGGAGTTACAGAGTATGAGTGATAGATAATATTTCCCACAAGAGTCAGAAACAATCTAACAAAAACCCTAGTGTCAGGCCTGAGCAGCCTTCATTTAAGTTATTCATTAGGGGAATCCAAGAAACAAACAGAAACAAACAAACAGAAAAGCAACTTAGGCTACTGTCATGGATCTTTGTTACTTCCCATAACTTGAAGAAAAGATACTACTGCTGAAGACAGTAATTACTTCAGACCCAGGACTTGGAGGAACTAAGCTGGAATAGATACAGAAGTCTTTTACATGAGGATTTGCTCAGATAGTACTGAAAAGTGCCACTTAGACTACCGATAGTGAAAACAATAATTAGTCCTGCCTACCTGGGCTTGACAAAATACCTTTAATAAAGCAATAATGGAACTTTTATCTTGAGGGTAATAAAAGCTGTCTAATTAGATGTAAGGCATACTCAAAAAGAAGGAAATAATGTCTCTCACTGAAAATCTAGCCAACTACCTATGGTTGCAGAAGTTATAGACTCTAGAGAAGAATTATTAATATAATTTCCCCCAAACTAATCCAACTAATTGTATTCCAGATACTTAGCATTGTGTCTACAGATAAGTTTATCTCTTATTCTCCATCAAATAAACTTCTGTCTCACTCAGCAGACAGAGGTTGATACAGAGCTCTACAACTGAGAAAAATGCAAATGATGTACTAGGAACTGTCTACTCCCAGTTGATAACACCTACAATTTAACACCTATATCTAAGACTTGGAAACTCTGAAGAAACACAGGTAGAAAGGTTGCAAGAGCCATTCGCTTGAGCATTTCAGAATAGTAGGTAATTGGTTCCACTTCTTCCAAACTTTGTGACCTTTGTCGATGGAGAATAATGTTCCTCATACATAAAAAAATGTGCCATAATATGACTAAAGGACTTTTTGTACATATTTTTCAACATTTAAGAGGATTTCTCCCATCCTTTCCAGGCTTACCTAAAAATGCCCTTGATGTCCTACAATTTGTGCCCTTCAGTGAAAATGCTCAATTTCAGCTCTGGATCTGCCTCTTTCAAGATTTTTATGAAGATTAAGTGACATAATTAAACTTAAAATATCTAGCTTTTTTTCGGGAACACAGAATTTAACAAAGCTAACCTAATCACTATGGACATTTTCTAAAACTGAAATAGATCTTTTCTTTTACGGGTTTAGAACCATGGGCTCTAGTTCCAAGTACCTGATCATAGGTGAGAATTTGGTGAGCATTCTAGAGGACTATTGGTTTAATAGAAAGCAGATAGAATACTGAGGCATGGCGTATACTCAAATGATATGCTTTCTCAAAACCAATGAATACAAGCTTATCTGTTTAGATTACATACTTGTTGTTCTGTCTTTCTAGCATTACCAATCCCATATCAGTAGAATAACCTCTTAAAAATCCCCAACTTCAATTCTTAGACAAAACAAAAAATTAAAACCAAGCAGAAGAAATACATAATATATACAATTTGGATATGAAATCATTTTCTTTTCATCAAAGACATAGACTGAGGTTGTTTGGAAGTTCAAACAGGAAAGCTTAACAACTCTTGTACTCTTGACCAAAGATTGGTCTTCCTCTATTGGGAAATGCCATTGTCTTTGATGATACATGCATGTATATTAGAGACACATTTGAAGCACTGAGAAATGGAGCCCCACACTAGTAAGCCAGATCCAATGAACCTTCCCTACAGAGTAATGAGATGACGGATGTGGTAGTCAGATTGCCTTCATATGGAACGAATAACATATTAAAAGAGAATGATTTAATCACAATCAAGATTTTTATTTTAATCTTTATTTTTGAATTATTTAATATATGAACTAGATATATATTATTCATTAAAGAAACATTTATTGAGGAATTTCTGTATATCAGGAACATTTCCAGCCAATGAGAACTTAATGATTCACAAAAAATGAATGCTCTTTTCTTTTAGGACAACTGGACATACACATAACAATAAGTCTAGACACAGATGTTTACAAGCTTCATAGAGGACTCAAAAGACACAAGCATGTACGGTAACCTTAAGAGATGCTGCAATTGCATTTGATAAAATGAAATCTTATTTCTTGCTGAAAACAATGAATGATAAGTCCAGGTTGTATCATCTTATACTGATATAATCACAGAAAGTCCTTCACTCAGTTGTATTTTGGGGAGCCGTCACACATACAAAAAACTACTATCCCTGTCGGTTTGTAGTATATAAACCAGTTCATCTGCCTATTTTAGTGCACAACACAGGAAGAAATTCTGTGAAGAGTGACTGTTTTCCATTGATAGTTCTCTCTCCCCAAAAATTAAAGGTACAACTTCATGATTCATGGTTTTCATTCAGTTAAAAAATTGTGATTTCATGATTGCCAAATTCATAGCCTCTGTGCAACAGCTGTTCGGCCCTCTTTTGTTTTCTTTTACTGGGCATATAGATCCATGCAGAGACTTGTACATGTTGCAGAAAGAATCTGAAAAGATTTCCTTCTCACAAGCTGTACTGAAAATAGAAAAAGACCAACATGAATAGACCTGGTGGTCATCTTTGGAAGGTACAGTCAGTTGGACTCTTGTCTCCTGGCAGCACCCAGCATGTTGGGTTTAGTTTTCCAGCTCTAGAACTTCACTTTATCTTCTGATTCCACGGCTCTAAGGAAAATCTGTTTTCCCAGTCTTCCTTGAGCAGATTAATCACAGCTATTTTAAAGCTCTGACTGCAGAACAAAATCTACTTCCTCTTGGATCTCTTTTATGGTTTTTCTCTTCTTTGCACGGAGCTTTGCATTTTAAAATGCATAATTCTTTTCTTTTTTTCTATATAATATCTTTAATCAAAATTTTATATTAAAATTACATATTGGTATAAATTTTACTTTAATAAAGGCCATAAAGCTACTTTACATCCAAATTGAACTGTTCCTATCACAGGGGCAACTGTAAAAGTGATTTTTACTAATGACAGTGGGTGTGGTATAGTAGATCCAATTTAAACTTAATCACTGACTAGCTTACAAGTCCATGAGACTATGGTTATTTTATCTGGCTTTGACAATTACTGGGAAGTAACCCCTAATTTACTTTTCTAACTTCTGGCCTGGCTACTTTCCCCAGTGGTATACTCCTAATACTTGCTGTTTCTCCTGACTGTGTGCTCATGGTCCATGTCCTCTCATGTAGGCCTCCTCCTCTCTCCCATGTTCTTCGTCCCCTCCTCTTTTGCAGCCCAAAACCAGTTAACTCCAAACCTGCTGTGGTGATTTGAATATGTTTGGCCCAGGGAGTGACACTATTAAGAGGTCTGGCCTTGCTGGAGTAGGGGGGACCTTGTTGGAGGAAGTGTGTCATTTTGGGCATGGGCTTTAAGATCCTCGTCCTAGCTGCCTGGAAACCAGTATTTTTTCTAGCAGCCTTTAGATGAGGATGTTGAACTCTCAGTTCTTCCTGCACCATGCCTTGAATGATGCTGCCATACTCCAGCCTTGATGATAATGGACTGAACCTCTGAACCTGTAAGCCAGCCCCAATTATATGTTTTGCTTATAACTGTTACCTTGGGGAGGCAGGGCTGGAGGGATGGCTCAGCGGTTAAGAGCACTCTCAGAAGTCCTGAATTCAATTCTCAGCAACCACATGGTGGCTCTCAACCATCTATAATGGGATCTGCCCTCTTCTGGTGTGTCTGAAGAGAGCAACGGTGTACTCACATAAAATAAATAAATAAATCTCTTTATTTGTAAACAAGAATAAATTTAATTTATTTTAAAAATTTAATGATATACAAAATGTATATGGTATAATATCTTTAAGTAATACACCTTTTCTCTCCACATCAACATTAAACACTATTTAACAGTTTATCTCTGTGTCCTTGTCTATATCTATGAGACACACTATTGAATACAAATAAACTTTACACTGCTCCCTTCTGAGGAAAAGTTAAAATTAGAACCTAGGAAATGAAAAGAAAGAGAAAACATAAAACTTGAGTCAAATGATAAGCTTTTCTTGTTGCTAAATATGCAAAAATATCTGGGCAACTAAGTTATATTTTATTGGCATAAAGTTGTATTGTGATCTCCCTATACTGTATAAGAATAATCCAACAACTGATTTCTTTTTCTTTTTCTTTTTTTTCTTTTTTGGATATTTACTTTATTTACATTTCACATGTTTTCCCCTTTCCAGGTGTCCCCTTCAGTAACCCCCTATCCCATCCCCCTCCCCCTGCCTCTATCAGGGTGCTCCTCACCCACCTGTCCACTCCCGTCTTCCTTCCCTAGCATTCCTCTACACTGGAGCACCTAACTCTTTACTTAACAATGTTCAGGTATTGTGGATAAGAAATTGTCTTAGGGTTTTGTTGCTGTGAAGAGACACCATGACCACAGCAATTCTAATAAAGGAAAACATTTAATCGGGGCTGGCTTACAGGTTCAGAGGTTTAGTGCACTATCACAGCAGAAATCATAGCAGCATCCAGGCAGATATGGTACTGGAGAAGTGGCTCAGAGTTCTACATCTGGATCCACAGGCAGCTGGAAGAGAACTCAAAGCCCACCTCCAAGTGACACACTTCCTCCAATAAGGCCACACCTCCTCCAGTAAAGCCATACTTCCTAACTGCCCCATTCCCTATGGACCAAACACTATGGGGGCCATTCCTTTTCAAGCACAGAAATGTGGAAGATGTGAGGTCTAGAGAAGTACCACAGTTGGTAAAGTGATTGCATGAAGCTTTGGGTTCCACGCCCAGCCCAGCAGTAGTCAGACATATGGTACACACTTGTTATCCCAGCACTGAGGAGGAAGAGACATGAAGAGGAGGAAGAGACACGAGGAGCAAAAACTCAAGATCACCCTCCAATACATAGAGACAACTTGGGCTACATGATACCCATTTAAAGACAGCTCCCAAATCCCTTCAAAATATAGGAAAAAGTAAAAGGAGGCAGTAGACCTGATGTTTGCCCATAAGTGTTTAATCATTCTGCTACGATGCACATGGAATATTAAAATTCAACCAGGATCTATGTTGAGGGAAATTTCAATATAATGAAGGAATATTTTTCTCATTTTGGCTTATTACAATCTCGGGTATAGCACTCTGATTAAATCTGAAATTTTCACAACTGAATTCTGAATCCTCATGTTAGTTTCCTTTACACACAGAATTCCACTTTTTTCCCCCCTTGGCTTTTTACATTTCTGCTTTCTTTCCTAATATTGTACCATGTGTGGCTTTAGCATTTTCTAAGTATCTTCACTTATCCTGGCAGGGTATTGATGTCAGCTCTCCATAACACCTCTCTTACTGGGAACCTGGCCCCTTAGGTTGTGATTTTGTCTCAGTCCCTGTGGTGCTGTTAAAAGTTCTACTGCCTCAGGATCTATTAGTGGAGGACTTTTTCCCAAGCACATACAAAGCTTCTGATTTCTACCCTGTGCTTAGGATCCTGCAAGGAAAAAAAATCCATGTAAACTAAACTGCGAACTCACTTAACTTTGCTAGTGCTCATTGGTTTACGATGGTGCTTTCCAGATTCTTGTTACCTCAATAGTTCTCTGATGTCTACAATACTACCAGCATGAATTTTTGTTTATTTTTGAGATTTTAACATAATTACAATATGTCTCCCTTCCCTTTCCTCCCTCTAAACCCTCCTTGCTCTTTGTCAAGTTCATGTCCTTTGATTCACTAATTGTTATTGTGTGTATATATGTATATATATGTGTGTATTAGTCAGGGTTCTCTAGAGTCACAGAACTTATATGTAGTCTCTTTATAGTAAGGGAATTTGTTGATGACTTACAGTCTGTCGTCAAACTCCCCAACAATGGTCGGCAGCAGCTGTGAATGAAAACCCGAGGATCTAGCAGTTGCTTAGTCCCACAAGGTTCGCAGGCGAAGAAGATTGAATCTTCCTCCTTCCAATCTTCCTCCTTCCAATGTCCTTATATAGATCTCCAGCAGCAGGTGAGGCCCAGACTAGAGGTGTGCATACCACCACACCTGAAACTTATGTCCTCCAGTCGCAAGATCCAGATCACAGGTGAGCCTTCTAATTCTGGATTATAATTCACTCCAGATATAGTCAAGTTGACAATCAGAAATAGCCACTACAATCCACCCCTTGTCAACTTGACACAAATAATACCTCATATCCACATGAAACAATAACAAGGTCATAAATACACTTAACATGATATAACTATTCCTCATACAGTCGCAAACACATTTATAAACTTACAATAGGGCAATGTCCATTGGGAACATTCCTTTAGTATCTCAACTTAAATACCAACTGATGTTAAAGAAATTGGAAGACAAATATGTTCTTAACAAAATACAACAGAAGCATTCATATTACTTATAATCCTCGTTTCTGCAGCTGGTTACATGGTCTTAGCTGGTATTTATAACTACCTTCCTCTACTACCCATTCTGTATTTCCTCCACCCTCTGCAAGCACCTCAGCAGGTCTTGGCTCTTTTCCTGGAGGAGTGACTCACACCTTCATTTCTGATAGGTCTGCATCCTTTGTCTTCCTGGTTGAATTAGGCAGTTGTAGTTTCCCATTGACTTTTATCACAGAACATGGTAGTACTAAGAGGTGCCCCAAGGGATCTCCTTCACTCCAGACATAATCCTTCTGACCTCCATTGTGGAGAGGCAATCCAATTTCCCCATCGTAATCTGGATCTATCATCCCTCCTAACACTGTTATTCCTTCCTTAGTCTGTTGGTTTAAGGGCATTAGAAGCCCAAAATGACCAGGGGGACATCTGACCTTCCAGTTCAATGAAATGTTTGTTGTAGCTCCTGGTAGGAGCAGTCCCCCCTCTGGAACCAAAACTCCTAGACCAGCAGAACCTAGAGTTGTGGGGACAGGAAGCAAAAATTTTCCTACAGGGTCACAAGGAGTGATAGTGAGTGGAACTATTCCCTTTTCCACCCCTTGATTCCTGGACCCATGGATCCTGGCTATGGGAGAAACTGTACCATATATTGGATGCTGATTCAAAGCATATACTACCTCCTGAAGAACTCTGCCCCAACCCTCCATGCTGCTGCCACCTAATTTGCACAGTAACTGTGTCTTCAAAAGGCCATTCCATCTTTCTATCAGACGAGCTGCTTCAGGATGATGGGGAACATGGTAAGACCAGTGAATTCCATGATCGTGGGCCCACTGTTGCACTTCTCTGGCTGTGAAATGAGTTCCTTGTTCAGAAGCAATATTGTGTGGAATATCATGACGATGAATAAGGCATTCTGTAAGTCCAAGGATGGTGGTTTTGGCAGAAGCATTACGTGCAGGAAAGGCAAATCCATAACCAGAATAAGAATCTACCCCAGTAAGAACAAAACATTGTCTTTCCACGGAGGAAGTGGTCCAATGTAGTCAAACTGCCTCCAGGTTGCTGGCTGGTCACCTCGAGGAATGGTGCCATATCTGGGGCTCAGTGTTGGTCTCTGCTGTTGGCAAATCTGGCATTCAGCAGCAGCTGTAGCCAGGTCAGCCTTGGTGAGTGGAAGCCCATGTTGTTGAGCCCAAGCATAACCTCCATCTCGGCCACCATGGCCACTTTGTTCGTGTGCCCACTGAGCAATGACAGGGATGGCTGAGGAAAGGGACTGACTGTCCACAGAACGGGTCATCTTATCCACTTGATTATTGAACTCCTCCTCGGCTGAAGTCACCTTTTGGTGAGCATTTACATGGAACACAAATATCTTTACATCCTTTGCCCATTTGGAGAGATCTATCCACATACTTCTTCCCCAGATGTCTTTCTCACCAATTTTCCAATCGTGATCTTTCCAAGTCCCTGACCATCCAGCCAATCCATTGGCTACAGCCCATGAGTCACTGAACAATCGTACATCTTGCCATTTCTTCTTCCAAACAAACTCTAATACCCTGTGTATTGCCTGAAGTTCTGCCCACTATGAAGATTTTCCTTCACCTGTATCTTCCAGGGTTGTTCCAGAAAGGGGTTGTAATGCTGCAGCTGTCCACTTCTGAGTGGTGCCTACATAACGTGCAGAGCCATCAGTAAACCAGGTCCTAGTCTTCTCTTTTTCAGTCAGCCGGTCATAGGGAACACCCCATGAAGGCTATAGGCACATACTTGGCAGCAGATGGCATTGTTACAGGAGTAGAAACCATAGGCATTTGAGCAACTTCCTCATGTAACTTGCTTGTGCCTTCAGGACCTGCTTGGGCTCGATCATGTATGTGCCACTTCCATTTGATAATAGACTGCTGCTGTGCTCGTCCTACTTCATGACTTGGAGGGTCTGATAACACCCAGCTCATGATGGGCAGTTCAGGTCGCATGGTAACTTCGTGTCCTATTGTCAAACCTTCAGTTTCCACTAAGGCCCAATAGCAGGCCAAGAGCTGTTTTTAAAAGGGAGAATAGTTGTCTGCAGATGATGGTAGAGATTTGCTCCAAAATCCCAAAGGTCTCTTCTGTGATTCACCTACAGGAACCTGCCAGAGGCTCCAAACAGCATCTCTGTCTGCCACTGACACCTCAAGTACCAGCGGGTCTGCTGGATCATATGGTCCAAGTGGTAGAGCAGCCTGCACAGCAGCCTGAACCTGTTGAAGAGCCTTTTTCTGTTCCAGACCCCACACAAAGCTAGCAGCTTTCCGAGTCACTTGGTAAATGGGCCTGAGTAACACACCCAAGTGAGGAATATGCTGTTTCCAGAATCCAAATAGACCCACTAAATGCTGTGCTTCTTTCTTAGTGGTAGGAGGGGCCAGGTGTAATAATTTATCTTTCACCTTAGAAGGAATATCTCTACAAACCCCACATAACTTGATTCCTAAGAATTTCACTGAGGTAGATGGTTCTTGAATTTTGGTTGGATTTATTTCCCATCCTCTGATATGCACATGTGTTACCAATGAGTCCAAAGTGGTTGCTACTTCCTGCTCACTTGGTCCAATCAGGATAATGTCATCAATATAGTGCACCAATGTGATATTTTGTGGAAGAGACAAATGATCAAGATCCCTTCTAACTAAGTTATGACACAGGGCAGGAGAGTTAATATATCCTTGTGGCAAAAATGTAAAGGTATACTGCTGGCCTTGCCAACTAAAAGCAAATTGCTTCTGGTGGTCCTTATGGACAGGTACTGAGAAGAAGGCATTTGCTAGATCAATAGCTGCATACCAGGTACCAGGAGATGTGTTAATTTGCTCAAGTAACGAAACTACATCTGGTACAGCAGCTGCAATCAGAGTTACTACCTGATTTAGTTTTCCATAGTCAACTGTCATTCTCCATGATCCATCTGTCTTCTGCACTGGCCAGATAGGAGAGTTAAAGGGAGATGTGGTGGGAACCACCACACCTGCATCTCTCAAGTCCTTGATAGTGGCAGTAATTTCTGCAATTCCTCCAGGAATACTGTACTGTTTTTGATTCACTATTTTCGTTGGCAGAGGCAACTCTAACGGCTTCCATTTAGCCTTTCCAACCATAATAGTCCTCACTCCACATGTCAGGGAACCAATGTGAGAATTCTGCCAATTTCTAAGTATATTTATCCCAATTATACATTCTGGAACTGGGGAAATGACCACAGGATGTGTTCTGGGACCTACTGGACCTACTGTAAGTTGGACATCAGTCAAAACTCCATTAATCACCTGTCCTCCATTAGCCCCTACTTTAACAGAAGGGCCACAATGTTTCTTGGGATCTCCTGGGATCAGAGTCAATTCAGAGCCAGTATCCAATAGGCCCCTGAAAGTCTGATTATTTCCTTTCCCCCAGTGTACAGTCACCCTTGTAAAAGGCCGTAGGTCCCTCTGGGGAAGAACTGGAGAAAGACTAACAGCAAAACTTTTAGGTGTCTTATCAAGATCCTTCCTGAGGGGAACCTGGCCACTCCTTCATTCAGGGGGTTCTGGGTCTGCAAACTGGCTCAAGTCTGGAAATTGATTCACTGGCCGAGATTGCCTTTTGTCAGGATTCAATGTAGTCTTTCTTTCATTTGTTTGAGGATTTTTCTGCTTATACAGATCAGATATGCGGTAGGCTTCCTATGTATTTCATACCTGGAAACACCATGACTGATTAGTCAGAACCAAAGGTCTGAAGAAGTCACGCCATTATAAATTTCACTTCTCCTGTGCTAACCATCATGGTATATGTCATTATAAATGTTGTTTTGTCTACGCTGTCCGTTATAATAACTATGACCACTTTGTCTCTGGTGATTCAATGCTGTCACCTGGCCCTTGTTACCTCGAGGCCAATTAAACCCATTGCATTTAATTCATCTAATTGAGCAGCAGCATCTCCAACCCTAATGTCTGGCACAAGGAAAAGAGCAAGAACAAAACTCTTCAAATGTGCTGGTGCCCCTCCCAGCAGTTTGCATCTTATAGGCTTGATGAAGGGCATATCTTCTAGACCTTCCCATTGTGGAGAATTAGGTTTTACACAACGTATCCACTCTAGCATTGCAATTTCCCTGAGCCTTAAAATCCCTTCATCAACACCAAACCAAGGGATATCAGGAATCTCCAACTCCTTTTCAGTAGACCATCTTTTGATAAACGCTTCAGCCAACCATTCAAACAAACTTCTAACACCTTTTTTTTTTAACTACACGAGCTTCCATATTAAACCTTGAATCTCCACTCAGAGGACCCATGTCAATAAACTTAGCCTGATCTAGTTTTATGTTCCTTCCACCATTATCCCACACCCTGTTTTGCCTTGAGTCTGGTTATAGGTCTAGAAGAAACTATTGGTAGACCTTGAGAAACATCAATATTATCTTGTCTGGCATTTTCTTCAGCAAAAGTCACTGCTGGTTTATCAGACTCTGGGGAATTAATTTCCTAATGTGGAGAAGGCATTATTTGAAGGGGTGGGGCTGAGGATACTACTTCCTCAGGTGGGGTAAACCATTGAGAATCCGAAGATTCAGAATTCTCAGCTTCAACAGGGTCTCACACATCCCCATCCCAAGTTATAGGATCCCATTCTTTGCCAATTAATGCCCTTACTTTAACTACTGACACCCTCTGAGGCTGAAACCTGAACTTTCCCTGCAATTCGGCCAACCTTATAATGAGGGCTTCAGCTTGATTTTCTGCAACCTGAGCTCTTTGGCTGCTGGAGAGAAGATTCTCTTCAAGGACACACTTAGCAACTTTTAGATTGCTCACTTTCATTTGGATCCATTCAATTTTATTATACAACTCCTTCTTTTCCTTCATCATCTTTTCCAGAGATACTAAAAGCAACCAGCCAGCAAAGTCATTTTCAATTTTTTTTTGCCACATTGCAAAAGGTTTTGAGCACACAATCACCCGATTCATCAAGATGCTCAATGACATTAACTTCTTTAAGTTTAAAATATATTTCCAACCACAGGTCTTCAATATTCTCCAAGCTCCCAGAAGAGAGCGTATCTGGAGAGGTTTCAGCAGTTGAAGGTGCTTTGGATCCTGCATGGAAAAAAAATCCATGTAAACTAAACTGTGCACACTTAACTTTGCTAGTGCTCATTGTTTTACGATGGTGCTTTCCAGATTCTCTTTACCTCAATAGTTCTCTGATGTCTACAATACTACCAGCATGAATTTTTGTTTATTTTTGAGATTTTAACATAATTACAATATGTCTCCCTTCCCTTTCCTCCCTCTAAACCCTCCTTGCTCTTTGTCAAATTCATGTCCTTTGATTCACTAATTGTTATTGTGTGCATATATGTATATATATATATATATATGCACATATTAAAATATTAAATTGGCCTCTCTATGAATAATTAGTCTGGATAAGTCACACATATTAGAGTCAGCAGTTTATATAAATTCAGTTTGTTTTATAAAAAGCTGCTATCGATGATAAATTTCTGTCTTTTATCTTATAAGTTCCACCAGAACAAGTCTTTTACTAGACCAAAAGTACATGTTACTTTTATATAAGTAATTGTCAGATGAGGGAACACAATAGATCTACAAAGCATAAATGCATAAACAGAGTCCCCACAAAATACATCCTATAGAGAAGCCATCGAGTTTCTTAGTTCCTTCTGTTTCCAGAAGCAGGGAAAACTGAGGACTAAGGGCGTGCTTTATCTTGTTTTGTTTTGTTTTCATTTTCTTTTCTGAGCATCATATTTAATTACCTACAAGTACTATCAGTTTCCTGATCAAATGATAACCAGGACAAGATTTGTTACAGAACCTTTAAAATTTCACTTGTGGCCAAATATGAGCACCACCTCTTTGTCTACACCCCGTCCTCACTGGGAACGCTTAGTTGCTTAGAAGGAAGACTCATAGCTGGAAAGACTCAAGGAATTTTTTTTATTGTTTCTCTCAATCTATTCTCTTTTTGCCCATATTTCAACATAGTTTTGCTTAGGCCATAGGAAAATAGGAAGAATTGCTTTATAATGGCTGAATTAGACCAGTGATGCAGAGGCAAGAGAGAAAAGAATGAGCCAGTCATCATGAATGTTTCACTGGGTTTTAGGAAACAACAAAAGTCCCATTTAAATTAGCTACACTTGAAAAACTTTGGATTTTAGTCATGATGGGTGATCATAATAAATCCAATATCTAGTTCTTCCAGTTGATTGCCCAACTCCTTCACTGTTTGCTTAGGTCATTGAAAATTTATGAAGAGGGATTACTTCTCCATCACAGATATCACCTCAGAGAGAGGCCTAAGCATGTCCTTTTCTTAGGATAAAAGGTGAATTTGGTGCAGTGTTTTTCTCTGATAAAAGACAGTTCTAGAATTTTCATAAGATGTTTGTGTGAGCATGAAAGGAAAATACAAGTTCAGATAATGTACTGGCTGGTTTTGTGTGTCAACTTGATACAAGTTGAAGTTATCACAGAGAAAGGAGTTTCAGTTGAGAAAATGCCTCCATGAGATTCAGGTGTAGGCATTTTCTCAATTAGTGATGAAGGGAGGAGGGCCCCTTGTTGGTGGTACCATCCATGGGCCGGTAGTCCAGGGCTCTATATGAAAGACAGCTGAGCAAAGTAGGAGAAGCAAGCAAGCCAGTAAGGACCATCCCTCCATGGCTTCTGCATCAGCTCCTGATTCCTGCCCTGCTTGAGTTCCAGTCCTGACTTCCTTTGGTGATAAACAGCAGCATGGAAGTGTAAGCTGAATAAACCCTTTCCTCCCCAACTTGCTTCTTGGTCATGATGTTTGTGCAGGAATAGAAACTCTGACTAAGACAGATAAGTATCAAGGAATTTATCTCACTCAATTGAATTGAAAATTATAGTCAAAATCACTTTACCCAAAATCAATTATTTCTACTTCTTTAAGAAATAAAGAGGCAATTTAGAAATATTTATATAATACTAAAATATCCTTTGTTTGTGAATAAGTTGCCATCTATGTTGGTTTGAATAAAAATGGACCCATAGGCTCATTCATAAGGAGTGGCCTTTATAGGAGGTGTGGCCTTCTTGAAGCAGATATGGTCTTGTTGGAAGAGGTGTGTGTCTAGGGGCGGGATTTGAGGTTTCAGAAGCTCAAGCCTTGCCCCAGATAAATCAAACACACAAAAGCTCACTCTCTTTTGGGCTGCCTGTGGGTCAAGATCTTGAACTTTTAGCTCCTTGTCTACCACCGTGTGTGCATGCACACTGCCATGCTTCCCACCATGATGAAACCTCTGAAACTGTACGCCAACTCTAATGAAATGTTTTCCTTTATAAGAGTTGCCATTGTCATAGTGTCTCTTCAGTGCACTAAAACTCTAAGACATCATCAAAAAACATTCTCAGGCAATTGTAATAAATACATGTATCCATTTGCTAATTTAATCAACCTCTGTTTAGAATCCCAGTGCCAATGAGTACTAGTGATAAGTAAAACACAGAGAGCACATGTATTTCAAACCTTCAGAATTGCTTAGCAATCACAGGAGGGGGGAGGAAGGGAAGAAACTGGATGGGAAAGGAGACAGAAGGGGAAGAGGAGAACATGAACAGGTATTGGGAGGGGGGGAACAGAACTGAAGCACTGAGGGCCAGCAGACAGAATGGAAACAGGCAACCTCTGGAGGTAGGAGGTGGGGGAACCCTCCAGAATGTATCAGAGACCTGGGAGGTAAGAGACTCTCATGACTCAAAGGGAGGGACTTTAGATGAATGCCCTACAGAGGGGAGAGGGAACTTATAGAACCCATCTCCAGCAGAAAGACAGGGCTTCAAGTGAGGGATGGGGTTGCCATTCTACAGTCAAAAGCTCTGACCCATTATTGTTCTGCAGGGACAAAAATGGAGAAGAGCTTGAGGAAAAGGAGGTCCAGTGACAGGCCCAAATTGGGATCCAATTCAAGGGGAAGCTCCAAGACCTGACACTATTATTGAGGCTGTGGAGTGCTCACAAAAGGGGCCTATCATGACTGCCCTCTGAAAGAACCAACAAGCAGCTGAAAGAGTCAGATGCAGATATTTGCACCCAACCAATGGACAGAAGCTGCTGACCCCTGTGGTTGAATTAGGGAAAAGCTGGAAGAAATTGAGGAGGAGGGCGACCCTGTAGAAGGACCAGCAGTTTCAATTAACCTGAACCCCCAAGATTTCTCAGACACTGGACTACCAACCAGGCAGCATACACCAGCTGGTATGAGGCCCCCAACACATATACAGCAGAGGACTGCTGGGTCTGGGTTCAGTCAGAGAAGATGTACCTAACCCTCAAGAGACTGGAGGTCTCAGAGAGTGAGGATGTCTGGTGGGTGGTGTTTGTGGGGCTGGGGACATCCTTGTGGATTTGCAGGGGAGGTATGGGATGTGGAACAGTCAGAGAGTGGACCGGGAGGGGGATAATATCTGGATTGTAAACAAAGATTAAATAAAATAAAAAAAAACCCCACAATTCTCCATATATGTGTGTGTGTGTGTGTGTGTGTGTGTGTAAGTGTGTAATTATATATATATATATATATATATATATATATATATATATATATATGTATATAACTACTGTCCATGTCAATGTGGTCCTCATTTTTAATGTTTGTGTTTGCCCATCTTTCTCTAGAAAACACTGTTTGAAAATTAAAACAAAAATATCATCTTAGTATCTGAATTCCCAAACTCAAATCATATAGCAAATTAAAAATACCTTCATATTGTCAGTGTGTTTACTGTATGTAATAACATTCTAATTCATCCCACATCCCAGGACCCTTCTTGCTTTCACCTAATCTAGTATTATTTATTATAGCCAAGCTGTCTGGAAACCAATGATTGGTAGGTGTAATATCCAATGGAGCATACTTAAAAATAAAAGACTAAACTAACTCAGAGCATATTCACTTTTAACCTATATATCCCATTTATCAAAGATTTCTTTTTTTCCCAAATGGCCACTTAAAGTAGAATATTTGCTTTTGATCAGCAATTTTGCTCTGTATAAGGTTAAAAATTACCACTAAATAATGTATAACATTAAGGCCAAGAGTCCATTTAAATTTTTTCAGGCATGAAAAACATGGTTATAAGGGAATTGGAAGTAATAATAGTAATTGAAATCTAAACTATGGTGTACTTGTTCAAATAATCATACCCTTCAATGAATAATACAGGAAAATAAAAAGGAGCAATAACTAACCAATGCAGAATAATAATGAACATAGACATACACAATAAAGTAAGCCTAGAACTCAAGAATAAAATAATAAACATTTGTTGGCATTTGTATATTCTACTCAGATCACATAATCTCAAGTAAATCTCAACTGTGGAAAATCCTTTTGATATTTTAAAAGAATACAAATATAATTTAAAAAATAATTTTATCTAGGATTTTTATCATGAAACACAATAATATTTTCTTCATATGTTCAATTCTTCACTGTATTTCTTTTGAAATTTAGAACATATTGTATAAGTAGCTATAAAATGTTGATATGTGATTTTAATTGATAAGTATTATGCATATTAATTTATGTTTCTCTTTGATTTTATTTTACCTAATTTTGTCTGAAATACTACTCCAACAAATTATTTGGGCTCTAGTCGGATATTTACTGACATTACAAAACTCACTGATATTCAGCATCTCCAGGTTCTCTTTTAGTTGTACTTGTATTTAATTAGATACTTGCACATTTAAACAGAATGGATTTTCTCATACCTACTCATTGTTCAAACCCTCTATTATTTTTTGTCACTCAGAAAATTCCCAGTTGTAACATTTCACATGCAGATTCATTGAAGCATTTAGAAAGAATATGAGATGATCTGTACTGGCTAGTTTTGTGTGTCAACTTGACACAAGCTGGAGTTATCGCAGAGAAAGGAGTTTCAGTTGAGAAAATGCCTCCTTGAGATCCAGCTGTAAGGCATTTTCTCAATTAGTGATCAAGGGGGGAGGGCCCCTTGTGAGTGGTACCATCTGTGGGCTGGTAATCTTGGACTCTATAAGAAAGCCAGCTGAGCAAGCCAGGAGAAGCAAGCCAGTAAGCAGCGTTCCTCCATGGCCTCTGCCACGTGCTCCTGCTTCTTGACCTGCTTGAGTTCCAGTCCTGACTTCCTTTTGTGATGAACAGCAATTGGAAGTGTAAGCTTAATAAACCCTTTCCTCCCTAACTTGATCTTGGTCATGATGTTTGTGCAGGAATAGAAACCCTGACTAACACACGATCCAAGAAAAATTTGAATATGGTTCAGAGACCCATAAACACCATATGAAAGAATTTTATTTATTTTCTCCAAGCACAAATGAGGGTCAGGATAAATTTCATATATCTCTCCAATATAGTATATGATGTGATACTGTAGAGAAAAGAGTTGATAACCACCATAATTCATAACATATAGCAGAAGGTGTATTTGATTTGAATCAAAGGACTAGAGAGTTAAGTGAGTAACAAGGACATTTCATTTCCATTAAAGCTTTTAATTATTTCTACCTGTTCCTAAGAGATATGTTTGAAGTGCCACGGTTCAAAATTATCAATTGTAAACTAGGAATAATGAGACTAATATGAGGAAGAGGCAGCATTCTATTTAATCCACCTTTTACTTTATAATATAATCTCTTTATAGTTTAGAAATATGTTATATATAGTTACAATGTATCTTATTATAATTTGGACTAAGAAAGGGATAATTATCAGCATGAGGTTTTATTAATTTACTACACCTCAGATATGATATATTGGTTATAATTTTTGGAACTCAGTATCATAATCACAAAAGTTTGTAGGCAGCATTCTTTTCAATCTATTAGAAGTAACTGAAAAGTAAACTGTGGTGGTAAAAGATAAATATGCTCTAAAAAATCTGTGAAATGTAACAAATAGTACAATGATAAGATATCAAGAAAAAACAATAAATATGATAAGTGTTATTGAAATTATGAAAACATTGAACAGGGAGAAATGTGAGCATTAATTAAAATGAAAAGCCCACCCAGCATGGGTGACCACTATGAAAGCTGCATCATTGGAGCATGCTCCATGGCTTGCAGGAAGGTTGGGTGATTAAAGTTTCCTCTGCTCTGCAGCTGCTAATGCCTATATAACCTTGGGCAGAGACTAATGAGTCTTGTAAGCTTCAGGAACTTCCTGTGTTTCAAATTCTTTATTTCCTGAGTCTTTCGAACTGTTTGCTCCCTAATATATCTCCCTTCATGATAAAAATATTTTAATTTGAAGAAAATTTGTACATATTAGTTGTCCAAGGAATAGACTTTGAATTAGTGTAAAATAATCTCTGATGAAAACTAATATATAGATTAGATGAAATTCAAATGTATATGAATGGAAACCATTATTTGCCTAAGAAAAATTTTTGAACATCTTTTCAATTTTAACTATGTAATTTTAACTTATAAAAAAACCAAGGTAGGCCGGGCAGTGGTGGCGCATGCCTTTAATCCCAGCACTTGGGAGGCAGAGGCAGGCAGATTTCTGAGTTCGAGGCTAGCCTGGTCTACAGAGTGAGTTCCAGGACAGCCAGGGCTATACAGAGAAACCTTGTCTTGAAAAACCAAAAAAAAAAAAAAAAACAAGGTAAGATCAAAAAGATTTTGGACAGACAAAACAAATAAAACTATGTACGTACACTTTGAACCAAAATCATATTTGGGCAGATCTCTATGCAATATGGACTAGAAACAATAATATTAAAAATGGAAAGACTGCACATCCAATAAATATTTAAGCAACTAAGTTGTTGCTGCTGTGAAGAAGAATGGCCATTCTCAGGAGTCGGTAGCCAAGATGCTTTCTTGAAGAAATTACTCAAAGATACATTCCAATTAGATGAAAGGCAAACACCAAGGAAAACAAATACATAAGGGGAAAGGTATTTGTAAAGGATTCATGTCAAATAATAGGAAAACCAAGACAAAAATTTAACCTTCTTCATGTGTGTTCCATGGAGAATCCAAAACACTCTTATCTGCACTCTTAAAGCCTCTAGGGGGTCACAACCTTCCTAATGTTGCAACCATTTAATAAAGTTCCTCATGCTGTGGTGACCCCCATCCATAAAATTATGTCATTGCTACTTCATATCAGAAATTTTGCTACTGTTATGAATCCCAATGGAAATATCTGGCATGAGACACCTGTGAAATGGGGTTGCGACCCACAAATGAGAACCACTGCCTTAGTCTGTTTCACTAACTCACTTCAACATGGAAAGGAGCCTCCAACTAGCCTCCTGCCTTCAGGTGTTTTCAAGCTTGACCACGGTGCCTTTCCAATCTTTCTTAATGTGCTCTTGGAATTTCGTTCCTCTGTGTCTCTTGGCGCAGAGAGGGGCCAAAGGAATTTTTATGAGAGAAATAGGAGACAGAAGCTCACACCAGGATTGTTTATTCTAGCTATGGAAAGCAGCTCTCTTGAGGATGCTTAGTTTTGGCTGCAATACCACTGTGGTGAGAGATGCGTTTCAGTCGGCAGGTTTAAGATATCAATGCATGTCTCATAATTACAAGATGCTGTGCCTTATAGTGTTAGCATATTTGAGGCCGTTCTTCACTTCAATAGTCTCAACATTCTGTTACATGCTTAACCTGTTATAAAAACTCTCCAATCCCTGCCTTCCAAGACCATGGACACCATCTGCTTTTGTTCAGAATACTTAACTCTTACCTAGAACAATTGTGTCTTCTGATTCCAAAATTAGACTCACCTGATTATTCTCTTTAAAATACCAGTCATTTAAATAAATATTTGTATAATCAGTTCTTCATTAAGAAATTAACAAGTGATACCTACTCAGAGGGTCCTTCTGTGGCTCCTGTGTCTAGACTTTTACAATTCACATGGCACTGCTTTCTTATATTAGTATTACTACTAATCATCTAAAACATGTTTTTTATTGTCTCAATTAAAGAATTTTCTAGGAAAAAAAGAGAAGCTTTATTATATGTACTCCACTTAATTGACAAATTGGGCAACTGCTTACCTCAAGTTCCATCCCAACACATAACTGATCAGAGTAAATAAATATAAAATTAGAATGAGTGACAAAGTATAGACTAGCAGGACAGTATAGCTGCTATAGGAGAAACCAATAAAGAAAGAAAAAGAAGAGTTACTTCAAAGTACAGGGTAATTTTTGCTAGAGATGTTCATATTTAATAACATACAAGTATATATATATATATATATATATATATATATATGTGAAGTTATCAACTCACATGGGGTAGGGATCTTAGGAAAAAGAACTGTCACAGGATGGAGATCTTAATAAAATGGCAAATTAATAATTCCTTCTCACTTCCTTGTATTGCCACATGTCACAAATATCAAAGATAAAGTCTGGTTCTAGAAAAAGTGCCCCATATCTGTAAGAACTTTTGGATCCTTGTCTTTGTATTAACTAATAAAATGTCTGTACTATCCAGAAGTACACTGGAAATGCAATAGTCACTAAACAATGCTGAATCAATATGATTCCACACAGATGCTTTTAAAAGTCAACAAAAAATGAAGAACAAGTTAACATAGTTTACTTGGTCAAGATGTCTTTTAAAGTTTAGGGAGATAAATTAGGCCACAAAAATACATTATTAAAATTTAAAATAAAAGAAAATCTCAGGTATGATGTCTCATTCTTCTCAAACCTCTTTTTATATGCCAATATTTTAAAAAGTATTTACTTGAGGCACGTGTAACATTCGTTTTCTTCCTGTGATGCTTTAAATGAACATTTTAAGAATATGGCTTACAAAGACCTTAAGAAGTTTAACAAGCAGGAAGGCCCAAATGAGGATACTTCAATCCCAGTTAGAAAAGGAAACAAAATAATCACAGGAGGCAGAGAGAGGGAGGGACTTAGGTAGGAGAGGAGAGGGGGAGGGGAATAGGGGAACAGGATCAGGTATGGGGGTGAACAGGAGAGAAACCCAGAGGACCAGGAGAATGAATGGAAACATACAACTTCTGGGGGAAGATAGTGGGGGAGGGACCCTCTAGAAAGTCCCAGAGACCTGGGAGGTGAGAGACTCTCAGGACTCAATGGGAGTGACCTTAGCCAAAATGCCCAACAGTGTGAAGAGGGAACTAGAAGAGTCTACCGCCAGTAGATAGACGGGCCCAAGTTGAGGGACAGGGTTACTCACCCACACTCAAAATTTCTGACCCAGAATTGTTCCTGTCTAAAAGAACTCCAGGGACAAAAATGGAGAAGAGATTGAAGGAAAGGTCATCCAGTGATGGCCCAACTTGGGAACCATCTCATGGGGAAGGGGGACACCAAGACCTGACAGACACTATTACTGATGCTATGATGTGCTTACAGACAGGAGCCTAGCATGGCTGTCTTCTGAGAGGCCCTACTAGCAGCTGACTGAGACAGAAGCAGACACTTCATCTAACTATTGGACCCCTGTGGAGGAATTGGGGAAAGGATTGAAGGAGCTGAAGGGGAGGGCTTCCTCACGGGAAGACCAGCAACCTCAATTAGCCCTGGGAGATCCCAGAGACTGAGCCAACAACAAGGCAGCACTCATGGCTGGTCTGAGCCCGCTCCTCCATCTTCCCTTCCCTGCACGTATAGATCAGAGGACTGCCTGACTGGACCTCAGAGGGAGAAACTGCGCCTAATCCTGGAGAGACTTGAGGCCCCAGTATAGGGGGATACCTGGGGTGGGAGAGAGGGGGAGCACACTCTCAGAGGCAAGGGGAGGGGGACTGGGATGAGGGACTGTAGGGAGGGGGACCGAGAGGAGGGCAACTGCTGGAATGTAAATAAATAAAATAATTAATGAAAAAGAATATGACTTAATGATCAAATTATTAACATTGGCTGAGTATTTTATATAATATGAAAACTACATATACTACTGCAAATTTAAAAATCTGATTGTTCAAGGCTGGATAGAATGGTAAACGTGAATATCAAATTTATACAGTGTATCAAATTGGCCATTAATGGCAAATTTAAATGAGAAATCTTCATCTATTATTGAATTAAATAAATCAGTCTTATTATTAATGCATAAATTGTAAATCAAAATAGATAATTAAGGTTTTTAAGATGAAAAAATGCAAATGTTGCAGTAACCTCTGCACTCAGGAACTATTTTTAAAATTGTGTTATGCAATAAATTAAGAAAAAATGAAGTTGTTCCATGTCAATTCCTATAATATTGAGTCTAATGTGGGGTAAAGATATAAAACACCATCATGAACTTGACCCCCATTAATATTTGTATAACTTCCACAAGGTCCACTTGTTAGTTTGAAATCCAAAATCTATATGATAAAGAGGCAAATACAATAGATCCCTTTTACGCCCTTATGCTAACATTTCTAAGCAGTTGAACAATACAACATCATTTTATAGTTATTTGGGGTAGGCATCAGGGTCCAATTATGTGTGAGGAATACCAGGTCAACAAAAGTCAGAGAGAATATAGAAGGAGATTGAGGAGGGATATTAATATGATTAAAAATTTGAAGCTCTCAAAGAATAACTATTAACATTCTTTACGTAAGTAAATTAATAAATAAGACAAAGGCAAAGTATCTTTACTAGAACTTTTCAGCAAATAATTAATACAAATTCCTTTTACAATTAGCTGCTTATAAATATAAACATATTTTAGTAACAGGTTTAATCGTTGGCATATCTATTAATAATAGCCTTTCATATATCAAAGTTTCACTGCTAGGACTATTGTTCTAGTCTAACATGGAAACACTAAGTTCATTCTTTGGGGGAGAGGTGCTGTCTAGGACATGCTTAGATTTCATACTTCCAAATGAGCCCAGTCTACAGACTGGAAATTTTCTAGAAAAATATAAATGACCAAAATTTATATAAAAATAAAATAAAATGATTCGGAAGAATTTAAGTAATTTAAAGTTATTTGTAATTAGATTTAATGTTGTAAGTTTCCTTGAATGGGTTTTGAATAGTTTGCTCTATCATTTTTAAATAAAAATATCATGCAATATTTAGGAAATAAAAATAAAGATAACTTTCACAGTCAATGTTATGAATCTTGCTTATCACTGATGCAAAAGTTTATCTGAAAAGCATTCAAAAAACTTCATAGACTAATGCTGTAAGGAGCGGTTAGAGTATTCGCCATTACAAGATGGCGCTGACTTCCGCTGTCACTCTGAGGAAACTTGTGGATAGCGCGGGGTGGCTCGCCCGAAGCGCCTGCGCATTATGGGTGTACATGACTAATCACCGCCCACTCCCGGGGCGCGCCAACCAGTGGAGGACACGCTGCCTCAGGGGCTATATAAGCAGCACCATTCTGGGGCCCCGGGGTCTTCCTCCTTTCATCATGCAATAAACGCATTGCTGCAGAAGGATCCGTGTGTCCGCGTGGGTTCTTGCTGGCGAGAGGTGCGCAGGACAACATGCCATTTAAAGATGTCTAATTCTCAGTAAAATACATGGCAAGACAATCAAATACCCTTGACGAAACAGGGCTATTTATCATACATCCAAATACCGCTTATCGCAGGAACTGTGTTCATTTAACTCATATTTTGAAGGGGACATAGGGAAATGGTTCAAGAGCTGTCTATTCCAACCAGGAACAGGATCAGCTACCATGATGGATTTTAAATTTAAATCATCAGAGAAGGTCTAGGTAAGCAGGGTTCTAAAAGCTGTTTTCATTTGCCTACAGTCTCTATTCCTGTCTATGCTTGATAGACCTTTTCTTTTCTTTCTTTTTTTTTTTTTTTTTGGTTTTTTCGAGACAGGGTTTCTCTGTGTATTCCTGGCTGTCCTGGAACGCCCTCTGTAGACCAGGCTGGCCTCGAACTCAGAAATCCACCTGCCTCTGCCTCCCAAGTGCTGGGATTAAAGGCGTGCGCCATCACTGCCCGGCTTGATAGACCTTTTCTTAAATAATTTTTATTTAGTCTGTGAGAATTTCATATTTGCCGGTGTTTCCTATGCTTTGACCATATCTACCTCAGTCCTTTGCCATATATATTTCGTCTACTGACATATCCCTTCCAGTGTCAGACATTTCTCTTGAAATTGAGTTCCGAGTTCAATTGGTGTTGCTAGCAACCTCTTTAGCATGTCTCTAAATTGGATCTTGATTTAACTATTTACCACAAACTACATTATGTGTCACTAATATGTGACACATACTTAAAATATAAGCAAATACATGGATAAATAAAAAGTAAAATCTTTATTTTTGGAGGTCTCAATGTAAAATACACTCACACAGGGATTATGATCAAAAGGATTCGAGATTCAGAATATTTAGAATTTTCTTTGCTCTAACAAAATGTTTCAAACTAATATTTAGTTTGTTTCTTAAAATTTTCCATGTCAGTTTTCTAAGATGGATTCTATTCATTTTTAAACACATCAATGACATTTATCTGAGGAATTTAAGAATAAATATAAAGTTCACACTATGCAAATACCTTATATCTGGGAAGGCTAAAGCCGTAAAGTTTCTTTTGAGATTACTTTAGTCCCAACATTTCAGAGTCTAAAGAAAGCCAGAAAGTGAAAAGACTGAGCTGTAACACATATTAAAAAGGTCACTTAGAATCTTTGATCCAGTATTTTTCTAGAAGGCAGTTGCTCTGAAATCCCCCATTTGCTAATTGACAAATGGATAAGTAATTGTTAATCATTGCATAGAACAGATTTTTTTTTTGTTTCCACCCTAGGAAGTTATTATTTAGACTCTTGTATTAGTCATTTCTTAATTATTTATTCATTCAGATAATAATTTAATCCTTCTATAGACTTTAAATATTAGCATACATAAGAAAGAATAGATATGGTTGAAATGCAGAAAAATAAGGATGAAGGAGACCAAAAACTAGCATAAAGCCCCAAATATCACTTATTAAATAAATCATGCCATACAAATATCTTATAACAAAGGTACTATGTTTGAGTCTACTTTATTAGAATAAATCAATAGTGTAAAATAGGAATTCTATCCTCAGGCAATGGCAGATATCATCATGTGACTAAACACCCTGTCTTCTCTCTCAGAAACATACTGGTATTTCATAGCCTTGTGAGATCCAGAAAAAGTTTTGATGGATTTTGGGACACACACACAAATTAATTACCTTCCTAATTGATAAACTGCTCTCCTAAAACATTCAGATTTTGGTTTAGGAATTTCTGTGTTATATTCACTCTTTGTTTACCAGGATCTGAGAGGCAAACTTGTATATGAGTATGTATTTTATTTTATCATATACTTGAATTGGTAATCAATTTTCTTCTATGCTAGTGTTCACATTTTGATAATCTGATATAGAGGTCTTTGAAATCCAATGTGTTATAAATAAATACTTTGAGTCAGCAGACCCTTCTTATCTCTTACTCATATCTCTATTCACAAGTCGCCATCTTACTTAGATCTTGCAATATCTCACGTACTTAATGTTCTCCTCCACAGGTTTCTTTATATAAGTCCCCCTAACACGACTTCTCCTGCTCTATATGTAATGGTTATTCACTTACATGTCCAATATTTAATATATCTTTTTTCATTATATTGCTATGAAATGTAATTATATTCTTTATGAGATTTCTAAATTGCTTTTTTAAATTGATTCTTAACCAACAATATTCTTCATAGTAAAACAGGCTGTAAACAGGGATACAGCAGCAAAAGCCTAAATATCGATGACTCTTAAATGCAAACATGTTACAAAAAGGAGAAAATGCAATATGATATGGACACCAATTATAATTTTACAGTATAATATGAACTTGTGTTGAAAAGTGGTGAATATAGGTCCCTAACAAAGACTTCTTTTTATTTATTATGTAAAATGTTACTACTCAA
>CM052707.1:74883334-74913812 GCA_028551405.1 Uromys caudimaculatus | reverse complement strand
GTTGATTCAAAGAACTAGAAAGCAGAACAGAGGCCACATAGACAGCATAGGGGAGACAATGAGTCTAGACTAGTGGTCTTCAACCTTCTCAATGTGGTGACCCTTCAATACAGTTCCTCATGTTGTGGTGATCCTCAACCACAAAGTGATTTCATGGCTACTTCATAACTGTAATTTTCCTTCTGTTATAATAAATTGTAATGCATCTGATATGTTACTCCTCGGTGGTTCACGATCCACAGGTTGAGAGACGATGGTATAGACAGTAGGCATCAACATATAATTAGGTAAGAGAAGCAAATTGCAGAGTATCCACCAGCACAGTATGGCTCAGATTATAACCAACCTTTAATAAATGTATACCATATACTAGTATTGAATATGCAATTGTTCATAAATATGTATATTATATGCCAAGTAAAACATTTCTGGAGAAAATTTATTGCATAAAAACATTAGATTAAATGCTTATGCTAAAGTTATAATATATATATATACTTCATTATTAAAATTTAAGAGTCATAGCAATTTCTTGTTCATTTGGCTACTGGTATTGTCAAATGATCAATACATTGGTTTGTATTTACCAGGTTAACGATATTCATCTATAAATAGCTCCTATAATTTCCTTCATTTCTCTGAATAGATTTGGACCCTGATTGTGTTTTAAAGAAATAAACAAAAGCATTCACCTGAAAAACAGGCAATACCATCTATGGTAGTGTCAATCACAATATAGAGGTGATTAACTTACTTGGAAGTGATGAATGTAAAATTAAAACAATGATACAAACAAAAAATTCCAGTATCCAATTAGTTAGAAAACGGGTCATGAATAAACCTAATGACTATTAAAAGTACTGATAATGGGAATACAATGTAATAACCTATGGGAAAATAATAAGTGCTCACTGTGTAGCATGTCAATTGGTGACACAATGAATAAAACATAAAAGAATTTATCTGTACTATGTAAAGACCACAGTCAATTGTGTATGAATCTAAAAATACCCATAAAGGAAGGGGAATGTAAATTATCCCAGCTACTATGGAAATCAGTATGCAGGTTCCTCAATAAACTAAAATTAGAACTACCATCTGACCAAGCTATAAAATTCCTGGGTGTTAATCCAAAGGAGCTCAAATCAACACATCACAGAGATACCTACACATCAGTGTTTTCTGCAGCGCTATTCACGATAGCTAAGCTAGGAGATTAAACTAAGTGTGTAACAATGGAGAATGGATAAAGAAAAAACCCATATACACAATGGATTTTATTCAGCCATAAAGAACAGAAATTGGTCTCATTTGGAAATTGATAAAACAGAAAGTTATTGTATTAAATGATTTGTTAGCATGAGAAAGATAATTATGTTTCATTTTATTCATAGACCCTAGATTTTATATAGATACATAACATTATGTATGCATAGACAGCATTAAAGTTGAAATCAAATTATTTAAAGAAACAAAGGGACTAAAGGGAGTTGGGGGAGGGAGGAAGAGTTCTTGCAGATATGCTCAGAATATATTAGATAATTGAATGAAAGTCCCCATGAAACAGTATTAGGTATAATAAATCTTCATAAGAAAGAAGTGGGATGGTGTCGAAAATGTAAATAAGAAATAAATCACATAACACTGATGAAGTAAGCTCAAGGTAGAATGATAACAAGTCACACTCATCAATAAATCAACAAACAAAAACATCAGTACATGCATGTGTAATGGTTATCATGTAAAGATGTCAGTCATGGTGCACCCTGTGATAATGATTTTAATACATTAATCTTACTTCTGTGATTATTTAAAATCACTAATAGTGTTTACTTAAAGCTACAGCCCCAGAGGGCATTACTGAAGATTTTTAAATAATTGCAAAAGTAGAAACAATCTAAATGCCCTATGATAGAAGAGTTGTTAAGTTAATTAGGGCTTATCAGCTCAATGTATTTTGATACATATAAGATAATTATTCATACCATTAGATAATATGAATTATTCGTCCCATATTATATTGAACCATATATTCATTTGAAACAAATAGTGAATTGAATTTGAATTTGATTTCATTATAGTTTAAATGTTATACAGACATGAAGTTACTCAAGATAAGCAGAGAATAGTTACTAAAATTATAGACAGTATATTCTTAACTGGGTTATCTTTGTGATCATGTAACTGTATTATTTATATCAAATTATCACTACTTTCTCATAATTATCTCTCCTAACAAAATATAGACATATGTGTATGAAGTATTTCTCCATACCCCAAACTATCAATCTGACTAAAGTTTATTTATCAAAATGTTTGTTTATTATTTTAAATATATTATTTGTGTGTTCCTTCATTGTGACTTTGTTTATATCATGGTCCTAACTAGATGTCAGCAAACTAGAATCAAGGTCAGCTTTGGACCACTGACTGTTATCCAAACTTTGAAGGTTCAAGACAACTGGTTCACTTTTGCATTATCTATGGGTTTTGAGAAACAAAGGCAGAAATTAAAAATTGTGAAAGGTCATCTGGCTGACAAAATTGAAAGTATTTCATTTCTAGAACTTTACAGAAAAAAATTTTTTTTTCATATCCTACTGTTTAGAAAATATGGTAATTTTTTTACCTAGGGAGATACTGAACTTCTCTCTCCCCCAGGTAAAGACAAAGATGACTAACTGGGAGAAGGGAAGGTGTTAATTGGTTTCTGTTATAAGCAGAGTACCATACTAGCTTCTTCATATGTATTTCATACTATCATCGTAACACTAATATAGCCTATTAAATAATTTACAAATTATGTGATTGGAGAGGTTAATTTACTCAGTAAGATTGGTACTGTGGACAGTAATTTAGATCCCAGTCTGTCTGTCTTGCCAATACCTCCCACTCCATTTAGGTCATATAATCAGCTTTTGCATGTTATTCCCTCCTAAAAATTTCAATACTACTTTTGTTTCAAAGATTGTCTAGTTTATGCCTCCTTGGGTGTATTTCAGTTGTCTCTGGGGTCAGTTAACTACACATTTCTTTCTGTATGATAGTACTCTGTAGGATTGCAACTATATTAATGGTGATGTAATTAAGGATATTGATTTTGCTACTGGAAAATTGAGATTACTAGGCCACATAGACTATGAAAATGTCACAGTTTTATAAATTGATCTGTTTCGATGCAGTCAGAGCCAACAGTGGCACATTGGTTAAAAAATTTATTTCTCAGTTAATGCAATAATTCACATATTTCTTTATTTTTAAGATTGGGATATTAATCTCGGGTTGGCTTTGAAGTCATAGTGCTATTCCTGCCTCAGCCTCCTAAATTACTGGGATTATATCATGTAAAGGCATATGCAGGGAAACATGGAGTGGGCTTGGCCCAGCTGCTTTGAGAGGCATGCATCACAGGTTTTTCAGGTTAGAGTCCAGGGCTCCTGGTACACAATGTGCTGTCCAGTTCCTGAGAGACTGATGCACTCCCTCAGTAGATGAAGTATTCAGGCTTATGTTTCTCTGTATGTTCCGTTAGTTGTCAAGGAAGCATGGGAACTTGACAGGACAATTGGTTGTGGACATTAATCTTGTGTGCCCTGTATAGCTTGCAAACATCAAACATCTTTGTATCCTGGCAACTACAACTGCATTGATTCTGGCAATTGCCATTATATTATCTTTCTGAAAGAGGTATAAAAAGCCTGAATGCTCGTAGCCTAAGTTTTGCCATGGCCTAAGTTTGGCTGTGGACCCTGGCCTGGTTTCATTCCTCACAGTCAATCAGGTAACCTTGGCCTGGTAAGTAAGCACAGGTGCTTAGAGGTATAGTGTTATAAGTTTTTAAGTGATTAGTTATAAGGTCTGACATATTTTCAAAAAAGCACAAAGTTGGCATATTTATAGTATGGTACTCTGATGGTTAACACAGGACATTAGACATTAGTTAAAACTCGGAATTTTGCTGTGCAAAGTGAATTTTTAATCTATGCCAGTGCTTACGAACCTATTTAATGTTTTGGAGGACTCCAAGATGAAAAGACAGATGATATAAAAGAATGTAAGCAAAATATAAGTATCTGAAATAATCTTACTGAACAGGACAGTTATTTCAATATCTTTGGAATGACTGAAGTAAGTCGACCCATGAATGTAGCTGAACACGAGCAGTACCCTCTGACAAAATTATTTTTCTCAGGATATGGGCTAACAGTTCCAAAACCACTGTCTGTCAGCACAGGAACTGAACTGTTAATAAAACAAAAAACACTGGGAGGTTTCTCCATGTAGGTTATTCATAAGCAAGCAAGGAAGTTATGACAACCCGCATGGTAGCTATTTGAATTGGAGGGAGGAAGGTTAAACTTTTCTTATCATAGATTAGCTATATGTGATTCCATATGCAAGGATCTATACATAGGTTACTGTGCATATATCCATCTTCTCTCTTTGTCAGGCAAGAGAACTAAGAAGCAAAGGCACTTTAGAAACAACAGGGTCCTCTGGCACAAAGACCTGGGAGGTGAGGAAGTGAGAGGAACAAGACACACCAATGCCTTTGGGGCCATCTTGTAATTTTAGAAAGTTCTCAGGAAAGAAAATGGAAGTCCACAATTTCATGGATATGTTTTAAAAGATTCAGGTTTTACTGAAAAGTCTTCCAGTAACCAAACTTGGAAATTTCAGAATCAAGTACATGAATAGTATTAGATTATACATACAATAGTATAAGTCTTCCTAGCTTTACACATAACTGGTTGGATAATAGAGAAAAAAATGAAATAATATATATAGCTCCTATGCCCATAAGTTTCAGCATAACTTTCCAATATATTTTAGTCTACTTGTGTTGCTATATTAGGAAATTTACTTAAAACAAAAAATGTATTGTTTACCAAGGCTGAATCAATTAAATTGTAAACAGAGTCATTCAAGGAATTTTTTTTAATAGACAGAACTTGTGTCCCCTTGGAGAAGGGATTGACAAAGAGAAGGAAGAGTGCACTCTTTCAAATCCTTCATAAGGGTGTTCTAGCATTGCTTCCAGGCAGGTGAGCCCTTGGGACGGTACTTGTAATACTTCCATCTGTTGATCAAGTGCCAACACATGAAAGTTGATTGACAGAGACTCACACTCAAATACTAACGACACTCTTTAGGACTGCAAATAACAACTTCCTCAAGAAAGGTCCAGAAAAAATAAAAGGAAGGCAAAAGGAGTAATGTACATAAAGAAGCCTGGCAAATGCTACACAGTAAGACATGTTATCACAGCAAGTCAAGAAAGTAGAAAGAATACTGGCCCCATGGATGAGCAGGTCTCAGTTGCAGGAATCTATGTATATGTTATATGTTATGACCAAAGGGATTTAAGGCTTTAGGCAACATTAACATTGTTAGAAGTTGGCCTTAAAATAGATAGGATTGTTTTATATTAGTCAAGTGTTTTCCATTTAATCTCAGGGACCCTTTCTAAAGGAAGAAAGAGAGGAGAAGGATGAAGGAGATGTATCTGTAGATGAGGGACAGAGATGCTACCGACATTGATGGTTACAAAAATGCGTTAAGTCCAGTGGACATGTTCCAGGAACTGGACAGAAAAGAGCATGGATCCCGTTTTAACAATCCTAGGAAAGAATACAGATCTACCTGCATCTTGGTTTTGTTCTAGTGAGCCCTATACAGGATGGGTATTGTAAGGTATATTGTTTAAGATGTTAACTGTGTGACATGCACTGAGAGACATTATATGATAGTGCGTATGCATCCTTGCTATTTTGTGATCAGAATGGCAGTTGGCTTCTGCATTCTCCTCTCAAACCACAGGACCATGGTGTAAAGTCTAGTTCTGTTTCCTCCTTTTGAAATTTCTTTATCGAGTTGGCTTTAATCTTCAGCCAACTCTTCATTACTGAAGTCATTCCCGTTCGTGGTCTGACTTTAGAGCTGCTCATTTTCCTCAGTCATCCTACCTCCAACTTCAAACTGTATCTTTCCATTTCCTTAGGACTCTCTTTGTGATCTGAACGTGTTCTTGCTTTACTGTGATACTTCGTTTATTTGATCTTGTGGAACTCCTGTAAGAAGGGAATATAGACACCAATGATTCAGTAATCATAATGGAGTCTGCCATCCCATTTTCTCCTTCTATAGCTCTTGCAAGTATGACTTTGTAATCCCTCAAAGCTGCTTGGCTATGTTTTCATATGACACAGATCAATTACTTCTTTTATTCTGCTGCATTTAATTACACCTGAACAAACCAGGAGGTCTCTGAGGAGGTCCCTCTAATGGTGGTCTTTAAACTGTTATAGGCACTTATAATATTGGTTATATTATGTGCTTGCTATCCCTATCATATGATGAAAATGACCAGATAGATGCTTGGATTGACTGACTTGACTGAATATTCCTTTTTATTCTATGACAGGCAATTTTTGAGTGCCATATATGAATTAAACCATTTTATTTGTCACAACGATCCAAGGTTCAGATATTCCACTTCCAAGTGGAAAGATGCCGAGGGGCAAGAGATAAGTCACACTTGAGTATTAAACACAAGTTTAAACATGAAACTACTCATGCCTGGTTTTCTGTCTCTGCCATCACAAATATTCCATCCACTTGCTGATCACTCCATTATAAACACAAATCTGGCTGTATTCTAGTAGGGCAGAGGGTGGTGCAGTTTGCAGACCTGGGAGGAAGTGATTTTGGTATTTTAAGATTTTACCAAAGTTTCATGCTTCTCATTTTTTTCTGTGAACTCAAAAAGTCATCCAGTCACTTGTTTCCGAGTTGCACAACTGAACTAGCAGAGCTTAGGGTAGAAGTCTGTCACAGCCCTCAGAGGCACATGACTAAGGCAGAGGTGACAGTGGCTTCTCTGGCAGAGGAGTTAGCTGTGAAACCCTGGCTTTCTGCTACTGTCTTTGATCTCTTTCACTTGGCAATACCCTGATAGTTAAGGTAGGATTATGAACACCACATCAGTTCAAAGTGACAGGCCCACAGCATTTGTGAGGTTGCTGAACAGACCATATGTCACAGGCTGAAGCACACTTGTCGTAGAATAAATTTCCTGGCATTTTGCTCTGTAGGCTATTTCTAGGAAAATGGGGAGAAACTCATAACATTACTGAAACAAGTTTAAAGATGTGGAAAGGTACTCACCCCAGTTCTAACTTAAAAAACAACCAACCAACCCACCAAATATTTTATGTTCTGGGGATTAATCCCAGGACTTGTGTAGGGTGGGCAAAAGCTAATCACTGAAACACAAACTAGCCCTGAAAATAACCATGGGAAATAATTGGTACACATATCTATAATATAATAATATGTTTAATCAATGTTAAATGTGTATATTGCACCAACATCCAGCACATGCATGCTTGTAGATATGTCTCACATATTGTGTAAGCTCAAAGGAAAGAATACAGATTAGACTAATTGGTCTCATTAAGTAAAATTATGTTTTTGAAGTAATAATTTTCCCATTTTTTCAAATAATTTCTGACAACTTTTATGTCCACACACTCACTGACATTGTTTCTTGACATATAACTTTGAAATACAAACTTTTTTTCAAACGGCATTTGTATATGACTGTCATTTATAGCTAGCAGTAGTTTTAACGTTTCAGTAACTTCATTCATGTTCATTCATTTAGTTCTTCAGAGGTATTAGTTCTTATCTATTATCTCCACTAAATGTGCATCATGCACATGCATTCTGTCTTGGAAGCCACTGTTTTATATGGTATGGAGTAACAGAATCGTGCCTAACCTGATCCCAATACAAATCTTCCCAAAGGAAGTCAGCAGCATCCAGAAGTGTGTTTGTTTAAACATGCTGAAGAGTTACTCTTGTTCATGCTATGGATTTTAAAATCAGTGTTCCTAGTTGATGTCTAAAGTTTATTAATATTGGCTAACTATGATTTTCAAACTTTGAGGAACAAGTGAAATGTATTTATTAAAATTTATTTGTTACTCTTTTGAATCATTCAACAATAGAGATGCTTGCAGTATAAACTGAAAACCACAATGCTTGATCTATGGCACTTGAACTCAAAGATCCAATACATACACACACACACACACACACACACACACACACACACACGCACACACACATATACACACTCACACTCACACACATACACACATACACATACATACACACACACACACACACACACACACACACACACACACACACACACACACACACATATATATCTGTTGTCAGCAATGTTTTGCTTCTTGACCATCACTTTCTTTATGCCTTTTGGTAAATGAATAAGACTATCAGATACTACATGGCTTAGTTTTGCTTCCCAGTGCTGTGATGGGTATTTTATCTGACTATGTCAACTTAAAGGAAAGGCTTTATTTTGGCTCACCTTTAATGGGGTAATTTCTATCATGTTGCAGAAAGTATGGTGACATCAGTAGGATCCAGCTTGTTCCTCAAAACAACCAGAGGCAAATGAATGCAGGCTCTCAACCATTTTCTTTTTCTTTTACTTCAGCCCCAGAGCTCTGTCCTTCAGATGGGGCTGCCCCCATGTTACACATCGCTGGAAATTCCTTCAAAGACACATTTGCAGGTTGTCCCATATCCACGGAAGTTGATGAAGATTAGACACCATACTATGAGAGTTGCCAGGAATATTTTTCTAAGGGTGAAAACTCCTCACATGTGAGCCTGTGGTGAACCCTTGGATAGTTAATCACCCAACTCTAACACCTGGAAGAAAACTATCTGACAAAACTAATAGGGAAAGTTCTTTATTCAAATTATTACTCTATTGCCTAAATTGATGACAACTGGTAATTTTCTTTCTAGTAGCCCTCACTATAATTTGCTTCATTTAGTTCAGGGAAGGGAAAATTATATTTTTCTGTGATCACTGTGGCAACTTCAGAAGCTGCTTTTTCTGGGTTAAGCTTTGTATAATGTCAACCAAAAGGCGTGTTCTTAGCAAGAAGAATGTAAAAGGTTAATGTTATGTTTGATCATCTTTCCTTGTGACCACTTGGGTGATCTTGCACAGAACATGCAGAGTACATAAAACACACTCCTCCCACACATGCCAAACCGCCACAGTCTTGCTCTTTAAATGCTCCAATCCCTTAAATAGATACTTCTAAAGATCAAGCTTGAAATTCAGGATTCACAATTCACAGTTTTCTTGAGGGAAAGAAAATTTTCTGTGACAAGAAAACTCACTCTATTTGCTTTTTTTCCCCTGCATTTCATCATCACTGTTATGTTATCTTGAATTTATTTCCTTATTTCTAAGCTCTGATTTTCTTAAAGAAATAAGCCCAATTGATATCCTGTAAGGATCAAGATGGTTTCTGAGGCTGTGAGCATCTCAAGGACAGGAACGTATGTTTTACTTTGAAATCTGGCTGTGCAATTCTTTTTGCTTAGAAGCCCATGTGCTATAGCACAGCAACACTGGCTTCTCACTATCTAGTTCCCCTGCCTCTTGTCTGTGCTTGCGGGTCTTCATGGGCTCCACTTTTTACCTGTGCAGTATTTGTCTTCCCTACTGATAGACTTGTGTAGACTACCTACCTCCTCAACCATTTAGTCTTGCAGCTTAGAGAAGGCATTTGCCTGGAATCTTTTATGCCCTTCAGGCTAGGATAGGGCTAATCCCATGTAGTTCCACAATTCATTCAGGTATAGTGCATTTAAATAGCTTTTGATATATTTCTCTCCCTCCACTGACTTATGTAAAGACAGAAAGTGTGCCTAATTCACCTTAGGAATTTCCTGAAAGGGGTTTATAGTTGCCTCTTAATAAATGTTGAATAATGGCATTAACAGACATTTAAAATTTCTAAATATGATCCATGTAGGATATTTTGTGAGGGTAAGTATGTAATGAGTGTAAAATTGGATTAAGAAAGACTGAGATCATCAAGTTACAGGGGAGTTCAAACTGAGTGGAGGATGCTGTTAAAAAACAAAGAATTGAGCAGTTTCATTAGAAGGAAATTTCTGTTGCTAAAATTTTTTTGTTTTACTTGTTTTAGGAATAATTCAATATATAAAAATGTAGCTATAGTTGTATATTATACATATTATTATTTAAATCATGGAATGTACAACATTTTTTCCATGAGGTCAATAACATTATGCATATTTTTATGTTTTCAAGATAGAATATTTTTTATTAGATATTTTCTTTATTCACATTTCAAATCTTATTGCCTTTCCTGGTTTCCCCTCTGAAAATCCCCTATCCTGTCCTTCCTCCCCCTGCTTCTATGAGAGTGTTCCCCTACCCACCCACCCACCCACTCCTACTTCCCCAGCCTGACATTCCCTTACACTGTGGCATTGAGCCTTCACAGGACCAAGGGCATCTTCTCTCATTGATGTCTGACAAGGTCATCCTCTGCTCCTTATGTGACTGGAGCCATGGGTTGCTCCATGTGTATTCTAGGACTAAACTGCCAATCAAGATAGAATTTTTACATTGTAAAATTTTATATTTATGCTTTATACTCCTATGATAGAATATTCTTAGGTCCCAAATAAGTAAATATTTGTTAAATGGGTGAATAAAAGAAAAGAATGAGTAGTCTATTTTATTTCAGTTTTAATATCTGAGTGTGGATAAAGCCAGTAATTAGAACAGATAATTAATCATAATGGTAATTAATGAAAATATATAAGATAAAACCATTGTTAGGTTAAAAAAATGAAGTTTCAATTTTTTTCTAATGCCTTTCTGGCTGAAAAGGGAAGGAAATGTGTGTGTATATATAATAACTCTCATCTGTCTGTCTTTCTATCTAACAATCTATCCATCTATCTATCTATGTATCTACAGCATATGCAAATATTGCTTTGTTTAAAGATCAATACTGACATTTAGCATGATCTGAGTTGCTACCGGTCTCTCTGTTTCGGTCCATCACTACACGAATCATCTGGCTTCTACTGGTTTACACATGATCTCCCTCTAGAAAGTAATTCCCATCACCCCTAACTGGTCTATTACTACACATACATATTGTTTTAAAAAGTGTTAACACTCAGAGCTCCACTGATGACAACTTTATCATCTAGACTGTAATATTTACATACAGTCTGTTCTGTCTGTAGTCTAACAAATCCCACCAATTTCTAAACACAGTATTCCAAATTGCATCTTGTGTTTCTCTATCAAATTTCTTTGTCATTTCCTAGTCACTGCTCCATTTTGAAATGAAAGCATAGGACCTGTAGCTAGGTTCTTGTTTTCTGGATGAGTGCTTAGGTAATACATCACCATTTGTTGAAAATATTAGCCATTCAGCAGGGAAATAGGTTTGTGCCTGTTTCTAAATCCAGGTTTATTTTCCAGAGGTGTATTTTATTTCATGCAATTTTAGGTTAGGTTTGCTAATACAATTTTGAGGATTTTTTGCATTTATGTTGCTGAGTGATGCTTACCATTTTCCTTTTGATTATTTCCTTTTGATGGTTTGTATTAAGGTAGCTGGCACCTTATGTTTCTTTAGGAAAAGCTCTTTCTGTTTCTGTATTCATGAGGAGACTGGAGTGTGAGTTTCAGCTTTTTTCTTCCTTGAAGTCTTACGTTATCAGTTGGTGAAACTACTTTGGCCCAATGCTTCGGGAGAGGATGTTAATTATAGATAAAAGTTTGTTAGTTTAAACAGATATATTTAGATCACCTATGGCTCCTAGGAGTTATCTTTTGTTTCTCAGGTAATTCATACATTTCATAAAAGTTATGGCATTTGCACACATCGTGGGTGTTATTTTATTATCTTCTAGTGTTTATGAGCTCAGTAATCATCTCTCATTTCAAATATTAGGGTATATGTATCCTTCCTTTTCTGCCCTTTCTTCCCTGCCCTTCCTCTCCCAGCCCTGTCCTCCCTCCCCCTTTTCATTCTTAGTTTGGCTAACAGTTTATTATTATTCTCTTTTTCAAAGAATCAGTTTTGGCTTCCCTAAATGCTCCATCTATCTGTCTGTCTGGCCTATCTATTTATCTATCTATCTATCTATCTATCTATCTATCTATCTATCTACCTATCATCTACTGTCTACTTTTCTATCTATGCTATCTAATTTTCTATGTTTCTTTGTATCTATGTTTGTATGTGTGTATGTATGTATGTATCTATGTATCTATCTTTCTATCCATCTATTTATCATCTGTCATCTACTATCTACTTTTCTATCTATGCTAATATCGAATTTTCTATCTATGTATCTATGTATCTATCTGCCTAACTATGTATCATCTATCATCTACTATCTACTTTTCTATGTATCTATGTATCTATGTATCTATGTATCTGTGTATCTGTGTATCTGTGTATCTATGTATCTATGTATCTATGTATCTATGTATCTATGTATCTATCTATCTATCTATCTATCTATCTATCTATCTATCTATCTATCTATCTATGTATCTATCTATCTATCATCTACCTATTTATTTAACTACAATGTATAATCTATCTTTCAAACGATTTCTCTGTGGATTTCTGTTCTATTTTGATTTCTTAACTTATACCTTCTCTAGCTTTCTAAGTTTAAAGTTAGAATTGTGATTTTTCTTTTGTCTTATATATGAAATTAGTACTATGAAATGTCTTTTCAATATGCTGATTTTTATAAGATTTACATTTTAACTACGTTTAAAACACTTGATAATGTCTTGACAATTTCACTGAGTTGTGAATCCAGAGCATGGACATGTTAGACAAGTGTTCTACCACTTTGAGCTAACGCCCCTGTCTCTGGATTATTAAGGAAGTGTTTTCCTGCTATATAGATAGTCAGAGAGCAGTAGACTAGTAACTAGTAGTAGTAGTGACTATTAGTAGTCAGTAATGCCATCCTCCATCATAATCAGCATCTTTTAAAACCAATAATGGAAAAATGCAAGATTTTGATGACTAAGCAAAAGATTTTCATCTGAGCCATTTCTCTAGTCCTAGGTAGAGATATGACATTGAAATCTACCTTGAAGTTCTTTTAAAAAAATACATAGCATTATGTTCTATATAAAATAGTCCCTCTTTTGTCGTAAGAATGATCTTCAATGTAACGGTCCTTTTGGGCCTCAGTTTCACCCTTGAGAATGGCCAAGTTCACATGTAATTAACTCTACACATCTTTATGTTATGCTCTGTGTATCTCATCAAAATTCTTTCCACAGAAATTAGGAGGTGGTGAACTGAAGGGAGTTCATAAAGAGATATTACTGGCCAAGTTTATATGTAGTAAACTCTACATATTTCCTATGTTATGATCTGTGTATCTAATCAGAATTCTTTCCACAGAAATAACAAGTTAGGGAAATGAAGGGAGTCTGTAAGGAGACCCCACTGTGTACCATTACCACGTAGTTCAGGCTGGCCATATACTAACTACATATACATAGACAGCCTAAGAGAGCCTCAATCTTCCTGGATCTGATTTTCCACTGCTGGGATGACAGGCATGTGCCTCCATGTCTACTTTGACAATCTTTATCATAAATGTGCTAAGAAGAGTATTGCTTAACTTCTAAATACTGAGGGATTTTCCACCTACATTTTTTCTGTTGATTTCTAATATAGTCTATTGTGGTCTACTTTTTGCTATTATTTTTCTGTAATAGTCTATAAATTTTAATAAGAGTGAAATGATTGGCAGAACTGTTTAAATTATCCATATTTTATTAATAGTCTACCCACTGCATCTATCATTTATATAGAGGCTTGTTATAGTCTTCAGGTGTAAAAAGTCTAGCTTTCCATTTGGTTCTATTGAGAGATAATTTATTTATTATAACTACTTATTTAATAAGGGATGTTTTTATTATACTAAAGCTGTTTATCTTAGTGATTTTGTAGAATTAGTATTTAAAGTTATTCTTTATTGTTAATGGTCATTAAGATCTCTGCTTAGTTACTTGAGTACCCAGTTAATATTAGAAAGACATTTTCTAAAATAATTAGGCACAATAAAAAGCCCATCTTTGCTAGGGGCTCTACATGTCTAGGCATGCTTCTATTATCAGTTAGGCAGGTGCCATTTCTGTCTCAGCCTTCATATCAGACTTTTAATTGCTTGCCTGCATGTTAGCTGAAGGTGAGAATGTATACCCTTTCTAGATCTTTCTGTGCATTCACATGATACTCAGTGTGGATAGAGCATGCAGGTAGTTTTCTAGATGCCTGGGCATGGGTGGAAGATTTTTAAAGCCTCTGCAGGCAGAGGATTCCTCAGATTTTCTCCAAAGAAAAGTTTTCCAGCTACTGTATTGTTGCCCCTAAACATTACTGACCGCTCCAGACAGCTATGAGGTTAACATGTTTGTTATAATTGTTTTCAACAAGTACCTCTAGAGAAAAAGGCTTTTTGCACTGGGCTTGTTCTATGTCAGGTCAATAAGAAACAGCCTTGCAACTAGGTTCTTTCCGGTAAGTGCTAGACAGGTTTAAAAAACAATTCTTTTGGAATGGGACTTAGAAAAAGCTGTAAACACATTCTTCCAAATGTAAATACGTGACTTCCAAACTGCATTGGGAATTGGGGCTATTAATTTTTGAGGCCTTTGCATATCTGAAGAGGAGCAATGAGACAAAGTCAAATTAAAATGTAATAAAGCTCAGTTATTAGCAAGATTTTCTCCTCCATTTTAACATAGATCTAAAAATGCTACTTCTCACATTTTTGCTACTTTTGTTTTATTATTGTTACTTTAATGGGAAAAATACCTACCTAAGTCTTTCAGTGTTTTACTAATGCCAAGTGCCATGAGGCTGTACGCTAGAATTACAGATGAACACACTGTATATTTCTACTGTGTCAAAATTAATTGAGTAACAATAAACTCACAAGGTTTAGCAGGTGTAGGGACAGACAACGTGTAGTAAAATCTACTTCCCTTGGTAATTTAGTTGAGACCAAAAAAGGTTCATTATCCCAATCTTAATTGTTATATATTAGTACTCATATCATTCAACACAAAGGAAATATATATATATATATATATATATATATATATATATATATATATAAAACTATATACATTTAACTACATATAACATACACACAAATGTGGTGTGTGTGTGCATGTGTGTTACAGAATGTGTGTAAGTTAGAGAGCAGCTATAGCACAGTTAGAGTCCTCAGACATGGGCTGAGAAAGAGTGAATAGATGTGACACTGAGTGAGACCAGTGCTGTGAGTTAGCTTTGGAATCAGGTTTGAGAGCAAAGCTGTAGAATTCAGCTATAGAGAGAAATGGTCAAACCCTATGGGGAGTCAGTAGAGAACTGTCAGGTTCAGGTAATTGGTCAGGTCTGGGTCCTGGTCCAGACACGCAAATAGGTGAATAGGCAGATGATTGAGGAGACTGGATCAATAAGGAGGACCAAGCTGAGATAGGAAGTCCTCAGTCCTTGACATGCACATAGATATTAGCTATCAGATAATAGGTTGGCATGGATCTGTGCCATTACAGTGTTAGGTATCTATCATTTTATTGGGTCCAAGTAAAGAAATTACACTCTTTTCTCAATCTAGTATGCCTGATAAATTCTTGGGTCTGGTATCCCTGATAATATTTTACTGGACCCACATGCCTCTACCATTTCAGTTCTCCCTAATAAGTGCATAGAGTTTTCCATTTTGTTCAAGGAATAAGCTGCCTGCACTGTATGGGTGGCGCCTAACAGATGGTGAGGTTTCTATGTCCACCCAGGGCCTGTATTCATCCATCTTCCTCAAAATAAAGATAAAACAGCTTGCACACTAGAATCTTTGTGGGCAATACACAGATAGATGGAAGACGTTATCTTACATAATATGGAGAACTTTTTAACCTACTGAATCATGTGTGTTTTTGTGAGTCTATGTATGGTGAGGGCACATGGGCATGTGAAGGCCAGTCGTTGATATGAGGTGTGGTCCTTTATCACACATATCCTGATACTACATTGGTGTACTTATTCTCCATGTGTGTGCCATAGTGCATATGTTGAGGTCAGAGGATGACTTCTACCCTCTGGTTCCTGGTGATCACACTCAGGCTTGGCAGTTAGCCATCAACACCCTAAGCCTCTCACTAGCTCTCAGCCTTTTACTTTGAGTTAGGGTCTCTCCTTAACCTTATGCTTACCAGTGGGGCTGGACTGACAGACTAGTAAGCTCCGGGGGTTCACCTGAAAGGAAAGGTGTCAGTTTAGGACTCCTACAACCATGCTGTCAGTACTAAAGCGATTTATTTGCTCCAGAGGAACAGAGGACAGGGACAAACACAGGAGGATAAGGGGGAAGGGGAAGGAAAGAAGGGAAAGAGGGCAGGGGTATTTGTCCAGAGAACAAAGGAGAGGAGACAGAGGTGGCACACAGGAAAGTAGTGGTTTATAATGGTAAAATGAGAAACCCCCTGTTGGGATGAGGTGTTCAATTTTAGTTGGACATGTTAATTTGGTAAGCCAAAGGGGGCTTTTGATAGTTGGATTTCAGTACTTTGATAGCTGGACCTTGGTAGTCAGCCTCAGGAGGAGGGACTGGCCAAATAGGAAAGTAGACCTTGAAGGCTAGCCTTAAAAACAGAATCTAATGGTTTTCAGCAAGGCAGTGGGAATTGGGGAGAAGAGTAAGGCCTGCCAGATGCATGCTCAACACGCTCAAGCTGGACAGAGTCCGTTCAAAACCCGTGTTGCATCTCCCACTATTAGGGTTACATATTTATGCACAACCATACTCAATGTTTCATTTGTGTGGGTACTGAGGATCCAAACTCATGCTCAAGAGGTATCGTTTATTGAGTGAGTTATGTCCCTACATCCTTACCAAATACTGATGCTATGTGATTAGCTACATTTTTACATGAAGGCTTTTCTATATTGTTTTACACCGCATCTTTACCATCATATAATGTGACTCTTTATCACTGACAGTTTTATTTGTTCTAAGTCCTTGTGAAATTAAAATAGTCATTCAAGTTTCCTTTTAACACTATTTTTTATCATTTATTTATTTATTTATTTATTTATTTATTTATTTATTTATTTATTTATTTACACTCCAGATTTTATTCCCCTCCCGGTCCACCCTCTGGATGTTCCATATCCCATTCCTCCTCCCTGTCCCCCCTGTCTCTACAAGGATGTCCCCACCACTCACACCCACCCCACCAGACCTCTAAACTCCCCACGGCCTCCAGTCTCTTGAGGGTTTGGTGCTTCTTCTCTGACTAAACCCAGATCTGGCAGTCCTCTGCTGTATATGTGTTGGGGGCCTCATATCAGCTGGTGTATGCTGCTTGGTTGGTGGTCCAGTGTTTGAGAGATTTAGGAAGTCCAGGTTAATTGGGACTGCTGATCCTCCTCAGCTTCTTCCAGCTTTCCCTAATTCATCCACAGGAGTCAGCAGCTTCTGTCCATTGGTTGGGTGCAAATATTTGCATCTGACTCTTTCAGCTGCTTGTTGGGTCTTTCCTCTGAAAGGAGGAAAGTCATGATAGGTCCCCTTTTGTGAGCACTCCATAGCCTCAGGGATATTGTCAGGCCTTGGGGCCTCCCCTTGATCTGAATCCTACTTTGGGCCCGTCTCTGGATCTTCTTTTCCTCAGGCTCCTCTCCATTTCCAACCCTGCAGTTCTTTCAGAAAGGAACAATTATGGGTCAGAGTTTTGACTGTGGGATGGCAACCCCATCTCTTACTTGATGCCCTGACTTTCTGCTGGAAGTGGGCTTTACGAGTTCCTTCTCATCTTTGTAGGGCATTTCATCTAAGGTCCCTCCCTTTGATTCCTGGGAATCTCTCACTTCCCAGGTCTCTGGTATGTTCTGATGGGTCCCCACCCCAAACTTCCTACCTCCAGAGGTAGCCATTGACAAATGGGACCTCATGAAACTGGGAAGCTTCTGTAAGGCAAAGGACATAGCCAATAAGACAAATCTGAAACCTACAGATTGGGAAAAAAACTAACCCCACATGTGATAGAGGGCTAATATACAAAATATATAAAGAACTCAAGAGGCTGACCTCCAAAAAACCAAACAAACCAATCAAAACAATAGGGTATAGAACTAAACCAAGAATTCATAATAGAGGAATCTCCAATGGCTGAGAAACACCTAAAGAAATGTTAAAAATCCTTAGTGATCAGAGAAATGCCAATCAGAATGGCTAAGATCAAAACCTCAGGTGACAGCACATTTTGGAGAGGATGTGGAGAAAGAAGAACACTCCTCCATTGTTGATGAGATTGCAAATTGGTACAAACACTCTGGAAATCAATCTGGAGGTTCCTCAGAAAATTGGAAATAGATCTACCTGAAGACCCAGCAATACCACTCTTGGGAATAGACCCAAAAGATACCCCACCATGCCACAGGGGCATGCATTCCACTATGTTCATAGCAACCTTGTTTGTGATAGCCAGAATCTGGAAACAACTCAGATGTCTCACAACAGAAGAATGGATACAGAAAATGTGGTTCATTTACACAATGGAGTACTACTCAGCTATTAGGAATGAGGATATCCTGAGTTTTGCAGGCAAATGGATAGAACTAGGAAATATCATCCTGAGTGAGGTAACTCAGACCCAAAAGGACATGCATGGTATGTACTCAGTAATAAGTGGATATTAGATAAAAAAAAAAAAATAAAAGTACAGAATACCCAAGATACAGTCCTCAAAACTCAAAAAGTTCAACAAGCTGAAAGTCCAAGTGAGGATGCCTCAGTCCCACTTGGGTGGGAGAAGAAAGCCATCACAAGGGGGAAGAGAGGAAGGGACATGGGAGGGAAATTGGATGGGGTGGGGAGAGAGGGGAACATGATCTGTTATTGGGTGGGGGAAAAGGACTGAAGTCCTTTTAACACTATTAACATGACATATTTTCTCTTTCCCTGAATTTTTACCTATTTGAATCATTATATTTAGATTTTTGGTGGACAACATATAGGCGGGTCTTGTATTTTTTGTCCTTTTGCAAAATCTGTCTTAAAATTAGTACATGTAAGTCATTTATATATTAGATGGTTGTTGATTTAGTTGAATTTATTTTGACTGTATTCTATGTTCCTTGTTCAATTTGCTCCTTTCTCCGGTTAGTCTGGCCTGGCTTTAACTGAGCATTTTATATGAGCCCTGTTCTCAGTTCTTGCCCCCAGCCACATCTTCAAATGCTAAGGTCACTCAATGCATTGTTACTATTGCTTATTGAAGAGTGGCATTTCAGATGCAGTAAGGATAATAATGAAGCCACATTTCATGTCTTCCTTCACAGGCACTCTTTCTTTTCTGATATAGATCCAGCTCTGACTTCTTTCCATTATTCTAGAGAACTACCATCAGTAGCCATTGAGAGTGAGTCGCTCTCTAATTGTGTGAGACAGTATTTCTCTTCTCCTTTGGAAGGAGACCTATCCTTGACACAAGAGTTGAGGTTGATGAACTTTCCTCTTTTTGCTCTACAAATATTTTACTGCACTTACAGCAAGTGTCTTCATGAATTGCCTGTTCTCCACGTTATTCACTGAGGCAGTGTCTCTCAGTGAACTCAGAGCCTACTGATTAGCTAGTCTAGAGAGCTAGCTCACCTGTGGCTCCTTTCTTCACTCTCTGATCACTGAGATGACGGACAGGCTCTTACACACTCCTGTATTTTATGTGGATGCTGGAGTTCAGAGGTATCTCCTCAGGTCTCTTGGTTGCTACAAAGTCAAGTATTTCTTTTTTCTGTGATCTCTTTACTCTTCTTCTTCAGCTTTATTAGCATATATGTATACTTTTTTTTTTTTTTTAAAAGAACTGTTCCACAGGGACTGAATGGTCTGGCCTATATTTTCATTGTTCTTTTTCATCTTTACATATGCATTTTATGAAATTTATGATAATCTACCTTTAAGGGTACTGCGCTTTTGGCCATGTCTAATGTGAAATCATTTTCCATTTCTGTTGCTGTGCTATTGGTTCTTAGTATTTTCATTTCACACTTCCCCAGAGATTTGCCTCTATGTTTATATTATCTGCCTAGTCTTGTATTTCGCATACTTCTGCAGATAAAACTCAGTATTTTGATTAATCATTTAAAGTTGTTTGGTTAATTCTAGTATCAATGTCATGTGTGAGTACTGTTTAGATTATTTTTTGTGTGTGTGTTTCACATTTATGCTCTTTGAAGTGTCTTAAAATTTTGTGATCACACACAGATACACAAATACATACATATACGTGTGTGTGTGTGTGTGTGTGTGTGTGTGTGTATGCTCAATCTTGCTTTTCTGATCTAAGCATCTAAGTATGATCAGCCTTGTCAGCATTTGTATGAAAGAGAGGGAGAGGGAAGGGATTAGATATGTTATTTTTACTATTCTAACTGGGATAGACTTTCAAAGAGAATATTTACAGTAATATGGCTAGAGCTAGGGGTACATTTAATATGTGTGCCAAGGACTTTATATTCTTATAAAGTATCCTTGATTGTCTCTCATGTTGGATTTTTCCTTTCTTTAAGCAGATTATTTTCAGAGAGGTTCCATATTCTGCAGTTTTCCTTATGACTTACTATGAGTAAAGAGAGCTCTGTTAACATGGCAACATATTATGGCAGAGAGAGGAATTCCTATAATCTTGTGACTAAACATAGACCCTTAAGTTAGTGCATTGTGACCTTCACTGGTCTTTTCATAGTGGTGTAGCTTAAAGCAGCCCAGTTTCCATGCCTTTCTGAAGGCTTCCTGAGATATTTTCATGAATTGTGGTTCTGACTATTTGACCTGGGCCTCTTACATAGCATAGAAAGGGATCCGTGGGTTCTAGTGAGAGGCTGTTGATATCCACCTGCACTAATGTGCCCACATTCTTAGTATCTGGAGATTAAGCCTTTGCTTTAGCGAAAGCAGATTGTATTTTACATTTGTATTTCATGATGACTGCCCTTGTCCCCTCCTAGCCACAGCTAGAAGGGGATCCTTCTCGTGGTCTCTTAATGTGAGAAGCCATTGTGGATCTTGGAATTGAAGTCCACATTGAGACAGAGCATGAGTAGATGGTAGTCCCAGGGCTTCTCATTCTGCCCTCGTTCAGCCTCCAAACTTCTCTGAAATAGCTGTGTACACTATCCTACCTGTTTATGACACTGGTGGTAAGTATCTCACAAATGGGTTCTGACCTGCCTCTGCCTCTCTAGGTCTCAGGGTGATGTTTTACCTTGCAGTTTCCTTTTTTCTGATGGTTCCAAGAGAAGCCATTGGTTTTCGTGTTTTTGTTTTTGTTTTTTTAAACTTTTACTGATTCTTTGTTAGTTTCAGATAATGCACCTCTGTCCCACTCACCTCCCCATTTCCCCGTTCCCTCAAATCTGCCATTCTCCCTTGCAAATCCCACCCTCCCATGTAAAATACTCATGATCAACAACAACACAAAACAAAGCATAGAAAACATCTCATCATGGAATCTGTAGTATGTCAGTGTGCCCCAGAGTATACCCCTCTATCCACATATCTTTACTTGCAAATATGCATTGCAATGATTCATTGGCCTGGTTTGAGATCTCTGGTTTCTGTGACACCATCAACATTGGATTCTCACCTGTACTCCTGGTTATTCTGTTGTTATTCTGTGTTGTGAAAATCACACATTTGAAACAGCAGAGCTGGTCCTTTCAAGCACCCCAATCATTCATAGATAATATAGATTTTTGGGTGGGCCAGTTCAGAGCCCTGAAACTGGGTATGGGGATAGCTAAGCTGGTCAGCTCACTGGCTCACTCTTATCTGCACTACCAGGGTGAGCTCTCCAGCACTGTATTAGTTAGGTCACCCAATGCTGCCACCAGCAGGAGTCAGGGTCAGCTTTCCTGCCCTCATCCTCAGGAAAAGCTTAACCAACCCACACTTGCCTTCAGAGCCAGCTTCGCTTTGCTGGTGCTGTGCAGGCAAGGTACAGGCCTTATTGTCCCAAGTAGTGCAGCCTGTGAGAGGCTGGGTCAGCTCTCTTCCTCTCACACCCTCTGGGCTAGCTAACCTGTGCCTTCACCAGCAGGGCCCGCTCTTCTGAGTGCTACAGCTGGTGAGGGGCAGGGCCAGACCACCAGCTCTTATGACCCCAGGGCCAGTGGACTGCTGCCTGTGGTGAGGAACAAGTGAGGATATCACCCCCACTCCCATGCCACCTCACAGCAGATGAGTGGCTGGCCAGCTCTCCCTTCCTCTGTCCTCAGGGCTTGTTCTGTGGCTCCCACTTGACAAGGACCAGACCTACTGTGCTGCCCAGGTAAGATGCAGGACCCACTCTCCTGAGTGGTGCAGGTAACCTGGGTCTGAGTCAACTCTCTAGCTCTAATGATCCTGCGACCTACTGCCTCAAGGTGGCGACGGATAAGGCGTCAGCCACCTCACTGCCTATGAGTGGTGGGGCCAGCTCTCCCATCCTCTCACCCTTGGGACTAGCTGCCCAGAGCTCCTGATGCCAAATTCGCTCTGTTGTGTTGTCCTAGCAAGGTCAGAGCCTGTTCTCCTGAGTTCTGCCGCTGGTCAGGGGCAAGGTTAGCACTCTGGAGCTTATGACTCTGTGGGCAGCTTTCCAGATTGCTGGAAGTGGCGAGGGGCACGGAGGGAAGGGGGATCACCTCTGTGCTTGTGCCACCCCACGGCAGTGGATGAGAAATGGAGTCAGCTCTCTTATACTCAAGCCCTTGGGGTGGCTCACCCACACCTCTGCCACCATAGTCAGCTCCACTGTGGTGCCTGGGCAAGGTACAGGGCCAGCTCTCCTGAATGCTGAAGCTGGTGAGAGATGGGTGCCCAGTAAGGGGTAGAATCAGTTATGCACAGCCCTGGATATCCACACAGTTCCTAGTGGCAATATGAGCCATGGACATTGGCCCCTGCTATTGCATAGCCACGGACTGAGACATGGCCCCCAACAGCATCTCAAACTGGGACCTCACATGGCCTCAGGTGGCAAGGCAGGCTATACACAACAGGCTATTTCTCTCCACCATCTCTCTCTCTATAATGCTCAGACTATTCCACTTCTCTTTCTCTCCCATCTGACCACCACATATTTGCTCATAGTGATACCTCCTGCTGCAGGCTGGCCACTTGGCAGGTGACATTCTACAGGCATAGCAGCAGGCAGGTATCCATGGTCCGCCTGTGCCATGCACTGGAGGGCAGATCTGTGCGGTGGCTTGGCAGTCTGCATGTCTGTGCCTGTCTTTCTCCTCCTGCACTGTGCTGCTTGGATTTGATTTGATTCAATTTGATTTTTATGAGTCCTAGGCATAAGCCAGCTTTGGCCACCAAGTCAGGCATCAAGCTAGGATAAGCAAAGGACAGCCATCGGCTCTGACCCTGACTGATAGAAGAACAAGGTGTCTCTGTGCCCATTGCAGGGGGTGGGAGGTAGCCATTGATTTTTTTATATGTCAAATTTTTTTTCTTTTTATGAGTACTAGAGTGGTGATGGAAACTTGTTAAATGTCAGGACAGAAGCAGGAACCATTCTCTCAGTAATTTGAATTAGATATTCATATTTATGTCTATTTTGTTGTTAATTTTTTAATATTTGTCTATTAAAGCAGTGCCTGGATAATAGCTATAGCATCCTGCTGAGTAAATCTCTTGTACATAATTACAATAATGAAGAATATGTAGAACGTTCTAGAAGCTTTCTTTCTCCTTTGCAGTTATTATATACCATTGCCTGTAATGGCTATTTGACTAGTGTTCCCTGCCTCAGAAATCTGATTTGTTCCCTTTGTGTTTTACATAATTAATTTTATTTTTTATTTAAATCTTTTAGTGATTAATTTTTTCTTTGACAATTTCAAATATAATACATTTTGATTTCTCTCCACCTTCCTCACCCCGTCTGTCAATCCCCCCTTCTTCTTATGAGCCCCTTTCCTATATTCATGTGGTTTTTATTTTGTTTTCATGACCCAATAGGAATGTCTATGTAACTATGGCTATGAACTCTCCAATGAAGTCTGGTAGACTTCCCACTGTGAATATAACTCAAGACAACCAATTACCCTCCTTCGGAATACATCAGTTCAAGTGGTATCTCTGTGTATGAAGAGTGTCATGTTGTGTACCAGTCAAAGCAAGTTCAGATTGAAGTTTCAAGTCTCCTCATTATTGATGGAAAATAATAGGTCTTTAGTGGTATCTGTGTCATCAGATTAGTACTCTCTATACACATGCACACATACACATATTTCTCTTATATACATTATGTGTATACATATATGTTCAGCTTAATACTCTAATATGCAAGAATATGTTTTGTGAGTCTGTGTTATCACCAACTTCTCTTGGACCCATTAGAAAAATAGTAAACAATCATCCTGAAACCTGGAGAGGCAAAGGCATGTCAGAACATGTTTGTAATATGCTTCCTTGGAGAAGGAAACAGCTACTTCAGTGAAGTGTTGGAGGCAATCAGTGAATAAGAATGAAAATCTGTTGGACTCAAGTACATTTGTGTGTGTGTGTGTGTGTGCCTGCCTATGTGTAGACTACTGTTCTTATTAAGGTGACATATTCCTGACAAAATAACATGAGATTTCAAAACAACTGAGTTGCTCTTGGCTTCTCCCTTCGTACATTGGTTCATTGAAGGTTGTGTTCTGTCTGGGTGTGTTTTTGTTGTTATACTAAGATTACCTGAGGCAAACAGCCTCAAGTCTTACTTAGTATACAGATTTCTAGGATAAAACTCTGCTTATTAAAAGAAAACCAGAAAGAACTGACTTGAGACTTTTTGATGATGTCTAGGTATTTCATTACATACTAAATTTGAGAATTTAAATTGAGAATTAAATTGAGAATTCCTCTTTTAACTCTTCATTGCCAAATTCTGCTGTTCTCTGTAGTAATCACACCAAGCCAGTCATTCGTCAGAAGCATTGCTCGCACAAGTGTCATTCTGCTTAGCTAAATGATAAATGTATCTCAAATTAATATGGGCTGCATGAATCACAAACATAACACTTATTTTTAAATCCTTTAATGTTTTAAAGATTCATCCCACGGAGCTGTTTATTTCTTCAACCAGGGCAGAAGTGTGAAAGCTTTCTTCACAGTTCTTCTAATTATACAGTCACACTATCAACCGTGTAGAATGAATCAATGCCGCTGTGTTGTTCCAGCACACTGCTTTGGAAGAAATGCATTAGGAAGTTATATGATATTGTCAATCTGATGACGAAGTAGAATCTAGGCTGGAATAAAATGCATACTTTTAGAATTAAATGTAGAAGATATCTTACTTTCTGGCTCCTGTCGTCTTTAGAGAGGGAGATAAAAGAGCTTGTCGGGGATTACCCAGCATCACATTTAATATTTAGGTTACTTTCCTCACACCTCCATGTGAATTTAGCACAGCATGTTCTCTTTATTACATTAAATTTGCTTTTAGAGTTATAAGAAAAAAATTGGGTTGAAATCTCTCCCCCAATCCGAGGTGCCCTTCTTTCTTTTTCATCCTGAACACACTTTTCTTGGGATCAGTTAAGCACCATGAGAGGATAGGGCAAGAGACACTCAAGGTAGATATGGGGTTCTTCCAAAGGATTCAGCCTAGACAGGGCATTGCTAATAAATAATATTTATGAATTATGTAGTTCACTTGTTTTGTGGATGGTTGGATTACATGAGCACATTTTTTTTTTTTAAATTCAAAATACTCTAACTAGGTGTGGTTTTCTTTTCTTTTTGAAATTTACCCCATTCCCTCACCCCTTTGCCTCTCAGAGGATGCCCCCTTTTCTTTACAGATCAATAAAATTCATCTTCCCTCTCCTCACAAACGAGAAAGTACAACATTCACATTTATATTAGAGGCATTGCGAACATAAATTTTGATTTCATATTAGAGAAATACTCACACAAAGTGGCCAAGACACTGGTGTTTACGAGAATCATTTTCACTTTCACTGGCAATAACTTCAAGAAGAAGAAATTTCCAGAACAAAGCCCCTATGACCCTGAAAATCCCAGTGTGATCCTAAATGTGATATTTCTATAAATACTGGTACTTTCAGAGTGCTTTGGGTGAATCTTTGGGCCTGTATGAAATGCTCATGATACAATACTGCAAACCGTGACCAGTTATAGGCAAGAATCAATAGCGGCCATGTTGGAATTGGCACTGAGCACTCAGGAAGCAGCTGGCTCAGGGCCAGTGTTTTGTATTGCTATCATATTAAATCCTTACCCTCTTTTAGTGGAGTGCCACATGGTTCCCACACGGGAAAACTAACAGTTACAAAATAAGTGACTGGAACAGAGAGTCAGAATTCAGATCAATAGTACTCAAAGGGCTGCTTTCTATCCCTGTGCTGTGTGCTCCAGAGTTGCCCTCAGTCTTACCCACATTGCTCCTCAACCTCTGGGTCACCATCTAGTGCTCCGATTGCCTTCTGAACAACTGCTCATCTGACTTAACTTTGCTTTCTGCACTATTTTATTTTTTGCATCCTATTTACTAGTTTAACAAAATGTTCAATTAAAAAAATAATGATATTAGGTACATTATAATTTCCATTGTTTTCTTTGGTCACTTTAGTTAGAATAATATGTAATTAGCTATAATAGAGAGTCATGAAATACATTTGTCTTTGTGACAATATAAAGAAGATTCTTTATTTTCTCTAGCACATCTTATCAAAAATTTGTAGCAACCCTATGTGGGCCAAATTGACATGATTTGCATTATGCATAGCTCAGGGATAAGGAAGTCATAATATATCTGTTCTTACCTTACCAATCTTATCAATGGAATAGGATAATTTAATATCAATGTCACCATCCAACATTGTGAGATTTGACAGAAAACTCATCTTATTCTTCCCTTCCTTACCCCTCCCCCTTTCTTTCCTCTCTTCCCCTCTCCCTACTTTTCTTCTTAGTTTCTGTCTTTACAAAGATTTATTAAATGACCATAGGGTGGCGTACTCTGTCAGACACAGTTACACACACAGGCAGACACACACACACATATATATGTATATACACACACACACATATATGCATACACACACACATACACACACACACAAACATACACACACACACATATGTATATGTTTCTAAGGAACTTTTATTGTATTTGGATTTTATTTATATTAAATGGAAGTGAATCCCTATGGGTCCTTTAGCAATAATAATGATGATTTTGAAGTGAATTAAATGGTAGTGTTATGAGAGAAGAAATTGCATCAATTCAACTACCAGTGATTCCTCAGAATGAAGTAGAGTTTCTGGCACAAGTTCCTATCGTAGAGGTATGCTTTGAGTTGGTACTTTTATCAATGGCAGAAGCTGGACAACCCTGACTCTTGTGGATATTTCCATTATAAAATATAGTATGGATGCCCTATTAATGTTCATTTCCAAATAGATAACCAGTTTTGATGGTGCCATTTACTGAACCATCAATTGTGTTTTTTTTTTTTATCAATAAAGGTAACTATGAGTCACATAATAATTATTAAAGCATGTATCCTTCCTAAATGTGTTTCTGTGCCTTGTTGATTTATTTGCATGTAAGAATAGCACCACTAAACTCTGCTTTTTTTGCATATTCATAATTTCTTGCCTCAATGTGCTGTCTAAAATTTCACAACAAATGGTTAAAAAAAAATCAAGATAAGAGTAGGTGTCTCTGTGATAGTCATGAGTTTATGATGTTTGTACTAGGACTGAACTTCTAATCGAGCACCACTTACTACGTGAAAAAAAGAAAAGAGAAGACAGGGGAGAATGGGAGGGGAGGTGAGTTAAATATTATAAAACTCGGTTCCTCAGTATTGATAATATTTCAGCTGCCCAATGACTGTTTGAGTGGGGCCACCGTAGGAGACAGGGCAGGAAGGGCCACTGCTCAAAAGTTCCTGTGGACAACACTACTAGATGTCTGCAACCCCTGGCTTTCACTGTTGACAACTGGAAAAGTTTTCAAACAACTTATGGGAAAGGTGTCTCAAGAAACATTGGTTTTAATGGTGCTTATGAGATGATAGGAAACACCTTAGAAACCATCAGATAAATGAAACCAATTATAGCTTTAAACATAGTTGGATTACTTGTTACAGTGGAGTTAGTACGTATTTTCACTTTCAGAGAACTTTGCTCTTTCTGAAATCAATACAAATTGCCTATGATACCTCATTGTGCCATATGAAACTCTCAAAGACATTTTTAGAACTTTTTTCCTTCTATAAGATATGTTTAAATGTAAGTTTAGCATGTTAAATTTACATATTGAACCAGTTATGACTCTAAAAGTAGTATAGAAAAAAATTAACTTCTATTATGGTCCTGAGACATATCAAATGTCTAAGTAATTATCTGTCCTAAATTGGTTAGGTACATATTTTGGGAGTTTTTCAATGAGCAATTAATATTTAAGATGATTTTTGTCTTATTACATTTTATTGTTATGTCTTGTTGTAATGTCTAATAAGCCTATTCTTTTAAAATGAGAGACAGAAAGGGAGTGGATCTGGGGGTGAAGGGAAGAAGGGAAGAAATTAGGGGGAGTAGAGGGAGGGGAAACTAATGGGGATAGATTATATGAGAAAATATTTTATTTCAATAAAAGGGAAAGTGGATTGCTGTAGCTTATAGTTTTCATGACTGATAATTCTCTCTCTCTCTCTCTCTCTCTCTCTCTCTCTCTCTCTCTCTCTCTCTCTCTCTCTGTGTGTGTGTGTGTGTGTCTTATATAAGAGTTGACTTACTAGTACTCTGTGGTACCTTCCAAAGATGAGGGGGGAAGATTATACAATTTGCTCTTTGACACAATGAATGAGATCATTCAATAGCAGGGAAACTTCTGACCCAAATATTTCTCATCATCATGTAATTCTTAATTTGATGAAGACATTTAACTGTCGACATTTCTCTTTTCAACTGCATACCTCTGTTCAAATTTCAGACTGCAGTCCAGGGAGACTGATTTGAAGAGAAGTAAGTTCTTTTTAGCTATTTTATAATTCTAGCTTTAAAATAGGACACAGCTTCCTCAGCTGAAGCACTGACAGTTTCCTTGGGGTGATGTAGGAGATAGCCTGGTGGTAAAATATGGGAGAGACTCTAAGATCTGTTGTCATTTTTTATTCTGTAGGTAAACACAGGACGTTATCAGCTCTTCCTGCAGCACAGGAATGGGGTGAGAGTATGAAGCAAGTTAGTACAAAGCAGGTTTCCATTCCATTCCCTTAAGTGGATAGATGAGCAAACCGAAGGATTTTTCTAATTTAAAAAAGTGATAAATGATAAGCATCTGAAAATTAAGAAATAGAAATAACTATGCAGAGACAGATGTCTGAAAATGACATAAGGGAGTGAAAGAAACAGTATTTTGGATGTGGATACATCCAGGTAGACTAGGGCAGCAGACATTCTTACTTTCACTTTCAGGTGCCCTAATTCCACTGTTTAACTCATTGTGAGACTGCATTCTTCACTTTAGCTGAAATGCTGAGCGTGGTCATTCCACATTTGCATCGGTGCTTGCAGTGCAGACCTGTTGGCATCTGTATGGAATCTAAGGTAGCATTTTATATTTCTCTACGTGCTTGTTGCATAGTAGATGGAAAGAGGCAGGAGGAAGACAGGAGGACTTGCGCAGGAACTGCTAGAAAGGAACCTTCATTTCAGCATCAACTTAGATCTTTCATTATAACATAAATTAAGAGCCCACAGAACCCAGACTCAAAGTAAAGTGCATTAAAGGAAGTCGCAACTTAGAAAAATCAAAGTACTGTTTCAGCTCTTAGAACACATAAAAAGGCCTTTCTGAAGTTCATTTTACAAGTCTTCTTTATTAGACAGCTTTGCTCTATGTAGATCTTGAGCAACTCCAAATATACATTCTTCCATCTTCTCTTTCTTGGTTCCCTGGTTATTCTGAATCCAGTCGCAGTCCTCACACCCTCCCTCCCTTTCTCTTTTTTTATTTTTATTTTTTATTTTTTGATACTTTATTTACATTTCCAATGTTTCCCCCTTTCTAGGTCTCCTCTTTGGAGACCACCTATCCCTTCCCCCTCCCCCATCTCTATGAGGGAATTCCACCTCCCACCCACCCGCCCGCCCACTCCCATAGTCCCACCTTGACATTCCCCTTTACTGGGGCCTCTCCTCCCCCTGATGGCCAACAGGGCCCTCCTCTGCCACATATGTGGTCCAAAACATGGATCCCTCCATGTGTATTCTTTGGTTGGTCGAGGAAGACGGGGGGGAGGGGTCAGGCCAGTTGACACTGTTGCTCCCTCCATAGGGCTGCAGACTCCCTCAGCTCCTTCAGTCCCTTCTCCAACTCCTCCATCTGGGACCTCACTCTCAGTCCAGCAGTTACTGTAAAGTGAAACTTGGGTATTCCAAACGTTTTGGCTAATATCCACTTATCAGTGAGTACATACCATGTTCGTTCTTTTTGTGACTGAGTTACCTCGCTCAG
>CM052707.1:74836207-74883234 GCA_028551405.1 Uromys caudimaculatus | reverse complement strand
ATTCTCTGTTTAGCTCTGTTCCCCATTTTTTGATGGGGTTATTTGGTTTTCTGGAGTCTAACTTCTTGAGTTCTTTGTGTATGTTGGATATTAGCCCTCTATCAGACTTAGGATTGGTAAAGATCTTTTCCCAATCTGTTGGTTGCCGTTTTGTCCTATTGATAGTGTCTTTTGCCTTACAGAAGCTTTGCAATTACAATACTCAAGTCCAAGTGGATCAAGGACCTCCACATAAAGCCAGATACACTGAATCTAATAGAAGAGAAAGTGGGGAAAAGTCTCGAACACAAGGGAAAAGTTCCTGAACAGAACACCAATGGCTTATGCTCTAAGATCAAGAATCGACAAATGGGACCTCCCTCCCTTTCTCACTCTCTCTTCCTCCTACGTCTCTCCTTCCTTTATCCCTCACTCTCTCTCCCTCCTTTTCTCCACCCCTCCTCCTTTCATCTTCCTCCTAACGCCCATAGTTCTCCACATCTCCTTTCCTTTCTATATGACTTGCCCAATTCTTTTGACTCCTCATATAAAAATTTCTATCTTCCCCTTTTATCAAAACATTTAGAAGGTATCCAAACTCTCTCAGACGGGTAGAAAAATAACGAGGGAGGTGTGGCTACAGGAATTCTTGAATTTTACTTCAGAAATTGTCTATACGATTTTTTGTTCAGTAATTTTTATTTTGTGCCTTAGTGTTTTTCCTATTTCGTAACTGATAAAATAAAGCCTATTATATTTTAATAACAATAAATTAGGTAGATAATTTATGCAAAATGCCTAGCACCTAGTTCAACCATATTATTCCAATTTTTCTTAACAAATCACTCCATAACTCTAGCGGAACATTAATGTCTGTAGAGAGGAGCACAAGAGAAAAATCTCATCAAACATTCACTGTGCTTAATGTAGTTCATTCAATATTCCTTTCTATTTGCATCAGCAGCTATAAAAATGATGTCTAACTAATAAAAAGGCTTAAGGGGGAAAGAGCAACATTTTGTGCAAATAAGTTTATTATAAACTGGAAATGAGAACGTGAAGGCGTTTTGGACGGACTTCACCCCTTTACTTTGGAAAAGAAGGAAGCTAAGCAGACTGGAACCTTTGTAAAATTAAATTATTCTATTTCTGAAGGCTATTAGGGAATTCTCTGCTGACTTTGTACTTGACTCAATAGCCATATTAATGAGAATTCCTCCATAGAATTTAAAGAATGTTCTTCTATGAGGAGGTAGATATATTAAATCAAGTTGGTAAGGTATTATTGACTAAAGTTCCATAAGAGTTTCTTACATTTTTGGCAAGAAAAATATCCCTGCAAAAATGTTTAAAATAAATTATTCACATTAATGGAAGATAGCATGCATTTTTCATATTTTTATATAAAATTAATAAAAATCATTAGAATGGGACTGCATTTTCAGATTGGTTTCTCCTGAGAGCTTTGCTGAAAGGCAGCATAGGCTGTTAGTTAACTGAACTGTTGTGGAAGTCAGACAGGGTGGGATGGAAATCAGTTCTCTCTGCACTGGAATAAGTCACTTATTTTGGGGGGTCTTGGGTAAGTCATCTGTGAGATGGCCAAACACAGATGGTACTCTCAAGGATTTGAAGTAGTACTGAGAAGTATTCAGTGAAATAACTTTAGGAGTTGGTAATCAGGGAGAAGCAACATCAATGAAGTGACATAACACTATGGTACTCAGCTTGCGATAGCTTAACACTTTCTCAGGGACTTCTGGATGACTGTGTAAGGTATGCTCCACATCTCTGAAGTCAACTTAATATTTTAAAATTCCACAAGCTATTCTCTTTTTAACTGGGAACTAAGATGATTAAATACAAATTTGTTAAGTTGTGTTGGCTAGTTTAATGTCTACTTGACTATAGTTGTCTGAAAAGAGAGAACCTTAAATGAGAAAATTTCTCCGTAAGATTGGGATGTAGGCAAGCCAATAGAACATTTTCTTAATTAGGTATTGGTGTTGGTGATACCACCATGGGCTAGTAGTCTTAGGTGCTATATGAAATCAGGCTGAGCAAGCCAGAAAGCAGCACTCCTCCATGGCCTCTGCATCAGCTACTGCCTCCAGCTTCCTGCCTTATTTGAATTACTGCCTTGGCTTCCCTCAATGCTCTATGACTCAGGATATGTATGTCAAATAATCCATTTCCTTCTCAAGTTGCTTTTGGTCATGATGTTTCATGCATTCAACCTGCATTCTTAGAATCTATACTTAAAGAATGAATCAAATTTGTAATGTAAAGGAATATAATAGAATTATATTCAGAAACATTATTGTTTATATTTTCTGATTGAATCTGAAAGGTATTAAACATTTGTTATAAATAAATAGCTGATATTTCTGTATGTCAATTACCAAAGAAAATATGAATATATAAATGCAATTTGAAATAAGTATGATTCTTTTCAGAAAGGATACTTGCAGCCAAGTATGAAAAGTACCAAGAGTTTTATTTTGTTTTCAAATGAAAATGAAATGAAAACTCTTCCTCCATTTTAAGTCACTTTTGGGGATAGGATCAATAAACTGATTATAGCAGACTGAGCACATTTTCCAGGAAACTCTACTGAAGATTAATGTAAAGAAAAACACACTTAGCAGATTTTTTTAAGGCCAGCTTTGATCTTGCATACATGTTTGTATATTCTGTTTCATTTCTACTACCAAATTAACAATTACATGAGCCAGAAGAAGCCATCTAATTAAAGAATGAAATGTAATTCGTGCTATTATGCTTCTATTGGCCCCGTTATAGGATTATGTATGAAGAAGATGAAACACTGCACACTACTAAGTGATTTATGACTGTATGACCATTCATCATTACAGGTAATTGTAGCTTGATGTAGACAACCATCGAGTCTCATTACAATCCCACATTAACAATACATTTTGAGGCCAGCATGGATCTGTATGCCCGTGATGCCAGGACTAAGGAGATTAATACAGAAGGATACAAACTTCAAGCCCAGTGTGGTAACACAATGAGATTGTGTCTCGAAACAATAGCAAACAAACATGCAAATACCAATTAGAGGGTTGGCAATGATAGGGACAATAGAGTTTTCATCAGTGGTTTTAGTAAGAAAACCTCCATTACTTCCTCTCGTCATTGTATGTATCCCATCTTTTCTGGTATTTTCTACCTAAAACAAACAAACAAATGTCTTAGTCAGGGTTTGTATTTCTGCACAAAACATCATGACCAAGAAGCAAGTTGGAGAAAAAAGGGTTTATTCAGTTTACACTTCCACATTGCTGTTCATCTCCAAAGGAAGTCAGGACAGGAACTCATACAGGGCAGGAACTTGAAGGCAGGAGCTGATGCAGAGGCCATGGATGGATGCTGCTTACTGGCTTGCTACCCCTGGCTTGCTCAGCTTGCTTTCTTATAGAACCCAGGACTCCCAGCCTAGGGATGGCCCCACCCACAATGGGCTGAGCACTCCCACCCTTGATCACTAATTGAAAAATGCCTTACAGCTGGATCTCATGGAGGCATTTCTTCAAGGGAGGTTCCTTTCTCTGTGATAACTCCAGCTTGTGTCAAGTTGACACACAAAACCTAGTTTTCAAGTTAAGACAGTGATGTTACCTTGTCAACTTCCTTCTGGAGAGCCCTTTCCTTCCATTACTTTTGCTTCCCATAACCAGAATCTTCAGGGGTGACGACTTCCTTGGTTATTTTTCTATACTGCACTATTCTACAATGCATCTGTATCTCACTTAGACACCTACCTGATTAACTGCAGATACATTCCCCAGTGGAAGTGATTGCTGATAATTTTGCTCACTTTAGGACTCTGTATAGTAAAAACACAATGCTTAAATCCCAGTCAACACTGAACACTTGAGTAAGAGATTAAAGGAAGTAATGATTGCTATTGTTAAAATAGCTTTCTAATTCGTGGCATGGCCTTTGACTAAAATAGGGTTCTCACATCCACTGAATGCAGAGAAAAATTAGAACAAACAAGTGACCACATAATTAAATGATCCAAATTCATCATGTTACTTTCATTTTGGTGGCACTATGTTGTAATATAATTGTTTAGTGTTCTTTTTATCATTTAAGTCAGATTTAGTACCAATGTAAACAAAGCTTTCCCAAGAGCCAAGTGCTTGAATTGAATACTTTTACTAAGCTGAAATGATGCTCTGCCTTTGTGCATTTTGTGCATTTCATGACGCTATGTGATTGTGATATTTTTTTTTAGATCTAGAATAACTACCACTTTAATAACTTTTATATGTTCAATTTTCTTTACTTTTATTATTGTGTTCTGAACTGTGAGCTAGCATTATCTGTGCCAAATAATAAATTTTTACTAGATACCTCACATATGTTCCTCACACAATGTTACTCACAAACAAAGTTTCAAGTAGGCGTGTATTCTTTGGAGGCGGAACTAACAGATTGTTCCTTCAACTCAGAATCTTCTCTTCCCTCATTCCTTTCTCTCACTCCATCTCTGTCTTTCTCTTGTGTTCTTTTCTTCTCTCAGCTTCTATCTAGCTTTGATTCCCTGCTTCTTTATAATGTTTGAATCTCTGTGCCAGTCTGTGAAGTTTGTGTGTGCCCTCCTCACTTCTCCCTTGGCTCAGGATACAAACCTGTGTTTCTCCAATCATAAAAAAAAACTCCTGTATTTTTTCTTTTCCCTTTTGTACAACATGTTGGACTTTTTAGTTGTTTACCCCACTTTCGTTTTCCACAGTTACAGGCACCATATTTCTCATCACACTTAACTTCCCAGAGTTATGTTCTTGTTGAACCACTTAGTAGCTGTGTGACTGGGTTTCTGGGTTTCAGTGTGCTCTACTATCAACCAGAGGGAGTGTCAGTCATCAAGAGAAAGGTTCTGAGCTTTGACAATTTGAAAGGATCTTTAAAAAGTCAGTAACATAAAGTTAAAAATTAAAAGAGACATAAAATATGTATGTAGATAGGAATAACATGACAAATACAGGAAATGACAATCTGTTAGAAAACAAAATAAGACCAAAACCCACAAAATAGAGGATAAAGTGGAATTTATATTCACTAAATAAGATTGCCCTCAGAATATATCCTCTTCCTTCTGAGGTTAGGCATAGATTTTTTGATTGATTGTCTCGGATAGCAAATTTATAAATCACTTTCTTTTCCCCGTCTTTATATTTATATGTGACTGTATGCATGTGTGCTTGTACATGATTTTGCATGTGTGTAAGTACGCAAATGAGGGTGCCCATACACATGCATGTAGAAGCCACAGATCGATGCTGAGAATCATTCCCCATTGCTTTTCTACCTTATTCCTTGAGGCAAGGTCTTTCAATCAAACCTAGAGCATACGATGTGGCTCGTCTTGTTAGCCAACTTTTTCTGCGGATCAGTCTTCTATCTTTACCTTCTTGGCCTTTACATGATTTCCTGGAATCCAACTTCAGTCATTACTCTTCAGCATCAAGTGCTTTAATTGCTAAGTCATCTTTCCAGCTGGTTTAAATCATTTTGTACCAAAGAAATATAAGATGAAAATAATATAGAAAGATATAGTTCCTTGCTATAGTATATTGAACTTAAAAACTTAGAAAGAATTGCTTTGTATTTACAAATTGTCATTGACAGCATGAAACAATGGTTTACAATTACTGCTCAGTTCAAAACAACCTATCAAGTTCTTCTCTGGATGGGCTGTAACACCAAAGACTTTTCAAACTCATTTGAACCTCTTCTATTCTAGCCACGCTTTTCCTCCACTCTACTTTGGTAAAGATTTGGGGGCCTTAAGAGCTATTTATGGGTTGATACCATGTTCAGTTCTGCCTATCTGAAATTACAGGCTGGACACAAATCATCTTGTCCTGCCTCATCAATAATGTTAAATATAAAACCAATATATCTAACTGGTGAGCAACTATTAATTTTATATTAAGATGATGATAAATGACAGTAAACTAACATGAAAATATTGCAAGTATATTTTTCTCATTTAAGGAGGCAGAGAAAGTATATATGAAAGTCTGGAGTCTGGAATACTGACATGGTGATGGTAAACATTTATTTCATGACACACACTCCTCTATTTGCTTTACCTAGATCATATAATATTCTCCATCACCATGTATGAAGATAACGACATCACTTTACAGATGAAGAAATGTAGACATCTATAATCTTTTCTCATATTTACTTTATATACAGCATACATTTCCTTATTGGCTGGATATCCCAAATTCATGTGTCCCAGGACAAAGAACTAGAGGGAGATACTTAGATGATAGGAAACAAAGTGAGAAAAGTTATTCAGAATCCTTTTCCACGGGAAGAAATAGGCTGAAGGAAGGGGAAGACTAAGGAGCAGAAAGGTCCCAGTATACAAAAGAAAAAAAACAAAAAACAAAAAACAAACAAACGGATATTTTTTGATAGGGTCTCATGTAACCAAATCTAATTTCAACACTGCTATACAGATTAGAATGACTTTGAACTTCTGATCCCTCTGCTTCTGACAAGTGCCATTCACCACCATGTTTCAGATGATATTGGGGATTCATTCTACGCCTTGATGGAGACTAAGCAAACACTCTACCAATTGTAGCTAAGCTACATCTCCAATCCCAAGAGTGGGGGCTTTTGTGTTACTTCAGTGTGGGCTTTACTTTTATTGCTCTATTTGATACATGTAGTTCAATGTAAATTTTCTTCGTGTATCTCCTTAAGTTTCCTACCAGAGGTATGCATTTTACTATTACATTCTGCCTTCCATAGACATCACAATATATTTTTGGACACTCAAGAGGGACTGGGAAACCCACATTTTTCTGCCAGGTGGTTTTACTTCATCTTGGCTCTGGAATTCACATTCTTCTTCTTTGTCAACTAGGTTTTATCAGTACATGAATTTCATAAGGTTTTGTGCAAGGCTTTCTATATCTCCCTTACCCCCCTCTCCTCATTAGGGATATTTTCACAAAGACAAATGTAAGTAAAAGGGAACAGTTTTGTTTTTTTCTAATTCTCATAATAAAACCTTTCTAAGCTTGTGAAGATATATTATATTATGCTAAGCATGGTAGCTCAACCAGAGAAAGTACTTTTTCATAGAAAATATTGCTTTTAAAATACATTTATACTGTCATTCAGGTTAAAAATTGAGTTGCAGGATAGGGTTATCTAGTTTGCAGCCACTTCCTAGGCAATATCAATGGTTCCTTAAAAGCTGCATCTCAAGACAGAGGATCTTTAAGGAAGATAAAACTTTTGATGAGTTCTCCACAGTTAAGAGAGCTGAGTTTCATTCCTTCCACAATCTCTTAAACTTGAATGCAACTGTTTTCATGGTTCCAGTGTTAGCTGTTTGCCTGTGACCTGCCTAAAAGTCAATTTAAAATAAACAAATAAACCAAAGCTTTCTTTTTCTTTTTATTCAGGAAGCTATTCTACCTATCATAAAAACAACACCAAATACTGAGCCTAGAACATAATGGATATTAGAATTTGGATGTTGTATAAATGATCGAATACTGGGGAACAGCTTTGGAATTTGAATTCAGCAAGGCAGATAAAATTTTTAGGCTTCAGAGAAATTTGTTGCACAGAGGGCTTGCTTAATGATTTGACAAGATAATGTCTCTTGCATTGATTTATTTTCTTTTATATTGTAAAAATTTTTGAAATATAATCATATCATTTTCCATTTCTTTTTCTTCTCAGATTCATGGCATATGTGTGTGTGTGTGTGTGTGTGTGTGTGTGTGTGTGTGTGTGCGCGCGCGTGTGTGTGTATGTAATATATTATGTATAATATATTTAATATACATAATATGTTATATAATGTATAATACAATAAATATATAAAGACAACTTGCTCAGTCCCTGTAATTTTCCTAATATGTATACGATTTCAAGACTGAACACTTGGTGTTGGGTAAATAATTTGAGGGCCCTTTCCCAGAGAAAGCAATTTCTTCTTCACTCAGCCTTTCTTAGTTGCCTATAGGTAAAATGGCTTGAGGCCTCAGGAAATTTTGTCTCTCAATGTAAGCTTGTCTGTTTGTGCTGTCCTTGTTCAAGTCTTGTTTGAATAGCCATGTTAATGAGATATGAACGTACCACTTCAGGGCTAGTAAAGTTGTTGATCTTAGAGGAGAATCTACAACTTCCACATTCCTAAATCACCACAAGTAACTATATTATAAATATTTATCAATGCATCCACAAATAAGTATAGGTCTCACCTACCATCAAAATCCTTCTGCAACAGACAGGAAATATTACAGAAAATAACAACCAGTCAAATGCATCTGACCATGTGGTGGCCCAGCCCCAACAAATAGATTTCCAAAATAATTCATGTACCTAAGGATCATAGAGGAAGAGAGGGGCCTGAAAGACTATAAGAACCAGAGGATGCTTGCTACAAGAATTTTTAAAGTTTATTTGTTTATACAGTGTGTGTGTGTGTGTGTGTGTGTGTGTGTGTGCTTGCGCGTGCGCGCGCACGCGCATGTGTGTACGCATGCGTGCACAGGCGCATATCCATACATATACCATGGTATACATATAGACGTCAAAGGACAATGTTAAGGAGTTGGTTTTATTTTTCAACCATGGAACTTATAAGGTTATTAGTTTTGTGTTTAGCTCCTTCTACCACTGAACAATCTTGCTGGACTAATTTATGACTTCTTAAATGACAAAGAAATACCACCTGACTAACCTCATTTTACCAGAATTGTCAGAGAAATATGGACATTGAGATGAATGATCATTTTGTTCTTTTCCTTTTTGAACCCTTTTAAAGTCCTATGTCCTTTAAACTATGTTATACAAGTGACAATGCTTAAAGATGACTCAGGCCTTTTTAAAAATTATTGTGATGTATTTTATATAAGTTTAAATCTTTTCAAAATCGTGTTTTAAAGTTTCTTCATTAACTTCTTAAGAAGACAGATACATGAATTGACATCAGTTTTGAGGACTATGATATTAATCTTTGGCCATAGCTAAATGGGAATTATAATTTTATATATAAATCTCTACTTGAATCTGGACAAAAAAATTCCATTCTTTAAGCTTTCAAACCAACCAAATATCACTTTACATAAAATCACACCCCATAAAAACGAGGAGCAATATCTCTTTCATATCATTGTAAGATCTTCCTAATAACTACTATATCTCCAAAATATTGTTTTCTCCATTCTATATACACTTTCACATTTGAGGTTTGAGATTTTTTTAAAGTGTATGGATCTATAACAATAGCTGGCAATATTGATAATTATTGTTTGCCATTACTCTAAAAACTTTCCATGTTGGAACTTCTTCAATATTAAACTCTTCTAGGGAGAGAAACTCCTAAATTCCCCCATTTATATATAAAAAAATCTGTAAACATGGGTTTTGAACACCAGAAACAATTTAACTGTGAAAGTTTTCATGCCCATACAAAATGAAATTAAATAAAACAAAAAGATGGTTATGTTAAGTGGTAAAGAGACGACTTCTGTGAATGTCATCTGTTTTGTTTTAGTATGTTTTTAGTCTCAGAATATATGGGTGAGCACTTTGCTTACTGATTCCTGCTCTAAATGCCAGTCTAGGACCATGTAGGAAATTGCAAACAGTACTAGAGGGTTAAAAATTAGAAGTGTTGAAAGTAGTTAGAGTCTAAAATTAATTTCTAGAGAAACTAAAAATTGCTTGAGATTGCTCACAGAACTGAAAGCAAGAATGGAGTAAGTCCCAGGCTTACCTTCAGCGGTGCAGGATCGGGCCAATGCCCCCTACTGATAGAATCGGATACAACATCCCTGGGAGAAAGAAGGCATGCACTTTCCCTTCTTACAGTTGGCCCCTGCATTTCTGAGCAGTGCGGTTAGGTAAGCTGGGTATGAGAGACAACAGATAAGTAATGACAGACTCACCTGCTCACAGTATATGGGAAAGAATAGAATCAGAAATTCTGGAAGATTTGGAACTAGATAAGGTACTAAAAGTAGCCTATTTTCTTTCAAAAAGAAAACTAAGGCTCAAAGGGATTTAAGTAGCTTGTAAAAAGTTTGAGCACTTGCTGGTGCCAGAGCTGGGACAGGAATATAAATTTCCTTGTTCCACACTTCACTAAAATTCCTGCTATTCAACATTGTCTCCAAGGACAGTGAAGAAATTAATGGACAGCGTTCTCAGAAGACAAAAGAAGATGGCCTGCATAGGAGGCAAAAGATGAAAAATTTCTATAACAGGGGGACACTTACATCTTCTCTCTCTATAAAAAAAGAACATTGAATCCATTCTGGATGGATTTACTTTGTATAAGTGGAAACCTGAGGATGTAGGAAGAGGATAAAAATATGTCCTTTAGTACATTTCTTTCAGATACTATTTATGGGGGTAGAGTGCATGGGGATTACATCTGAGGCTGAGGAACAAGCACTAGGAGATTAAACTCTTACCACCACCAGTTAGATAATTTTAGAGTCACTGTAAACCTTTGAGGCAGTTTGATAATTTGGCACTATCTATTGATTCCTAGTTATAAAATCAAATAGAAAGACTGGGTAGTACAAAGACTATTGAAACAACACTGTAGCCTCTTTCCTCTCTCCCTGATGTCCTGGGGCTCTGTTCTAATCACAGTGCTATGGGCACATCATTGTTAGTCTGGGCAAACAGCACTCTTTGATGAACAGCCATGGGACAGCAATATCTTCTCTGTACAGGAGTCCAGCCTGTACAGTTCCAATCTGTTTGAGAAACCTAAATTGGTAGAGTCTCAAAGGTCTGTAGAGGGGTACATTTTACAAGGATGTGTAAGTCCTTTGTATATTGTTTTACAGTCAACCTATTGAAGGAAGAAAAGCTCAAACCTTATTACATTTATGTAAGGGTGAAACTACAGTATGTTATTGCCTGTGGTCAAACCTTTCCAAAGATTTACCAGCTAACATTGCTCATGCTTTTGTTCAGGGATTTTTCTCAGTGATGCTCTCCTGTCAAAGTCTCTTGTTTAATTTCCTGAGGAAGACAGGCTTTTCTTTTCAGTGGTTAAATGAGAATGGCATTTGATTTTGTACTCTACTGCTTAGCATAAGGCTCAATTTTGGCAGCTGAGATAGTGTTTATCTTCAAACAGCTAAAGATTTGAGAAATTTCAGAGGTTGAAATCTATGCTACAGTCACAGTTGCAGAAGTATCAATATTTTCCCCCTGTACTCAGTCTTTCTGAAGCAAGAATGAATGGAATCTATTGCAAAGCTGTCCGGTTTCCCAAGGCAAACTCTTCCTATAGATGATGACCATTAATGATTGCTGTACCAAATTTTTTACATCACAGTTGAAAATAGACCTATGTTCAACATCATCGTGCAACAGGGGAAGATAACACTCATGCCTTACATCAGTGGTCAAATTCTCATTTGGGTTTGATATTGTTGTTTGATATCTTTCTGTTTAATATATTTCATGGAAAATCATTTATATTACACATTCTATTGTGATTGGGATCTATTTCTAAGAGAGTAAAACAAGAACAACAAAAATATCAGAATCAGGGTTGAAAAAAATATTTTCACTTTGACATTCCAAACATTTCCCTTTAGACTTATTCCCTTGCTCCTAATTAACTCCTGCATTTATCAGAGAGTGATGAATTATATTCAGCATTGTGAGAAATCCCAAGGTTGTTAAAATTAGTCCAAAGATAGATCACAGCACAAGGTAGATCAGAATCCAGACAGAACAAAGCACCGTTAGATGCTCAGAAAGGCAGAGGTGAAGGACAAGCAGGCACAGAGGGAGAGGGGAAGACTAAGCAAAGGAGACAAAGAACTCTAGGTGTCAGAGGCAGTGAGATGCTAAGTGAGAGTCAGAGGATTCAGAGAGATATTTACCCTAGTCGTTTATTTTACTTTTTATAGTTTATGAGGCGTTCTCTGATATGAAAACTATTAAAACAGAACAGTTAGCTGTGGTGTTTTCCCTCTGAATCAAAGCATCTTTTGGATTCTGTCCACATCTTTTGGATCTGTTTACAAGAATAACCAGAAGATACAAAATAGGCTTTAAAAGAGTATCCAGTGCTGAGAAGATGGCTCAGTGGATAAAGGTGCTTGTTACTCAAACATAAAGGTCTGAGTTCAAATCTCCAGTATATACCATTTAAAAGCTAGACATGGCAGGGGACAAGGATAAGAGGTCTAGTACTGAGAGAAGTGGCCCTGATCCTTAATACAGAAGGAATCCCTAGTGGTTAACAAATTGCAAGTGAAAATTTAGTCTTCTCCAATGGAGTCTCACTATGGAAACAAACTATTCCTAAAGGTAGTTTCCAGAAGTAGATGACCAAAGAAATATCTCCAGAGCATCTTTGGAGTTACCTTCTCTGATAACGACATCTCAGGGCTTTTCCATTCTCTCTCTCTCTATTTTATCTTCTTATATTTTATTTATATTTTTTACTTCCCTCTTTTTACCCAACAGATTCTTGCATATATATCGATGGTTCCCTGTTAAGTGTTTTTATGGGATTCCTGAGTGTACAAACAACTGGGTCTCTCTGCCTGCTAGTCTTATGTCAAGTGGACAGAGTTATCTTAATTCAGAACATGTCTCCATAAAATGAAGCTATAAGGCATTTTCTTAATTAGTGATTGATGAGGAAGGGCCCAGCCCATTGGGAGTAATTTCATCCCTGAGCTAGTGGTTCTGGGTTCTATAAAACAGCAGGCTGAGAAAGTCATGGGAAGCAAGCCAGTAAGCAATGCTCCTCCATGGCCTCTGCTTCAGCTCCTGCCTCTAGGTTCCTGCCCTGTATGCACTCCTGCCCTGGCTTCCTTTGATGATGAACAGTGGTATGGAAGTGTAAGTAAGTGGATCCTTTCCTTCCAACTTGCATTTGGTGTTTTGTCCTAGTAAGAAAAACCATAACTAAAACAGTCTTAGTCCATATCTGCTTCTTGTACCTTTGCTTGAGCTCTTTTCCTAATGCTTGTTTGTTTTGACTTATTCCGATGTGTTTTTGGTATTATTTTATTTTATTTTATTATTAGCCCTTAGAAGCCTGCTTATTTTCTAAGGAGAGACAGAATGGAGGTAGACCTGGATGGGAGGGGAGGTGGGAAGGAGCTGGGAGGAGTTGAGGGAGGTGAAGATGTAATCAAGATTATATTATGTGAGGAAAAAAATCTATTTTCAATAAAATGACAAAATACATAAATAAAAGCTAAGCATAGCTGCATCTACTGGTAATCTCAACCCTTGGTGGCAGAGACAAACTAATAAACCTGTACAGTTACACGCATATCACACACATATGCACACACACACACACATACACACACACACACACACACACACACACACACACACAAAAGCAAACAAACAAATGAAAGAAGGAACCCATTACTACATCCATATGCAAAACTTCTAAGGATGCAATTTTCTTGTGCATTCAAAAACAGTGTGAAATATTGATATTGGTGCCAAGACTGAAGAAAACAACTGATTCTAAATCCTAAGTTGAATTCTTTGTTTTGCCAAAAGAACTACATCATTTTTTCTCAATGATTGACTATATACAAAATATATACATTAAGGAACTTCTTGTTTAGGTACTTTGTACAGTCTTCACACAAAAGTTAATTTTGGAGTAAAAAATTCTTATTAGACTTTGCCAAATGTGATGCCTATGGTTTGGAAGACATACTGATGGACCATCATCACAGATGTAGTTAATGCTAATGGTCAACTTGACAGAATCTAAAATCACCAGGAGAGGAGCCTCTGGCATGCTTGTGGAGGATTAGCATACTTACCTACACCAAGGTGGGAAAAACAGGCATCCTGGTTAGCACCATTCCTTGGCTAGGTTCCTGAACTATGATCCTGAACTGTATAAATGGAGAAAGGAAGCCGAGGGGCAGCAAGTATTGGTTGTTCTCTGTTCTTGATTGCAGATGCAATGTGAGGAGTTGCTTTAAGGTTTTGTTCCCTTGACTTCCCTATCATGATTGACAGTAATCTAAATGCTGAGCCAGAACAAACCCTTTCTCCTTTAAGTTACTTCTGTCAGGGTACTTTATCACAGTGACAGTCAGAGAAACTAAGACAACTAATAATGCCAAATTCAAATCTTATTAATTAGTTATTAATTAAATTCTTTAGAAGTGAATTAAATGCCTGAGCATGGATATTTTGAATGTATTTATACAACTTATGATCCTAGAAAAGCATTTCACGTTTCTAAATATCTGATTCCTTATCTGTAAAAAGGGAATAATGATAGAAATATTATAGGAATGCTTTCAGAAATTAAGATAGTGTATTAAAATCTACGGTTTAAAAGACATAGTGATTCTTCTAATTGGTATTATTTCTCCTCTACTTGAAATACAGTTCATCAAATATGTCTTATCCACTTGGGGATCCAAAGAAATGGACATACTGGGACCCTTGCCTATAGGATAATATCGTCTGTAGTCAAAGTGATTCTCTCTACACCAGATGAACTGAATCTAGACAATTTCTTATATGCATTCCCAGAGGCTTGACAGGTGATTCTAAATCCTGTCAAGTGACAATTATAATTAACTCTCACAGAGAGAATGATAGTTAAAGCATATGATATATTCAATATACTTTTATTGGTGGTTAGTATTAACTCATTCAGTTGGAGCAGAGAAGTTAAAAGCTTATCTAAGACTTCAAAGTTAGTGGAATGACAAATTCAGGTTTTGATCCAGACAAACTCCAAATCCCAATTTTCTTAATATAAATTCAGTTAGAGTTTCAAAGGACTCATCAAATGGATAGGGAAATCTCAATGATTCCAGTCTATACTGACAACCTAGGTTGGGATTATATACAAAGTTCTGTATAAGTAAAATCCTTGCCTCTACTTTCCAGTTATTAAAAATTTACAGAAAAGAGTATATCATTTACACTTACATTCCAACTGGGATTTTTTGTTATTTAAAACACTTAGCAAAGGTTATGGAACCAATCAACAACAGGTAAAAGAGGGTCATGGAAACCGAAGATTTTAAATGTGCCTTATGAATCCTGGATCTTGCTTTGACCAAACTGCAGGGGGAGATGCTGGGTGGGCCCATGAGTGTGGATGCTTTTCTACTATTTCAGATAGATGCAAATACCCTAAGATCTAGCAGAGCTGGCATCATTGCACATACATGAATGCTGAACAACTATCTTCCCTTGAACACACATCATTTAGTCATAAGAAAGGTGAATAAAAAGCTCATTGTTTATAAAATTACTTTCCATAATAGACTGACAATGACATTGCCTTGTGAACTGAGTTGTTGCTGCTTTTGAAGGATTTGAAAAAGGGGAGAGAAATAGCACTGTAATCAAAACAGAATTGCATAGGTAAGCCTGCCATAAAGAAAGTCTATTATTTAAAGGCTCCTTGGAGATCATGAAACTGCAATATGTTTTGAAAGATACACTGCATCTGGAACCATTTTTTTCTGCAGCAACTACTTTACAATGTCTCTGTGGACTCGTAGGAAATATAAGTAGGCTTGTGCATGATCAATTCTTTGTTTATAGCCACATGCAATCCAAATAAAGAAAATCATTTCTGCGTAGTGCTTGTTACTACCATGATAAACTCCACTATTTGCTGTAGTCTGAACATCATGTACTCTTTTTCTTAATAATAATTTCTCTGGTGATGGGCTTAAATATATATCCCAATAGACACACACACAAACAAAATACATGAAAGAGTAATAGAAAGTATAACATTACATGATTTTTGTCTCTTGACAAAAATCTAGATTTAACATATGTCAATGCTACAGGCTTGGAGTCAGAATAAAGAAGATCTCTCTGAATTACTTCAAAGAGAGGTAACAGTTCATAAATGCAATATTTATGAAGCCAAAGACAGACGCACAAAACTACTGTGTTTGTATTAGCTTAGATATCAGTTGAACAGTTAACATGAATAGTATTGAGAAATGACATCCAGTACAGAATTATAAACCAATAAATAATTGTGTTTCATCAATCACTACCCTATTATTGGAGAACCAAATCTCATCACTTGTATCTTTGTGCAGGTGTTTTAACCAGGTTCACACCCAGGTTCTGTGAATGAAAGTTCACAAACTTCCCAGCAATTTTCTGTTGTGTTGTGGAAGCAACAAAAAGGAATGCTGATGGCCATCAAGAGAAACAGAAAAAAGGCTATAATTAAATTTCTAATTCTAGACTATTTCCTTCCAATTCAGTATCTTGAACCAAAAAAAGTCCTTATGTGCAATTGCATGTGTATTGAATTATGGTTTTATTTCTAAAGCAAATGTCAAATGCCCTTTAGCTCTGTGCAATATAGGCACGACATGGTAAGAACAGACTGAACAAGAAGTTGGAATAGTTTAGCTTAAGGAACATTTTTTCTTGCATAATCTTTTGCCAGTAGTGAGTTTATCAAATTCTCTGTCTCTTAGATTCTTAATTTGCAAGTGAAGTTGTTAAGCCAAATAATTTGAAAATCCTAACATGTCTTCTACTTTTGAGTCTTTTTATTGCTGAATTTCAATGTTGTTTATGCTTCTTTTATGCTAACAGGAAAATATAATTTTCCATAAAAAATGTTTATGATCAAAAGGAGGTTTTCTAAACTGTCCTTCAAAGCATTAATACAATTAATCTATTTTATATATATATATATATATATATATATATATATATATCAGTCAAAACATTATAAAGACTGTCAACAGTGCCAAATATCCAGTGATTCTTACTTTGTGTAAAAGCAGTTTGAAGTATTTTAAACACATTCACTCAGCTAAACCAGTCAAGCATATCAGAAAGTTTCTTTTGATCACCAATGCTATTAGGGGACACACAAGGGATGTTAGTTTGATATTCGTATTGACTGTATTTATGAGGTTGGGCATTGTCATATTTACTGAATACACTGGACATATCTGCATACTGCCATGAGGTTATTTGGAAACTTCTGCATCCTGAGATTTTCAAGTATATCTCAAACAGAATTCCCTAAACTTGGTAAGTCCACTCCTCTGAAGACTAAAACTTACTTCTTCAAATGGCTATATCTATTTATGGATCAGGGCCATTAGATTCTGTACATTGTTCACCTTTGTTTCTCAAATAGAAATGTGGAGAGGCTAGTAGAAGAGTTTTATGTTGATATTTACTAATGTGTGGTACTTAAAAATTATTTTGTTGTAGGAAGGAGCTGTACCTACCAGAATCCTGAAAGAGTGGACAGTACAACTTCATTTATAGTTTGTGAACTGACTGAGAGTACACAATTCACTTGTATTTATGTAAGACACTTCCATTAATGAGATTAATTTTTAAATATACGAAATAATCATAGTTATATTCTCAAATTATCAATATAAGAAATTTGGGGATAATTAATACTAAGGATGTTTGAAAAAGGCATATATAAGTCTACTATTTTATAAACTTTATACATATACACCACACACACATGAGAGAGAGAGAGAGAGAGAGAGAGAGAGAGAGAGAGAGAGAGAGAGAAACAGGCAGACACACATATACACACACACACGCATGCACACACATGCACACACTAATTAAATAGAGCTACCTACAAAACTACAAAAAAGAATAAACCTCATAAAACCCACAAGTTGCCAAAGAAGGAGCCCAGTGTCAGGTGTAGAATCCCTTACTTCCAATTGTTGGTCAGGAGGTCCCAAAGACCAAGACAATGCAGGCTGTTGCCATAGTTCCTGGTTGCCCACCAGAACATGACGGTAAGCCCCATTGCTTAAGACAGTAGACACCTTGTCACATGACTTGGACAAATCAAGCTGGGACTGACTTGGAAGCTTCCTCCACTAGATTCCAAGGTGCCAAAAAAGCACTCTGCATGCTCTTGGGCATGGGGAGAGAAATGCCATCAACAGTCATCAACAGTTTTACAAAACTATGATCCTGTTAGCTACAGTAATGACTGGCCTGGCATGATATACTCATAGTTACATAGTGGTGTAATTATTTTTATAAAGATATTCAATCATTTTCTGTGATTGGATTTAGGACCTGCTCCCCAGGAGAAATATATATATATATATATATATATATATAGATATAGATAGATAGATAGATAGATAGATAGATAGATAGATAGATAGATAGAATGAATGGGAATGAGAATGAATAAATCATCAAGAGCCAGCACTGAGGAGAGACGTGGGGTGAAATGGTGTCTTCTGAATGTGACAGAACGGCAGTATTCTGAGTTCAGACTCATAGCCACTGTAGAGGTTTGCATGAGACCTGAATAGGATCAAGTCAGTCAGCAGCCCAGCATGCGTGATGGAGGGGCTCATGAGCCTGACTGAGAAGCTCCTGACAGTAGATGTCAGAGGAAGGAGAGTCAATTTTCTATAGGGTTATTTTCCCTCCTAGATAGACTATGTTCCTTTGCATGATTGTATCCCTACTAGCTGACTCGGTGGGTTATTTGAAAGAACAAAGATGCCAGACATTTGGTAGCAGAATATAGTGGAAGATATATGTATATCATGAAATTATCAAATAATAATAGAAATTAAAATAATCCATTTTGTATATGACTAACTTTTTCCTGGGTTAGCTAATCATATTGTGTATTTAAGACTTTAAGTAAATTTACTAATAATGCAAGAGACGATTCACACAGGAATAAGAGCAAATTATTATGGAAATTTATGGCATGTATAATACCAGCCTTATCAGAGGAAAAATATTTTCAGAAAAATAATAATATCATGATTTTATATTAGGTATGAGATAGGAAGATTTATTATTAGAAATAAAAATGCACAACATGCATAATATTAGCCAAAATTCCACTTTCATATCAGGGTATTTTGTGTTTTTGTTTATTTAAATACTTATTGAAAATTGAACAATGTACTACTAGCATTTTTTTATACCTAATAGTAAACATCTTCAAACTTCCATAAACTTAGTAGTATTAGTCTTGTTTTATTGATGAACAAACAGGCCTGAATAGCAAGTTCATGTTCTCAAACTGCATACCTAATGAATAGGCGAGCCAAATTTTTAGTCCTAATTGGTCTTATTCCATAGTCTATACATCATTTACTAAAATGTATTGCTTGCTTTCTAATTTTAACAAATAATTAGAAAATATTAAAAATTAACCAATTAGATAAAAGGCAGACTTATGGAAGGAATTTGCAAGAATCGGCCCACATTTAGGATCTTACAATTCTTAAAGAGCTCACGTTCTAATTACATTCCCAGTTTCTCCTTAAATAGCAATCACTGTTGGATCTAGCTTTATTTTTTTCCTATTTTTATTGTTTGAAAATATCATACACATATATCTTGAACTTTGGCAAAATGCAACCTCCTTTTCCTCCCTCCGTGCCTCCCACCAAGCTATCCTACCACTTCCCATCCCAACCTCATGCACTCTCCATTGCTTTAAAGCCAGTGAGTCCACTTAGTGCTACCTGTGTGTACATGTGTGTAAGACAATCCACTGAATCCTAGATAGCTTCTCAGAGGTCACATGCTAGAGAAAACTGATTCTTAGATCCCCAGAAGATATCAATTACCAATAGCTCTTCTGCTAGGGGTGAGGCTTCATTAGCTCCTCCCACACCCACGGTAGGATTATGGCTAACTTGCTTTTGTGCAAACATAGTTGCTTTGAATTCATGTGAACAACTGCACTGTCAGGTAGATAATCTCAGAGCATATATATAGCTAAAATTTAACCTGATTGTGATAACTTTTAATGAGTATCTATGTACATATACATATATATTTACTTCTATATGTTTGTATATTTATTTGCATGCATATATTTACACACATGTATAATTTATATGTGTATATTTATATCTGAGAATATTTTATAGATATGTACATATTTTCACATGCATATATCTACATGTATGTATATTATATATATATATATATTTACAGATATCTGTATGTATGAATGTACTTATACCTGTCTATGTTTTGCTTGTATATGTATATTTTACATGTATATATATATAAACATATATATGTGTACATATATTTGTGTTTATGTATCTTCTAAATATCTGAATGTATATAGATATCTGATACTTTCACACTTATGTGTGTATATATATCATATATGTATGTATATTTATGTATGTGTATACATATATATACATGTGCAAATATGTATTATATATGTATATCTGTATATAGAGAACAAACTCTACCTCACGCCTTCTACACTAGCATGATAAATAATAGATTTATAGGACTAGAGACTTGCTATAATGATATGCAAATATAGGCATATTTGCATATATATATATATATATATATATATATATATATATATAGAGAGAGAGAGAGAGAGAGAGAGATGAAGAACAGAAATTTAGTGTTAAAAGGAGCAAGTAACACACTTTTTGCATGTGTGTAAAAACAGGCAGCTGACCTAGCATATTTTAAGAACTGGCTTGAAGAACGAAAAACTACTTTGCATCTTGGGCTATGTAGAATGAAATCACAACAGAGTACTAAGAGCTGTCATGGGTTTTGCTTTATCTTAGTCTATTTTGTTAAAAAAATAAAATACCTTACTACAAAAATGAATGTAACCCAATTTTCCTGTGAAGGTTTCTATTTTGAGTACTTTAATCAGCATAAAGCAGTATAAGCAAATATTTTTTATAAAGTTTAGTTAGTTAACAAGAACATATTTATTGATTTTGTATTATTCCCTTTTAATCCATTATGTAAGTTATAGCCAAAAACTTTTATACTTAGAATCTCAGTATTTCAACAAACAGTTCTGCTGCGGGGCTATGGAAGATAGGTCAGTTAGCAAAATGCTCACTTTGTAAACTTGAGAACCTGAGTTCAAAGCCCAGAATCCATACCAAGTCAAACACGATGGTAGACTACTGTAATACTAGCCCTAGGGAGTTGGAGACAGAAAAATACCTAGACGTGCTGGCTATCTTGCCCAACCTATTGGGTAAGCTTTAGGCCAATGAGAGACTCTGCTTTAAAAAATGAGATGAGAAGGGACTGAAGGAGCTGAGGGAGTCTGCAGCCCCATGGAGGGAGCAACAGTGTCAACTGGCCTGACCACCCCCCCCCCCCCGGTCTTCCTGGAGGCTGGACCACCAACCAAAGAATACACATGGAGGGACCTGTGGTTCAGACTACATATGTGGCAGAGGAGGGCCTTGTTGGCCATCAGGGGGAGGAGAGGCCCTTGGGCCTGAGGGTGTTAGAGGCCCCAGTAAAGGGGAATGTCAAGGTGGGAATATGGGAGTGTGTGGGCGGGTGGGTGGGAGGTGGAACTCCCTCATAGAGATGGGGGAGGGGGAAGGGATAGGTGGTCTCCAAAGAGGAGACCTAGAAAGGGGGAAACATTGGAAATGTAAATAAAGTATCAAAAATCAAAAATCAAAAATAAAATAAAAAAAATAAAAAATAAATAAAAATGAGATGAGAACCAGTAGAATTAATAATTCTATCTAGTCTATAAAAAAGACACACAGTTCAGGTATTTTTATTTACAAGTCATAAACCCAGATTGGGTAGGTTTGGAGCTATTGTAACTTATTTCTCAGCCACAATGTCCCTTGTTACTTGCTGTATTTCCTGGCCACATGCTCATGACCCATCTCCTCTCCTGGCCTCCTCCACCTCCGTGTCCTTTCTTTTCTCTTGCTAGCTGCAACCTCCTCACTTGAGTCTCAAGTCCCACCTTTTCCCTCTACTGTTCAATCACAGGCTTTAATGACCAGTTAAATGGGGAGTGAGGTTTTCAAAGTATCACTTGGTATATGGGAGGATCCAGGGGAAACCAGATCTTGATAGGAAGTATTTATCATTAGACTACAAGCAGCATCAGACCAACCCACTGTAACTAACTGTAGATCTTCACCTTTCCCTTATCTCTTCCAAAATGAATCCCCAGTCTAACACCAGCCTTGTAATAGGCTGTCTGCTGTAGCTTCTCTTTTCTACCTTCTATTGATATATAAATTAGAAGATTTTTGCATATCATGCCAAACTGTGGTCCGTAAATCAATGAATCTGCCTAACCAAATTAGGCAAATGTTAATATACTGAATGCTAATGTCTCAAACATTAATATACTTAACATTAATATAGTGAAACTTTATGAGTTTAGTGTCACTCACATGACCAACAGTCTTTAGTAAAGTTCCTTTTAGAGTACACAAATATTTTAGAAAAATTATTACATACAATTCTCTATGAATTCATTGTGTTTCTATACAGAGACAGAAAGCCCTGACATCTGGCCACCATTTCCAGAATAATTTGCCAGGGAACCAAACACCCTTGAAAGGTAAAGTTAACATCTTTGCCCAGAGTGAAGATCAGACATACATCCTGCCCATTACGAAGTATTCAGGTCCCTTGTGTTCCTCTGCTATAGGACAATGCACTACATTTACACGAAGTCTTCCTTCATAAGGATTGTGAAAATCAAGGCTCAGAAAACAAAGCAAAATGTTAAGACTCTTCTGCAATGATTCTCAACTTTCCCAGTGCTGAGACCCTTTCATGTAGTTTCTCAACCCATAAACCTCAACCATAAAATCATTTTTGTTGCCACTTCATAGCTGTAATGAATTGTACTTTTATGAATTGTAATGTAAATGTGTTTTCTGATGGACTGATGCAACCCAGTTAAAAGGTCATTTGAGCTCCAAGGGGGTCACAACTCACAGGTTGAGAACCATTGCTTTTTTGTATGAGAAATAAATGTTAATAATCTCTGATCTATGAGTTTCATGTCTTATACCAATAGGAATAAAATCTGTATGCTAACTTGCCATTTTTCAATAATGTAAAATCTCATAACCTTCACAATTTCCAATGAATCTATTTAAAATTTCACCAGTAAATATTTTCCTTTGATAATCACTGATATTTCTGGACATATGTAGGATTCAATTTATTTGTCTGGACTGGGTAGAGAACAATGAAAATGCTTACAATGTGACTACTAATGAATACATTTCATAAAGATCTTGTGGATATTAAGATTAATAAATCATTTACATGAAATGAATACAGTTTGAAACAGGTACTTTAAACCATTAATTTGATCCCACATAGACACCTAATCTTTAGTTTTGATACACTTTTATGAAGAGATAATTTTTCGATTAAACATGTCTTTTCAAGTAATATTTTCATTTTATGGAAGAATTTGAAAACATTTTCCCAATATTATGTGTACAGATGGTTTAAGACAAAATGACATAGTAGACTGCCTTAAAGTTTTAATTCCTATAATGTTTCATGAACTTTCAAACACTAACAAGTACTTGGCGAAAGAGTTAACTACATTATGATATTGAACAAAAGTTCTCAACTACAGAATTTCACAAATGACTGATAATTCACACCTTCTTCATAATTTACTGCTTTGGGAAAAAAATTACTCTCTGGTCTCTCAATAATTAGCTCCTGCTGTCGAAGCTTCAGTTACAATATGGTTTTAAAAGATGCAAAATGTCAAGAACCGTGTAGTCTGATAAATACAGATGACATTTAAAGGAAAAGTAGGTAGTGCCTATAAAAGAAGAAGAAAATTGTCATGTGTGCCATGCTAATACAGCACCTTATGACACATTCATATAATTACTGACTTTTCATGTGACTGATGGCCTTTTGTTGTAAGAGTGATAGAACTGAACTGACTGGTTTTGTGTGTCAAGGTGACACAAACTGGAGTCTTCAGAAAAAGAGCCTAAGTTGAAAAAAAATGCCTCTATGAGATCCATCTATAAGGCATTTTCTTAATTAGAGAATAATGGGGTAGGGCCCAACCTACTATGGGCAGTACCATCCCTGGACTGGTGGTCCTGGGTTCTGTAAGAAAGCTGAGCAAGCCATGGGAAGCAAGCCGGTAAGCAGCACCCCTCCAAGGACTATGCATCAGCTCCTGCCTCCAGGATCATTCCCTTTGAGTTCATTTCTTGACTTCCTTCAATAATGGAAGAGCTAGGGGTAGGACTGAAGGATCTGAAGGGAATTGCAGCCTCATAAGAACAATATCAACTATCTGGGCCTCCCAGAGCTCCCAGGGACTAAACCATCAACCAAAGAGGTGGGAGCCAGGACTTCAGGTACATATGTAGAAGAGGATGGCCTTATCTGACATCAATGGGAGGGGAGGGAGGCTTGATGCCCCAATGTAGAGGGATTCTAGAGGGGTGAGGTGGGAGTGGGTGAACGGATGGAAGAGTACCCTCAGAGAGGCAAAGGGGAGGGGTAGGAGGATAGGATGGGGGTTGATGGGGGTTAACTGGGAAGGGGCATATCATTTGAAATGTAAATGAATAAAATGATTAATAAAAAATAATGAATACCAACATGGAAGTACAATCTGAATCAACCCTTCTCTTTCCAACTTGCTTCTTGGTCATTGTGTCGCACTGCACCAAAAAAAACTCTAACTAATAAACCTGTAGTACTCTAGTACGTAAGTACAAGAGAAAAGTAGTAAGTTTAAAAGTACTAGATTAGATGGAAAAATACAGTATTTTAAATAAAAATTTGTGTCCTGAAACCTTAGTTGCTCTAGAGAACAGAACACTGAGCCAACAAGAAGTGATCTGAGCTTTAGGAAATACTAAGTTTGTCCTGAAAGTTTGGGGGGAATTCTTGCTTTTAGCTATTAGCTCTTTCCTATTAGCTATTAGCTTTTCCTCTTTGCAGGCTTGCTCTTCTTGGAATGGCAATGCTTCACTTGTGGTTTCCCCGTCATTGCATCTAGGAAGCACATGACTTAATTGTCTCACTGTTACCAGGCAGAGAGTTTTGTCTCAGGTTGAATCACACCTCAAGTTTTCCCCATAAGACCACACCAGTTCTTCCTTCCCTCTCCTCCTTCCAAAACTTCCCACGTATCTCATATGACCCTTTTTTTCATTAATTGTCATTACATTCTGCTTTAGCATTTTATTTTTTCTATTTTTAATTGGTTATTTTATTTATTTACATTTCACATGTTATCCCCCTTCCCAGTTTCCCCTCCGTAAACCCTGTATCCCTTCCCCCCCCCCCCCCCCCGCCTCTATGAGGGTGATCCCCCACCCGCCTACCCACTCCTGCCTCAGCACCCAGCATTCCCCTACCCTGGGTCATCGAGCCTCCACAGGACCCAGGGCCTACCCTCCTAGTGATGCCAAATAAGGCCATCCTCTGCTACATATCCAGTTGGAGCCATGGGTCCCCCATGTGCACTCTTTGGTTGGTAGTTTAGTCCCTGGGAAATTTGGGGGGGTCTGGTTGTTTGATGTGGTTGTTCTTCCTACAACCCCATAGGAAGAACATTCTGTTTTAAATCTCTGTAAACGACCTTGTGCTTTGAGTTAGTGCTAGAATGAGTGAAAACTTTTGATGCTACTGGGAGGTCATAAGTATACTTGGCATATAAAAAGAACATTTGGAGGATCAGAGGGGACAATACTATGATCTGAATTATGTCTCCTTAAACTCATATGCTGAAAACCATAACTCCCAAATATATTTAAAGATAAGGTCTTTATGAGGAACATTAAGTGGGACCAATATCATGAGGGGGCCCTAATTCAGAATGACTTTTGTCATCACGAGAGGTACCCGGAGTACAAATGAGCACAGAGGAAGGACTTTGTTAGCGTGCAGGAAGGAATCAATCAGCCATCTCAAGCCTAGATGACTGCCCTCAGTAGAAAATGCACCGGTCATTCAACACCTTTATCTTCAAGTGTGGATCTCAAAAACTATGAGTGAATGACTGTCTGTTTATTAAGATATACAAACTATAATACTTTTCTATAGCACCCTGGGCAGTTCAATAAAACCCTTAAAAGTTTTCTTAGCCATTTAGTAGCCCCTCTTTCCCCATTCAACCAATTGCCAGAGGAACAAAGGGTTGTCTTATAATATGAGAATTTGTATTTTCTAAAATTTTGTACAAATTAAATGATACAAAATCATCTCTTTCTTTGCCTGGATTCTTTCATTAAACTTATTTTTACATTTATCCAAATTTAAACTATGAACCAATAATTTATATAATTTATTATACACAATCCATGTTGTATATAATAATATATCAATTCATTATATATGAATTTATATTTATTTTCTGTGCTATTTCCTGTTTTTTAATATGGCTTAAATTTTATTTATATGACAATCCTATTAGTAATAACATCATAAATTTGAATATTTAAGGATAAATATGGAAAGAATATGATGGATCTGAGTTTTAAAAGATTACTGAGATAATACTTGAATAGAGGAATCTATTTCCTCCTGGGATGACCAGTCAATATTTAGCTGCATGTTATCTCCAAGTGAAATATAAAAATATAACTGAAGAGGAAATTTGGCAGAGATTGGATTTCTCAACTTCGTAGGAAAACACAAAGAACTTGAATAGTAAACACGTTGAACAAAGTAAGACAATTAACACTCCCTAACTTTTTCAAATCTATTATAAACGAGACTGTGAGATACCATATATAGATGAACCAGCAATTTCAAATAAATTATAAACAGAACAGTAAGATACAATATCATTTTATCCCATTCATCATATAACTATTAACTCAAAATCAAGCATAGACATAATTGTAACTTAAACATATGAAATTCTAAGAAAAAATTAAAATACAGAAAAGGAGAAAGCCTATGTATTTTTTGTATGCCCAAACTTTCTTCTAAAACTGAATTGAGAAGATTCTGGGCCCTGTAATGTTTCTTCTCATTATATCATAAATAACTTAGCAAATTGTTACTGTCCTAGCTATGTATAAAATGAACTGACTTAGATTTAATGTATACACACACACACACACTCACAAATATATATACACATAAATATATCAAGTGATAAATATATATTAATATAACATATTATAATATATCTGAGAAATATTTAAGCAAATATATGTATTTGCTTATACAGTATACACATATATAAACAATGTATGCATATATAGTATACAATATACACATAAATGTATATATGCATTAATATTTCATATGTCTATGTATATATATTTATATGTGTATAGACAGAGTTCTTTTGCTTAAACAGTCCTCAGATATACCACAATGGGTTATACAAACAGAGAAGCAAAAGATTATTTTCTTTACAGTATACACCTAGTTATGATAGTTACAATGTGCTCCTCTAAGCAACCTTTTGCAGAAAGTAGTGTTATTTTTGATATATGAAGACATGGATGGGTGGGTGGATGGATGGATGGATGGATGGACAGAGTGAACTGCCCAATGTCACTTAGGTAAAAACATGGCTGTAATTGCAAGTCAATTTCACCATCAACTCCTCTGACTCTAACTCAAGATCAAGCAACTCCATCATTGTACCACATGCCCTTGTTTTTGTTTTAACTTCTCATTTTTCAAGGGCAAAAGCCTAACAAACAAAATTTATTGATGTATGGTGTGCTTTATACTCAGATCATGCTGGGGGAGAGATGACAAGGGATTTTTTTTAATTTAAATTTTTTTAGATAAGAATTTCTTAATAAATTATTCTATTTATTTACATCCCAAATGTTGCCCCTCTTCCTCTCAGATTTCTCCACCCCATCACCTTTGCCTCTGAGAGGGTGGCTCCGATCCCCCGCTAGCATCCTCCTTCTCTGGGGCATCAAGTCTTTACAGGATCAGGTGCATCCTCTTGCACTGAGGCCAGACAAGGCATCCTCTGTCACACATGTGCCAGAGGCCTTGGACCAGCCTGTGTATGCTCTTTGACTAGTGGCTCAGCTTCTGGAGCTCCCTGGGGTCCAGGTTAGGTGACATGGTTGGTCTTCCTACGCCATCCCCTTCAGTTCCTTCAATCCTTTCTTACATGAGATAGCTAACAAGACAGATTGATAAGAAGAAATATATAAAAAAAATACCAAGAAAAGGCATATTACAAGAACAACTGTGTGACAAAATAATTCTTTGACAAGAGAGGACCTGAGAGAATACATGGGAATAGGGATTTTTGTTTATTTGTTGTTTGTTTTTAATTAAAAATGAAATTTGACTCAAGTTATAAGACGGAGAGTGTAGAAATGGCACATATGGGCAGAGATTATTATGTACATTTAAAGTTTCTAATCTACAGTCAAAAGAGTTGCATTTCAGTCTGATAAAGGTGAGAAGGGTACAGCAATAGTGATCAATACATCTTTTAAGTAGGAAATACCAGTACCACAGTCTTTTGTTGTAGATATTCAAACAATGACAATTTGTCAAAATGCATGTTGAAGAGAAAAGGCTGAAACATTTCAGCAGGAGGAAGTTGGGAAAGTCCTTTCCCAAAGCTGTTTTGATCTCAGTCTTTCAGGCACACTCTGGACTGTTAGTTCTACTTGCCTGACTTATTGCCCGTACCATCGTAATAGGCATCTAGCATGGGGACAGACTGCGTTCTAATCCATTCTGCCATACGGCTATAAAACTCCTGTTATGTTCTCCCAAACACTTACCTGTTTATGTCACTCATTTGATTAGGTGACATAAGGCAACATTTTTCATGAATTCCATTATCATTTTGGTTGCATTCAAAGGTATTTAAAACAGGTTTATTTTTAATTATTTTTTGGAGAATTTTACATATGATACTATATTTACATAATTTCTACCCACCTGGCTCCTTCTGTGTCACCCCTATTACCTTTCAAATTATTTAGCTATTCTTTAATTTTAATTATACACACACACACACACACACACACACACACACTCTGCTGAGTCAATTTAGAGTTGCATATATATGATATATTTATTACTGTTCCATTGTTCCATACACACACACACACACACACACACACACACACACACACACACACACACACACACACACAGATATCTCAAACGTGATCTTTTGTGATCAAATAATCTTAAGGAGGCTCATACCTGGAGAAGATTGATTCTCCCTTTCTTAGCAGCCATTAATTGTCTATAGGATGGGGTTCTATGAAATTGCCCCACCTGTTTTGATCTATCAGGTGATGTCATTATGCAGGTCTTCTCTAGCTGAACATACTGTTGATATTCCATAAGAACAGTGTCCTTGACAAGTCTAAAGACATTATCTAGCAGCAGTTGTTCTGTTCATCTGGCTCTTAAAAGTTTTCAACTTCTTATTCTGCCATATTTCCATCATGAGCCTCAGATGGATGAGTTATTTGGTAGATATATCAATCAGGGTTGAGTACCCCATGATCAGTTGTCTTCTGCACGTTCACCAGTTGTGAATATTGTAATCGGCTCCATCTACTGCCAAAAGAAGTTCCCTTAAAAACACGCAAGAGCTACACTTATCTGTGGGTATAAGGCTAAATGTTTAGAATGAAATGAGATTCTATACTGGTTTAGCAAAATGGCAGTAGCAGCTTGTCCTCTAGGATTCCTAACCTCATTATTCACCAGCTATGCATATTTGGCTAAGTTTATGGTGCCAGGCATGAACTCCTTCTATTGAATGGGCCTTAACTGCAATTAGAGAGCTGTTGGTTACCACCAAGTTATTAGTGCCACTGTTGCACCCTTGGGGTATCTTGCTGGGCTGTCATTACTGTGGTCCTTATGCTTACAGACTATTAGTCCTAGTTATTACTTTTCTCCTTTAATAGCTTGTATACGATCCTCCAATGTTATCTGAGTTTGTCGTCAGAGAGGACGTGTCTATGTCAATTCCAGCTCAATTTTTCCAAGTGCTGTGTCTGAAGCGTTTGGTGCCTTCAGCAATCAGGTCTTACCTTCAAATTCTTGGAAGCAAACAACAACAATGGCAATAGTCTTCATTTTTTATTTAAGTTTCTTGGACTGCCCAAACCAGATTGAAGCCATGTTTCCTATGCTTTGTGTGTGGATCTTAAGACAGTTTGATAGTCAAATATACTTAGGAAACATTGGCTTTAAAAGCTATACATATTTATGAGAACATTCTAGAATCACAAAGTGCTGGCATATGGAAAGTCTACTGATAGATGGGATGAATGAAAAAACATGCACAGACTCTGATACCCTAACGAGTATGCTGACAGGAAGTGGGGGCAAAACTCCCTTCATTTCTATGACAACTCTTCAGTCTGATCAGTTTGGGGGAAGGTTCTTCCTGAAGTCCCACTTTTGTATCTCTGGGCTTCAAACAGTGACCTGGGTATATTTTCCCACATTGAATATAGATGTTTCTTTCTTGCCAGAGACATATGTGATTTGTGTTGCTTCAAAATGTACTTACTTCATCAACATAAATCTTAGTGCTAAATTTTTCTAGAATATCCAAATTTTTATGTTCTCTTTCAGATATTGTTTGATTTCAAGTATCATTCATTCACTGTGTCTTTGAAGGTGTTTTCTAAATATAATTGTGGATTGAATCTTTGCTTCCTGGTCTTGATATCAGCTATGTCATTATCTATGGTGACCAAGGCACACTTGTCTTAATATAATATTTTTATGATTTATTATTGCAGATGAGAGGCATGAATGGCAGCCCTGGCTGCTACACGCAGTGAACAGATTTTGTGCTGAACAGATTTTTATACTGGATTAAAAGTGAAATTCATTTTTAACTTTTTAAATTAGCCTGTAGAGTTATATGTGTCGCTATAGAATCTTCATAAACTTTTTTTAAAATTGCTTTTTCCTCACACCCGTACTCCATCTTTCCCCTTTCTCTCCTACATAGAAGCTCTCAATCTACTTTCAAGTCATACATATTCTGTTACTGTCTTTTTCTCTCCCCAACCTCAAGAGTTCTTCCCCTTCATGATTCCCTTTACAGTTTCATGAACTATATTATATCATATGAATACAAATGAAAAACCTAAATCCTAGGATTTGAATATGAGAGAAAACATGCATCTGCCTTTTAGAGTCTGAGCTATTTTATGTAATATTTCCCACTCCATCTATTTTCTGCAAGCATCATTACATTATTTTTCTTTATAGATGAATAAAATTCTGTTTCCATATGTCTATTTTCTTTATCTATTCATCTATTGATGAGCAATTAACTGCTTCACCCTACTAGATATTGTGAATTGTGTATGTGCAAGCATCCCTGTAGTAAGTCTTTGAGTTCTCTGGATATACGTAGAGCAGTGATATTGCTGGGTCATGTGCTATAGTTGCCGTTTAAGTTTTTCCCCAGAAAATTCAATACTGACTTCAAAAATGGTGACATCTGTTCACAAACCCACCAGGCTGATCTCAACACTTTGTTCAGCTTGAATAAACTTCAGATAGGCTCCTGATAAGTCTCAACATAGCCACTATACAAGCAGATGTCTAAGCCCCAGAAGTTCTTTATTTCTCTAGAGCATTAACTTTAAAACACTTCTTAGAATTCCTGTCTCTGCCCCTGTGAAATTTAAATCTTTTTAAAAGCTCTTTGCCACGTTTGTGACTCATGTCTGAAGTACTCAGAACCTGGGAGCCATCCCTTTGAAATGTTCAGATCAAAGAGCTCAGCATCCTTCACCCCAGTCTGAGTAGGAACAGGTGCATAGCTTTCTTTGCTCCAAGGTGTATAGCTGTATCCTGATAAAGCACTGGCACAAACAGGACCTATGGTCATTCTGCTTCTCTTCAGTAAAGTGCTATTCATACTGTACTCTGAACTTTCTTGCTCACTACAGTAGACCTGAATAAGGTCCTCCTTACATCCCTTGTCGTTAACTTTGTCCACTGCAAGTTTTCCATCAATAGCCAACATTTCATTTCTCTCTTTTCTGTATTACTATATAAGAATTCTCAAATCTTTCTAGCATGCCACTGAATGACCACTAAGAATGTAATTTTATTATTTTCAATATTGTTAAAAGTAACTACATTTGTAGTTACTTTTCCAAATAATCATTTCTATGACCTTTTTTGAGTGTGTATGCATGCTAGTGTGTGTTTGTGTTTGTAGGCAGGTGGATGAACATATATGTGGTACCTGGCTGTGTTCAGGCTCCAAAGTTCTGCCTTTCTTCCCTTTTAGTACTTCAAGACTGTAAGAGTGGGGCACTACACCAAGATATGGGTGCTAGATTGTATTCAGTTCCTTTAGCTTCCTCAGTATCCATTGTACTGTGTGAGCCATCTCCTTAGCCATGAATCTTCTCTTTCATTTTCCTAATTTTTTCTGAAAAGGTAAGTCAATCATTTTTGTTAAATACCAGAAAGCAATACTGGTTTATTTTATACAATTTTACCTTCTTTCTTCTTTTACCTTCTTCTGTGTGTGTGTGTGTGTGTGTGTGTGTGTGTGTGTATGTGGACATTTGCATAGGGTTAATACTTTGTTATTAGTCGTTATTTCACGGTAGACGGTCCATTGGAGTCCATAGGTATTCTCAATACTGTATATAAGTACCATCGGGCTTTTCTTCTCCCCATGCTACTACTTTTATATTTTACATGTTATGATTAAGTATTATGTATTATTTTATCCTTTGTTGGGTATATCATTTAGCACTTTAGAAGGGTAAGTCCTAAGAACAGATGTCTATACTTGTTACTTATGTAACATTGACATAAAACATCATGACCATGTAACCCACAGAAAAGCTTATTTTTTATTATGTTTCCAGAATAAATGTCTATAAGGCTAGGTAGTAGGGCAGCAAGTCTTAGACACAGCTGAAAGCTTAGGAAGCTGAGGACTCATATCTTAAATGAAGCAGAAAACACTAACTAGAAGAGGCACTGAGAGTTTAAACACTTAAGACCTACCTTCAATGACACACTTCCTTCAACAAGGACACACTTCCAAACCTCACTACCTAGCACCACCAACTGGATACCAAGGATTTAAATATCCAATATTGCGGAGGTTACTTTTCATTTAAACCACTTTGGGCAGTAAAGCAGAAGACTTCCTGCCCATTTCTGCTGTAAGTTTTTTTGCATTTCAACTCCCATGGTATGTTGGAACAATAGTGGTGAGTATGTCAGGGTGGGTCTTCCATTGCCAGGTTTAGAGCAATCGATACTAACCTTAGGAAAAGTTTTGCACAATATGAGTATCTGTGACTCAGAGGACTGTGTCATTGGATTTATAAACCCAGAATTTCTTTGTCGATCTAAAATGCTCCACTGGTGATTCCCTTGCCTCTTCTGTGACCCAGTTCCTTAAAACCATGGTTATTTGATACAACCAGAATCCCTTGCTCAGCCTAATTACTCTTTCTGTTTTGTAGAATGAGAATAAATCAACAGACCATCTCCTACTGTTGACACTATAGAGTAATCTTTAGAATGTATCTTTTAAAAAACTTTTCAATATTTAATATTAGAGGTAGTATTTACTATTTTATACAGTTCTTTATCAAGATTTAAATTTTATACTATATAGCAGATACCTTTCCAGGGTTCAAATACAGCTTTGGTGCTATGTTTTAATTTTAATTTATATGTGGTTTACATCCAATTTGGTTGTGTTGTCCTTTTAAAGAATTCAACAGAGATTAGTGCATTATCTACTTTGCCAAGTTCCTTGAAAGTCTTTCCCAATTTGCATTGAAATCACATTCAAATTGTCTTTGTGCAACAAATAAAACATTTGATCAATTCATTGGAGACGCGATTAACACCCATTTGCCTAATCTCACTACTAATTTGACAGGTTAGGATCCTAACTGGTCTCTCTGCTCCAGATCTTGTTTTCTTTTTCAGCTTATTTTCAGCAGAGCAGCCAGAAGTATTCTGTTAAATTAAAGTTAGATCATGTCATTTCTCTCCTTGGAACCCTTTAGCGCCTTCCAATTTTCACGGACCAAACAAACAAACAACAAAAATCGAAGTTCTTATTACAAATAGCAATGTTCTTCATGGTCTTTGGCTTTCTTTTTCTTCTCTGACATAATCCCTTAACACTTTTGTCGTCTAAACCACAGCAGCTGAGCCTTCCTGACTCAGAGTTGTCATTCATAACTAAGAACATTACCCTGGAGTCTTTTTCAGCGAGCCCACTGAGGGGAAGTGCCCTCCAAACTGAGAAGACTTCCTTGATTATCCTAGCCAAACAGTAGGCATTCCACCACAAATCAAGATTCTTAAATTTCATTCTTATCACCAGCAATAGACTATTTTATTCATTTGCCTTACTTATTATCTTACCCATGCAACTATAAGTAAATAGACAGACAAGGCCTTTGCTGCTTTGCTCTCTTCTGCATCTCCAAAGCATACACTCACCTGGCTCTTATGGGCTGAATATTTAAGTTAGTCTCAAGTTTACATGGTGATATTCTACCTCTCAGGGTCACGGTATTAGTAGTTAATGCCTTTGGGAAGTTACAATGTTTCAGTTAAATCTTGGAAGTGTAAATTCCTGATGGAGTTAGTAGTATCTTCTTTTACTTTTTATCATCTTATTCATTTACATTTCAAATGCTGTCCCCCTTCTTGGTTTCCCCTCCACAAATCCCCCATCCCATCCCTCCTCTCCGCCCTTCTCCCTTTGCCCCTGTGATGGTGCTCCTCCAGCCATTCACCCACTCCTGCCTTACCACTTAATCATCCCCCTATGCTGGGGCATCGAGCTTCCACAGGACCAAAGGCCTCCTCTCCCATTGATGTCAGATAAGGCCTTCCTCTGCTGCATATGTAGCTGGAGCCATGGATCCCTCCATGTGTACTATTTGGTTGGTGGTTTAGTCCCTGGGAGCTTTGGGTGATCTGGTTGGCTGATATTATTCTTCCTATGGGGTTGTATTCTTTTTCAGCTCCTTCAATTCTTCTATTGGGGTCCCCAGGCCTAGTCTGGTGGTTTGCTGTGAGTGTCTGCATCTGTATTAGGCAGGTGCTGGCAGAACCTCTCAGTGGACATCCGTGCTAGGCTCCTGTCAGCAAGTGCTTCTTGGCATCAGTGATAGTGTTGGGGTTTGGTGTCTGCAGATGGGATGGATCCCTAGGTGGAGCGGTCTCTGGATGGCCTCTCCTTCAGTCTCAGCTCCATTTTTTGTCTGTCTTTCCTTTGGACAGGAACAATTCTAGGTTAAAATTTTTGAGATGGATGGGTGGCCACATCCCTCAATTGGGGGCCATGCCTATTTACTGGAGGTGGTCCCTACTGGTTCTATCTCCCCTTTGTTGCATATTTCAGCTAAAGTCATCCTAGTTGAGTCTTAGGAGCCTCTAGCTTCCCTGCAGTCTGGGACTTCCTAGTGACTACTCCTAGTTCCCCATCCTCCACTGCTACATATTTTTATCCAATTTCCTGACCCTCTGTACTTCTCCTCCCTTCCCTTCCCATACCTGATCCCATCCTACCTTTTTTCCTCCCCCTCATCTCTCCCTCCCAGGTCTCTCCCTCTCCTGTGATCTTTTTGTTCTTGGTTCTATGTAGGCTTGAAGCACACACATTTTGATCTTCTGTCTTCTTAAGCTTCATATGGCCTCTGAATTGTATCTTAGCTTCAACAAATCCTAGTACCCACAGCATGTCTTATAATTGCTCATATGTAATCTACAAGACGTTTATAAGAATAAAAATGCCTGCCTTAAAGAGCTAGTATAAGAATTGAATATGTTCATATATTAGCATATTTCGAATCATTCTTGATGTATATTCGATTCTTAATACTAGAAGCTGTGAAGCTCTTGGACTCATTTAGTATATATACATGCACACGCACGTGCGCACACACACACACACACACACACACACACAATGTGTGTGCCTGAAAGCAAACTATCCTGGTGTTATATTCGCTTTTGAGATAAAAAGAATCTTCTACATAATATCGATGCTATGATTTATCTTTTAGATTTCAAGGAATGAGTAATCTATTCTAACCTTCAATAATAAGCACCATCGATTCCTTTGATGCTTCCAAATCTCTCAAAGGTTATAACTATGTTCAGATGAATTAATCAAAACAAAAAAACTTTGTAGAGGATGAAGATATTGTGCCCATTCTTTGTTAAAATCACATAACTAGAGCATTAGAGTATGAAAGATGTAGGATTTTTTGTAATTCACCTTCATCCTTTTCTAATGAGCAAATTGAATCCTTAGAAAGATTTCCAAGTGTGTGTCCTATCTAACACACAATTCTTTGACCTTACTATTCCTACTACCTCAAGAAGAATTAACTCAAAGTAGCCCACTTTCTACTAGCTTAGAAAAAATTATCATATCTTTTCAACATGAGTAGGTCATTAAAATTCAATGTATGTGACAATACTCAAATGCTAGAGAGATCTCAAACATCACTATGGAAGTTGTCAAGTGACAGAACACACGTGCTTTACATAAACTTCCACATATTTCTGCATAAATATTGTCACATTTAACTCATCATAAGGACAGCTCACTACTTTTACAAATTAAAATTTTGCCCCTAGATATGGAACAAAATCTAAAATAAAATTGAAAGATGGTATTTTGTGATTGAAATGATAGACAGAATAGCATATGATTTCAACATTATAGGCATTTCATAACTGAAAATCACTCCATAAAACTGATTTTTCTTTATGTCAAGAATTTAACATTATGGTATCTCTGTGTTTATGAAAATTAATCACCCGAAGGCATAGTATATTATTTTGGGAAGAGATAGTATCTTAGAAGACTCGAGTTTTGTAATGATCATTTATTTCTAACACTGAGGGAGAAGCATCCCCAAGTGACACAATTAAGCTTGCAAAGCCCTTGTCTTCTTAAATATACAAGAACTTCGTTTCTGAATTTTATGCATCTAATTTCTCTCACTTCCTTTCTCTGCTCATGAATTTCTATCTGCTTGCATAACTTGATGTGCATAGCATGGCCATGTCTTTAGGCAACATGCTACTCATGTTTAGGAAATCGCTCTCACCCTTGTGAATGTTGGACGAGGGTATCTTTCAGGGGAAAGCTTGTCTCTTTATATTAGAATGGTGGGATACTAAATATTGCATAGCAGCCATTAGGTTATTTTAAGATGGCATTGTTTAAGTATTTATAATCCTATAAGAAACATTACAAATGAGGGAATGGTTGATTTCCAGATTCAATATTTATTTATTTATTTGTTTGTTTAAAAATTAGTAAACATCAATTTTTTTTTTACTGTACCTCAATTTATATTCAGGAATATCACCCTAAGAAATAATCAGTGTCAGATGTATATGTGTTGAAAAACATAGACATTTAGGAGTAGATATGATTTATATTTAGTAATAGCACTTATGGCAGTTGGTTAATTTTTTAAAAAGTTTCATTTTACATCAAGTAGATACAGGTGTACTTTATATTTAGTAATAGCATTTATCCTTGAACTTTGATTGAATCGCAGCTTCCACTCATCAGTTTCTTCCTAGATGAGCTGAGTGCATTGGGCCCATAGAGCTATTAGCTTTCATTGTAAGAGAGATGGAGATCAGTCCCTTCAGAATAGTGAATTAGCCTTGTAGCAAAGCTTTCTCCTGATTCCTCTTCACAATGAGACTCTTTTAACCAAGCTTTTTACTAATGTAACCGGAGAGTAAAGTGGCAGTCAGAAGAAGAAAATGAAATCTACTGAAATACAATGACTGAGGAGGTGTGGCTTTAGCCTCTCACAGTGTGCTGATCTGAAATGATTAATTCATAATGCTAAAGGTGGCCCTTCAGGTGTGCCTAGCAATATCTCTAAGTATTGAAGTGTAGTAGTTCTAAAATAGAAGTAAAGCTATCATTTTTTGAAAAGACTAAATACTTTATGTAAAAATATGTAATATTGGACACATTTCTATATCTCATAATATAATATTCCTCATCCTTCAAAACTTTAAAAATACCATGTGCTCAATAATTATCTTACACCACATTTTGTTACTTTAAATGATTTTTAAACCAAAAACTTAAAAAAATATGTGGTGCTTCTTGTTACATTAGGTTGAAAGTTAAGAATTGGAAAAGAGTTCAAATGATTTCTAACCTGGATATGTTTATCATTTGATGTTATAAACTATTTTTCTGAGATCATTAAGAATCTTGGCATTAATATGCCAAGATTATATTTATAAGAAAATTAAGGATACATGGAAAGATGCTAATAATATATAGCTGTTTAATAAAACAGGCATCAGCTCAGCCTGAGTAAGCTTAAGCAACTATGTTTTAAGGATGCTAAGGAGCCTTGAACATCCAGCTATGGTAACACAGTACCAGAGATGTGAAAGGATGCACCAAGACAAGTAAAGAAAAGCGGAGGTTGGAAAGGTAAAAGTGCAATCTATATTTTCTATATATAATATATTGCTTTGTTAACAGTACATCTGAACTATCCGCACACACATACATATCCCCCAAATGACATGAAGGAAGAAAAAGATGAATCACTCCAGCAAATTCTCAGGTTTGTGTTCAAAAGGATAGCATCAAAAGTACTGAAATTTTCTAAATTACCAATAGTAGGTTAACACCGTTTTGAAACTACAGTTATTCATAATTTCATAGTGAAATATATTCAATGACTAATATATTTAACAAAATATTTGAAATTGTTACACTGAAAAAAAAAAAAAAACCAAAAGTTGTATCATGGGTATTCTGAGCTTTTTTCCTAATATCCGCTTATCAGTGAGTGCATCCCATGTGTGTTCTTTTGTGACTGAGTTACCTCACTCAGGATATTTTCAAGTTCCATCCATTTGCCTACGAATTTCATGAAGTCATTGCTCTTAATAGCTGAGTAGTACTCCATTGTGTAAAGGTACCACATTTTCTGTATCCATTCCTCTGAGGGACATCTGGGTTCTTTCCAGGTTCTGACTATTATAAATAAGGCTGCTATGAACATAGTGGAGCATGTGTCCTTGTTATACGTTGCAGCATCTTTTGGCTATATGCCCAGGAGTGGTATAGCAACTTACAGACCCTATGAAGCTCAAGAAGGAATACCAAAGTGTGGATGTTTCAGTCCTACTTAGAAGAGGGAACAAAATAATCACCGGGAGATAGAGGGTGGGAAGGCCTTGGGAGGAAGAGAGGACGGGGAGAGGAAAGAAGGGGGCAGGATCAAGTGTGGGAGGAGACAGGGGAGATGTACAGAGGGTCAGGAAATTGAACAGAGTTGTGTAGCAATGGGGGATGGGGACCTGGGGGTAGCCAACAGAAAGTCACAGACTCCAGGAAAGCAAGAGGCTCCCAGGACCCATTGGAGATGACATTAGCTGAAATACCCAACAAAGGGGAGAGAGAACCTATAGAGACCATATGCAGAGGTTAGGCACAGCCCTCGCTTGAGGGATAGGGCCACCCACCCATCTCAAAAATAATAACCCAGAAGTGCTTCTGTCTAAAGGAAATACGGGGACAAAGTGTGGAGCAGAGAATGAAAGAAAGGCCATTTAGAGACTGCCCACCTGGGGATCCATCCCATATGCAGCCACCAAACCCAGACACTATTACTGATGCCAAGAAGTGCTTTCTGACAGCCGCCTGATATGGATGTCTCCTGAGAGGCTCTGCCAGAGACTTACTGATACAGATGCTCATGCTTACAGGCAAACATCGGACTGAGCATGGAGACCCCAATGGAGGAGTTAGGAGAAGGAATGAAGGAGCTGAAGGAGTCTGCAACCCCATGGAAGAACAACAATATCAACCAACCAGACCCCCTCAGAGCTCCCAGGGACTAAACCACCAACCAAAGAATACACATGAAGGAACCCATGGCTCCAGCTGTGTATGTAGCAGAGGATGGCCTTGTTGGGCATCAATGGGAGGAGCAGCCCTTTGTCCTGTAGAGGCTAGATGCTCCAGTGTAGGGGAATGCTAGGGCGGTGAGGCAGGAGTGGGTGGGTCGGTGGGTGAGCACACTCATAGAAGCAGGGGGAAGGGACTGGGATAGGGGATTTTCAGAGGGAAAACCTGAAACAGGGATAACATTTGAAATGTAAATAAATAAAACAACCAATAAAAAAATTAAAACAAAAAACCAACCCCCCCAAAACAAATAAAACAAAAAAACAAATAAAAAATCACTGTTGAAGAAAATTTTTGAAAAATAGAGAAATATTACTAATTGAAATATTATTAACTATATTAATTTCATTAAAAATGATTAATTCTAAATAAAATACCCCCTTTCCATCCTTCCTCTCTTTTTTGTCTTTTTTATGTCTTCCATTTTCCTACCCTCCCTCTCTCCTCCCTTCCTTTTGTTTCTTTCTTCTTTCTTTTCTTGTAGCCACGCCCAACTATATATTTAAATATATATAATCACAATATTAAATACAAAGTTCATCCAATAGTCAAAGTCATCTTGAAAACACAATTTTCACCAAGTAATAAAAGCAATTAGCATGCTATAGGTCAGTGTAAAGGTCAATAATAGATCAGTTGAATATAATACAATCTAAAAATAAACACTTATATAGACAACAGATTTTGATTTAAAAGACATAGAAACTTTATGAGGAAAGATGATTTTTTAAAACAAATTATATGAAATGACAGGATATCTACTGGAAAACAATGAACCTTAAGTCATATATAACACTTATTTATATCTGACTAACAAGTTCTTTAAAAATTAAAAGGATACTATATTCATGATCTTGGTGTGAGTAAAAATTTCTTTGAAGAAACAAAAGCAATAAATACTCTTCAGGTAGGTCCTATGTCTAGCAGTTGATGGCTACACACAAAACAAACTTAGTCACATCTTTGTCTTACTGTCTCATAATTTTGATTCAGAGCTTTTTTTTTTAATCTTACCACTCCTTTGCATATATATATATATATGGCTTCCGGTTTTGTGTTTTAAAGGGATTCCCGTGTGTGCCTGGATATATGAATCTTTGTATCTATATGTGTTCCTTGTGTTTTGCTGTGGTTCTTTTTTTCCAGTTATAAGGAATCAGATGCCCTCTTCTGGCCTATACAAGTACTAGGTATACACGTGGTGCACAGACATACATACAGGTGTTCACACACACACATAAAACAAAAATAAATTTAAAAAGACACTTCTAAATAAATAATTATAATAAACCTAAGGCACTCCCATAAGCCTATGTGTGTGTGTGTGTGTGTATCATTTTACATTCAATATGTAACACCCTCATATAACATCTCTTCTGCATATGCCATCATCTCCAAAAAGATAAAACTCAGTAAAACCTGTGAATTTAGCAGAATTATGAATATTTGAAATTATATCTTCATTGTATCTTCTTAGTAATAATAATGATTCTTAAAGATTGATATTAAAGCAGATGGTATGTAGCTCTCCTTCCCTTTTAGAAGACTTAGAAGAAGCAGATACAAAGAGCTGACAATTACTGAGCATTTGTGTCCAAGACAAGTTCTTCACATCTTACATCTTAATGTCTTACATCATCCCACATAGTTGTTACTGTTAGAGCCATTTCAGCTGCAGAGAGGAAGAAGCTAAGAGCAGAGAGGTGAAGTAGTAGTACTGTACCCAAATGCATCTGCAGCAAAGGATGAATCCAAGATTCAAGTTCAGGAGACTAGCTCTGGGAACTCCTCTGTACAATCTGCAAATAGGCAGAGGGGCCTTCCTAGATTCTTCTACCAGACAATGGTACACTTATCTGGGAATTATGTTCCCTGGAGTTCATTATTACAAACATGGGGTAAACCTCACTTATTCCTGAGATCACCCACAAGTATCTACCCTCTTTTATCCTTATGTATATTAGACTGAAAAGTAGTGGCTGCCATTAGGGTTGTGGCTGAAATGTAGAACAAAGACAGAGAGGAAGTAGAAAATGAAAAGAATGTATTGATTTCTTGCCTAGGGGTTTTCCAACCTAAACAGAGCTAAACAGATAAGACAGGGATGGTAGAACTCAGTCTTATAATCAAGGTTCTTCTAGATTGTTAGCTTCCTACTAGGCAAGGCTTCTCTTCCCTTTTATTCTGTTCAGCTGTTGAAGCTTCCTGTCTGTAGGGTCAGATTTATTATCCTTAATTTAATATTCTGCTTGTGAGACTGGATTTAAGCAAATGATGACTAACTGGCTTTGGTCTCTAGGAAGTAGAATAGCAGAGTCCTCAGCTCTAAAAATTTCAGCTGCAAAATAAAAGGAAGCTCATAAAACCTGACTGTGTGTTTATAGTTAACTAGGAAAGGATATTGTCCTAATTTGCCAAATAGGAAAATATGGTCTATGTCTTCAATACACATATGCTGAAACAGGTCATGGACAAACCCTATCCCCATGCTCTGGAAGCTGCTCAGTTCTATTATTTGCATTTTTAATTTCATGTCTTTTGCTTATTTTGAATTCATTGGCCATTACCACTTTGAGAAAAGCAAGACAAAAATCAACTAAATTTCTATCAAGTCTTTTGAATACTATTGGAAAGATATCCTTGAAAAGGGTTGGGGTATAGTTAAATGTTAGTGTTGGAAAGTAAAACTGTTAAAAACTCAAAAGCATCTACTCCGCTAGACATCTTGTGTCATGGAAAATGGAAAGATTTCCAAGTATTTCATGGGTCTGGAACTGATACCAGAAGCCAAATTAGCGATGTAGAATTCCTTTTTATGTTCTAATAAAGAAATTATGCATTTGAGGAGTGAAAATTAAACAAAATAACATAGGTTTTGGGGGATTAGAAATATAACATATACCCACCATTTCAAGACTTTGGGTTCAATCTTGACACCAGCAAAAGAAAATTATTATTGTTTATAATTATTAAGCAGCAAAAATTCACACACACACACACACACACATATTAATCAGAACTATTTACTATAGTAAATTTCTATTACTTCATTATTGAAATGTATTCACCTAACATTTAAAGGTAAGGGTAAGGTCTTTGTAGTAGATATTTTCTTTCCTTTTTTTAAAAAATTGAAAAAGGAGTCTTCTCTCATATAATACTTCCCGACCACATTTTCTTTTCTTTTTTTTTTAAATGGATATTTTCTTTATTTACATTTCAAATGTTATCCCCTTTCCCGATCCCTCCCCCCAGAAACCCCCATCGCCTAACCCCTACTTCTATGAGGGTGATCTCCCACTCACTCACTCACTCACTCCCACCTCCCCACCCTCAAATTTCCCTACCCACTCCTCACAGCTACCCCCTGCCTTCTCTGTTCTCCAATCTACTCGGTCTCCATTTCCTCTTCAGAAAATAGCAGGCCTCCAAGAAATAATAATCCAACAGGCAAAACGAGATACAGTAAGACAAGGCCAAAGCCCTCATATGGAGGCTGGACAAGGCATCCCACAGAACAGTCAGGGGTACCTGGGGAGTGGATGAACCAGCTGGAGTATAAGACCTTGTAGCTGGCACCAGAAGATGTAAAACTCATGCTTGCTGGTCGATCTGACCTCTTGCTGCTTTAAACATTATAAAATGGCATTCTCTCTGAAAGCAAGGTCACCTAGAACCCATGTCTTCCACATGCTTAAAACCCTTCAGAGCCTCTCCACTAGCACTAGAATAAGATTCAAATGCCTTAACACCCCAATAGCTTATATAATCTCTTTAGCTCATTTTCCTACCCCATCTCCTCTCTATCATAAACTCACTCTGTACTCATCCTACAGAAAACACCCAGCTTTTGAGAAAAGGTCCTGCCTTTTGTATCCTTGCTGTTGTGCATATCTTCTGGAAATGATGTTCTGCTTAGGACGAATAGCATCTCATAATGATTAAATATCTCACTAATTGATATTGTGCTGCCCTAGTCTAATCCCTGTCTGTATACCACACTAACTATGTATCTTCAGACCACCTATTAATCACTGATCTCTGATTTATTATACATTAAAGAACTAATTGCATGTCTTCACAAGATTGTTTTACAATCAGATGGAATCAATGCTTGTTGTAGTCTTAGAGGATTTCTTTCTCTTCTGTGGTCTTTTTTTATGCTAAATTTGTAGTTTTTCCCACTTAATTGGCATCTCTTCTATGATTATCCAAACTTCCATTTGTATTCTAGTTTAATTTATATTGCTGGGATAAAATTTCAAGACCAAAAGCAACTTGGAGATGAAAGAGTTTATTATATTTTCCAGGTTTCAATTAATCAGTGAGGGAAGCCAGGAGAGAAACTCAAAGCAGGAACCTGCAATCAGGAACTGAAGCAGAGAGCATGGAGGAATACTCCTTACTGGCTTGTTCTCCATGACTTGCATAGCTTGATTTCTTATACCACCCAGGACTACCTTCCCAGGAGTGATAATGCCCTCAGTAGGATGAACTCTTCCATATTAATAATTATTCAAGAAAATGTCACACTGACATGCCCACAAATCAATCAGATGGATACATTTCTTCAACTGAGGTTCCTTCTCAAGAAGCTATAGTTTTATGCTAGCATTGACAACGACTAAACCATACACATCATGGACTTTTCTATTATTGCCAATTGCATCTCATTATTGCTCTAAACAGACTGTAAAGAGCTTCTAATAAGTGACTTAATTTTACAAGAAATAACACTATAGTAATGTTATTTTTAAGGAAAAAATTAGAAGAGCCATACTGCTTATGTGAGTGATATTCAAAATACCCGGGGTGTGTATGCCAAGAAGTACTCCTGGGTTCATCTGGGGTTATCCATAGAGCGATGGGACTATTTGCTTGTTTCTTAGTTTGTTCTGCTTGGTTATATTGAGTTTGCAAATTATTTATAATAGTGTAATATGAAATGATATAAATATTGAAACTGCTTTTCTCTAAGGACTCATTCTTTCAATGATTCAGTTGCATTTAATATTGCTGATCACTTCTTGCTAGAAATACTTTCTTCTTGGCTATCATGTTAAAACCACTCCAGATTTTGCTTGTGAATCTTTGTAATCTGTTCTTGCCTTACTAACTCTTTCTATTCCTAGGCCATTGGTATTAGCTCCATGTTCCTTGCCTAGATTCGTGACCCCTTTGGCATCTATTCATCTAGAGAATGGCATGATTTTCCATGATGTTATTTATAATTTATTATCTGAATGCTATAATTCTAGAGTTCTCAAGTTGGTTCTGGTTCTGAGATTCCCATGTCTAATCATTTGTTTTATATTTAGATGGCTTCCAGTCATCTCACACTTAAGGTGCACAAATATCTACTCTCCTCTCTGAACAGGACTGTCTTTCACTCAAAACAAGCTAGAAACTTCAGAGTTGTCCTTCAGTCCTAGCTCCCTTCACTCACACATATTTATTACCTAGCACTGTTGATTCTATAATGTATGGTGGTTTGAATAAAAATGGTCCTCTTTGGGAGTTACACTATTGGGAGGTTTGATCTGTTGGAGGAAGTGTATCACTGGGGGTGGGCTTTGAGCTTTCAAAGTTTCAAACCAGGCTCTCTCTCTGTGTCTCTCTGCTGATTGTTAATACAGATATAGAACTCTTGTCCCTTTCTCCAGCACCATGTCTACCTGCATGATGCCATGCTTCTAGTCATAACTATAATAGACTAATCCTCTGAAACATAAGCCAGTCCCAATCAAATGTTTTTCTTTATAAGAGGAAATGCCATGGTCATGTCTCTTCATAACAATAAAATCCAAACTAACATAGAAGTTGATACTAGGGATTAGGGCATTGCTGTGATGGGTCTGATCATGTGTTTGTTTGGAGGAATGTAGAGTTTGGGCATTTGAATTAGAAAAGCAGTTGAATACTTTAAGTGGGGCTTAATGAACCACCCCAGTAGGATAATAGGAGAAAGAGGTACTGAGGGTTATTTTTACTATTTTAAGAGTTTAAGAGATTTCAGAGGAGAAAAATATTAGTATATGGTCTACAGACAGTTCTTATGTTATTTTGGCAAAGAATGGGGCTGCTTTCTGTCCTTGTCCAAAATCCAATCTGCTTGAAGATAAGTTGAAGAGTTATGGATTGACAACTTTGGCAGAGGAGAGTTCAAAACTGTATAGTATTGATTGTGTCATGTGGGTATGAGGGGCTGGTCTTTTGCAGATCTATAATGAAAAGGAGCAGTCAGAACAAGGAAAAATACAAAATGGAGATGTTGGATGTATATGATTTGCTGTTGGATTTTGTCTTTATAGGGTATTTCAGTTAAAAGATTGCCATTAGTGTCAGAAGAGACTTTGGACTTTTAAACAGGGCTGAGAGTGACAGACTATGGAGACTTTTGAAGTTGGATTGTTTTATTTTTATTTTTTCACATTGTGATATGGCTACAAACCTATGGGGGGTGGGATGTGGTAGTTTGAATAAAAATGGGCCCCATTGGCTCATAGGGAGTGGCACTATTAGGGGGTGTGGCCTTGTTAGAGGAAGTTTGTAACTGAGGGTGGACTTTAACCATGAGTGTCTGCATACTATCATGCTTCCCACCCTGAAGATCATGGACTAAACCTCAGAAACTATAAACCAGACCTATTACCTGTTGTCCTTTATAAGAGTTGTCTTGATCATGGTGTTTCTTCACAGCAATAGAACCCTAACTAATAAACCTTGTAGTGTCTCTTAAAACAATCGACATCATTCTATCTTCAAGACCAATCGTGTTCACAAGTCCCAAGCATTCCTACTCTATATATTCATAGTCTCCTCTAAATCTTCCTGAACTTATTCCTTGTTGAACATTACTGAAACTGTCACGTTTTCATTAAAAACTAATCCCTACTGATATGTTCAACATGTGTCACATACTGTAAACCTGTTGGTGACTTGAACTGTGATCACAGGCTCTGCTACAGATGATCTACTGGTCTGGCTGGAAATAGGAAGAGTAGAGTGGAAAAGGAAGAAATAAGAACAATATTTGTCCTTCTTTCTTTTTTTTTTTTAATTTTTGATACTTTATTTACATTTCCAATGTTTCTCCTTTTCTGGGTCTCCTCTTTGGAAACCCCTTATCCCCTCCCCCTCCCCGCCTCTGTGAGGGAATTCCTCCTCCCACCTACCCGCCCACCCATTCCCATATTCCCACCTTGACGTTCCCCTTTACTGGGGCCTCTAGCACCCTCAGGCCCAAAGTCCTCTCCTTTTTCCCTGATGGCCATCGACTTCA